>VZTZ01014956.1:807995-1197656 GCA_013400955.1 Drymodes brunneopygia | reverse complement strand
CCCCCCCCCCAAAGACTCTTCATGCAGGGCCTAGGTCCATAAATGAGTTTAAAACTCACCATTATAAATTGATCAAATTGCTGTATGTCTGGAAATTTTAGATAGGTAGCCAAGGTCCCTAGATAACTCAAGAAAGTGTGTCTTGGTGGAAGAGGGACAATCTAGGTGACTTGTAGCTCTACCTGCAGAGAAATATGACGAGAATGTGTCTGTGATTTCCTTCACCAATGTGTAGGAAGACAAGGAAAGGAGACAAACATTGAGAAACAAAGTGAACAGCAATCAGCTCATACAAATAATTTTATGCTGATTTAGCTGTTTCCTATTAAAGCATTAATTCTTGTCAAATAAAATCTTACAGATTTACATACTTAAAAATGCCAGTACCTTAGTGTTTCAGCACTCTTCTTGTACATGCTGGGGAATGTGAGCTGATTGAAGACCCTGGCATTGAACTGAAAAATCTATTTCCTCTGGGAAGAAATTTAATTACAGAAAAATGTTTTTCATTTTCACAGAAAATTGACTATGTCTTGTTTGTTTATTTCTTTTTGCTTCTGATGTCAGGCCATTACCATTACTGGAAGGAAAATGTACAAGCATTTCATTCTTGGGAAGTGTATTTCACCTTCCCCTTGTGTTTCTTAATCAAATAGCACAATTAGCTTTGCATTAAATTATTGAAAAATGATGCTGTTTATTGACCTTTGGATTTTAAATATCTTTGTAAATATTTCCACTCTAAATTCTTGAAAAATAATTAATATTAACTGTTTACTTGATACCATAATTCACATTTTTGCCTTTCAAAGCAGGCAATAATAGAAAAAATTCCACTGAGGGTACAGGGCAATAAAAGAACATCCAAAAAATGTGCTCAAGAATACTCAAGCATATAATTCACTATTTAAATGATTTAATGTACTTCAAATTGAATTTGTGTGAGAAAAAAACTTTTACTTTTTAATAACATTTAAAGAGTGAAACTGCTTTCAGGCAACAAATGACCAAGTAAGGACGCATTACTGATGTAATTCCAGAAGCCCAGCATAATTGAAAGTAAATGTTATTCATCTATTCTAGTTTATAAAGTCTTCATAATACTTCACATAAAAAAGGATGAATAATTATAAGAATTCTTATTTGGTGAAACAAGAGCATTTCTTTCAAAGTTATATCATATATTTTCCAGTTATATAATATATTTTCCTTAATATGGAAATGGGAATTACTGTACAATTAATTTTGTATGTAGATGAATTGAAGAAAACATATCATTAAGATCTATGCTATTCCTTAATTTTTTTAATCAGTGGAGCTGGACTTGCAGAAAGCAAAAATATTCAAAGAAAATATATATGAAGAAATCAAGCACTTCCTGCTACCATTTTTGCAAAAAGTGTTTGTTCCTAAAGAATATACATTTATATTTTCCTAGCAAGGCATCCAGTAACATACATTATCTTCATATGCATTCTATGCTTTTTTCATCAGCTACAAATCTTGACACTCTTGTTGAAAGTGTCACAGCTTTTCTATTTCTTCCATTTGTTTCTTTTGTTTGAATCCTGCAACACATTCACATGCAAATGTAAATTTTCCTCTTCTTAGTCAACAGGTAGCAAACTCCACCCTACAATAAATTCAGCTTTGTCATACTTGCCTTTTAGAGCAGTAACATGCCCCATATCTGGGGACATTTATTTTCAGCAACTTTTTCGTTGATGGACCCCAGTGAATTCCTATGCTTCTCTCAGTGGAGGGAATGGAAGCTGGTTTCAACCCTCAGTTTCAGTGAGGCTCAACACAATCCATATTTGCACTGTTCCCAGGGGGAAGCCTTTGGCCAACATATTTTGGGCCTGCAATACAACCAGGTGACTGCAGCAAAGTTTTCAGAGGCACCACATAAATAAGGAAAAAGAGAACAGTGCTGTCATATAACGTGGTCAGGGCGATACTAAATGGTTGTGGAAATAGTTCACTCACTGCATAGCTGAGGGGTGCAAGTACCATGCAAGAGTTTGTATTTCACAGTTGTGGAATTGCTCTCACACAAATTCCAGACCCACTTTTCATGATGCTCTTGGTAGGTTCATTTCAAGTAGCCTCACCAGAAACAAGTTTTCAGTAATTTGCAAGGGTTTTTATCCTGCCTGTGACTCCAGAGGAATAAAGAACATTAACATAAGATCTTATTATACAGTGAGGAGACTTTCAGCTTCTCCCAGAAGACTGTCTAGTAAAAAAGCACAAAAAAGTTTCAGGTAAGTAAGACTTGTCCTAATTTTCTACCTAGATACTTTTAAAACAATGGCACAGTCTGAAAAAAAAAATTGTATCAATAATTACAGGCAAATCATAAGCCTTTAGCTATTCAATAACTCTTAAATGTGTTATTAAACTTGAAATGCATTTAAGATAAAGGTTCTCAAGCCAGCAGCATTTTGTGTTAAGGTTTCTCATAACGGCTTTCTCTAATAAAACTGGCTCTGTTACTCAGAATACTGAGAACAAGGAGAAATACAAGCCACATTATGTTCCCAGCCTAACTGACATAATTCCATGCACCTCAGCAATGTTGCTTCCCATTTACTCCTGTGCAAGGCTTTGGTTCAACAAAGCAGTTACATATGTGCTGAAAGCCCTCACTGAGCAAAGAAATCCCTTTACTTAACTGCAGGCAAAGTTAGGCTGGATCTCAGTGCTTGTTTTTTTGGTTTTTTTTAATAGTTAAATGTGTGCCTAAGACCTTTACTGGATGAGAGCCTAATTGAATAATATAGCGGATTCGAGTCTATCCCCTATAATCTTCTCCATAATGTTCACAATCTTTCTTCTCTAAACTATCTTTCCTGATACTGTTTACCTTGTCTTAGCATTAAATGCAACATGATCCCCTGAAATTTCCACATGGCACTGGGCTTCATAAAGCTGAGCAAGGGGTGGGGATCCTCTGGCATGATGAGATTGCCTTTGTAGGTCATACTAAGAAAGAAATATGAGTTATATTTGCAGTGCAATTAATTTTCAAGAAGGAAAATTAGGAATTGCTTTTACAGAAATAGTTGAACTCTGGTGTAAGGCCTATAATTCAGAAAATAAGAAGCACATTCTCAAGAAAGTTCATGAGGATTTTAATTTAAAGAGAGAGAGCGAAATGTTGTGCTCAATATTAAATTGAAAATAAAACATCAGAATGAAATTAGCAATTCTGACCCAAACACCTGCTACTGAAACTGGAAGGAGTAGTGAAGTCAGCAGCATGCCTGGGTGGCAGTTCCTGGTCATTGTGATGATCTCTGGAAGATGTCTTTGGAGTGGAAGGCCTTTTCTGAAACGGGATCATTTAATATCTTCCACTTACTCTGAGAGATATTATACAGTTATTTTCATAAAACAATAGAGCTCTAACACTTAACAAGTTCTTTTTTCTTTCCTCACTACTCTTACTGGAAAGCTGTTCCAGTACACTGCTGCACCTTGTCTAATTTCCAGACTAAATTTAACCATGACCAGGGTATAAATATTTATTCACATACTGGTGCTCCCCTTTATTTAAAGGCTAGTAGAGTGCTTTGCCTAATTAGTGTTTACACTTTTACCTCCAAGCATAGCTGCTTTTCCTGACTGAACCCCATATCACCATTTCTCTCCAAGCCAAGCAGATCTTGCTCTTTCACTGTGTCTGCATTTGTCCTCAGCTCCCCAGCAAGTGCAGATGTATGGCGTAGTCAACTTTTCTGCCTGAAACTTGTGCTACTGTCATTACAGGTTCCAGCCTTTGCTTATGTGCTTTTGTGTTGGTTTTTTGGTTGGATGGTTTGTTTTTGTGGTTGTTGTTTTTTTCCTGTTTTGTTTGTTTGGTTTTGTGTGGTTTTGGTTTTGTTTTTTTTTATGCTGTTTCCGTGTTTCACCTTCATGTGGACATTTAGAGATTTTTGTATCTCTGGCCGCGGCATGTATTGCACTTCAGATTGCCTATCTGTACTAGCAGCAAGACATATCCTGAAGGAAACCTAAAGACATTTTCAAAAAGCAAAGTCTTAAAGGCAGGGTAATTAGGAGAGAAAATCTGAACAACTTTTCTTTGCACCTCCATGCAAACTTCTGTCTTAAATATCCATAGAAGTAGTCTACAGGAGTCACTCAAGCAGGTTTTACAAAGACAAATGTAACCCCAAAGTAAATAAGAGTAATAAAGTTGTACATGGAACTTAATTATAGAGGATTGTGATGTGTGACAATATGAATAGACAAAGAATGCATTCTCCCTCAGGTAGGAATTTGTAACATCTGGAGTATCTGACTAAACTTTGGCCACTTTTTATCTTGCTATGTCAAAACTGCTTTTCAGATTTTACTTTTTTTTGGTAATTGTAGATAGAAGTCAACTTTATTTCTCAGACATCCTTTGTTAGCTTCATGTCCTCCTTCGCCTCGCCTTTCCAATTTTTTCCTGCTCTGCTAACTTTGTAGTAAAAGTGCAAACACCATTTTGGCAGAGTTAATGCAGAATAACGTGCCAGCATCTCAGATCTGCAGTCTTGATGCTTTTAACTTTAGACTCTTCAAGGAAAAATGTTTTTTCTACAAGCTGGGGAATTATGAGTGTTTACTCAATGTTGATACTTATGATGTTTGCATAAGCAAGTTTTTGGATGTTGTGTTGTAGACTTTAAGAGTTTCTGTAAACTATGGTCTGTAAACTACAAGAGATGTAATTCGTACTATAATTGTTTAAATTTTTTTCAGCTAATTGAGACTGATGTTTTCTTGAGGAGTGCCCTGGGAAACCTGGATACTGCAGATTATTTGGCATTGACTTTAGTGTCCACCCTGACATAATGTTAGCACGCAGTACATCACCTTGGGATGTGAGCTACCAGAGCTTTTATTTCTTGTCTTAAATTACTCTGCGTCTCTTAACCAGCTCTCCCTTTCTACCTGAGCAGTGACTGTGCTGATATGAAGCCTTTCTTGACCAGGTTTTTTTTTAAGTTTATTCATTGTTCAAAGACTCAAAGACTATTAATCATTCTACTAAAGCTCTGGTCTCTCTTTGAGGGATCATCACCTTTTTATTAAGTACTGAAAAGGGATTGGTATTCAGTGCTAGTGTGTTAATGCAATTGTTCAGTTACTTTTTTTCCACACCAGCTCTGTTCAAAAGCTTTTATTCATTGTCTGGAAGCATTAATAGTATTCAGTGCCATGCTGTAGTAACATTGGCTAATGCAATAACTTTGCCTCAGTCTTCACCAGCAAGTGCTCTAGACACACAATCCAAATCAAGGAAGACAAAGGCAAGGACTGGGAGAGTGCAGAACCACCTGACTGCAGGAGAAAATCAAGTTAAAGACCACCTAAGGAACCAAAAGATGCAGAAGTCCATGGGATCTGGTGAGATGCATCCACAGATCCTGAGAGAAATGGTGAAGGAAGTGGCTAAGCCTCTTTCTATCCTATTTGAGAAGCTGTGGCAGGCCAGTGAAGTTCCCAGTGACTGGAAAGGGGGAAACATAAGCCCCATTTTAAAAAATGGAAATAAGGAAGACATAGGGAATTACAGGCCAGTCAGTGGCATCTCTGTTCTCACCAAGATCATGGAGCAGATCCCCCTGGAAACTATGCTAAGGTACATGGAAAACAAGGAGCTGATTGCTGACAGCCCTTCACTAAGGGCAAATTGTCCCTGACAAATCTGTCGGCCTTCTGTGACAGGGTTACAGTGTTGGTGGATAAGGGAAGAGCAACTCATGTCATCTGCCAGGATTTGCACAAAGCATTTGACACTGTTTCACATAACATCCTTCTCTCTAAACTGGGAAGACATGCATATGATGGATGGACCACTTGGTGGATAAGGAATCAGATGGCTGGTCCCACACCAAGTTAACAGCTTGGTGACTTTTTTTCAAAGAACTTCTCAAATAGGGTAGGTTGGCCAAATACAGGAATAACTGGTTGAAAACCTCTGGAATACCATCTTGGGGGACTCTAATAGCCTCTAAAATAAAGGCAGTACACATTTTAATCCCTGAACTATTCTCAGATCTGGCTCCCTTTCACAGCAAAACCAAGGAAAGGCCCATAAATTCAGGACCTAAAAGCTTTTACAAGGAACAAGATGCAGTGTGTTAATGATCCGTAGATCTGTGGTTCAATTTTGAAGTAAGTGTTCAAGAAAATCTTGCAAACAGTTGGAAAAATAAATATAACTGACATTTCTCTCAAATTGTCATGGAATGCACTCCAGCTGTATTTATTATACACATTTTCCCCATGTGCTATGTGCTTGCATTCTTTAGTGATGAATGATGTTGCCGTGTGTTGGAGTCTTCGTGCTATCTTTCTTTGAATCAGGAATGTGGAGGAGGTTACTTGAGGACAAAATACTGTAGGACCTCCCTTCATATTTTTGAATTTGTAGCATGGAGCTGAGCAGTGACTTTGAGTGGCTTGGTTTAGGACAGTTCATGGGAAGCAAACACAGCCTGCTAATGCTACCAAAGGACTCATGCCTTGCTGCCCATTTTGCCATGTCTACAAGAACTGAGGATCAGAACTCCATCTGTTGCTGTCTGCCTTTTCATGTCTTTGGACATTAATGTTACCTTTCTGATAAGGTAAACTGTGGGCCTCGGCCATGCCTCATACTCCTAGACACTATGGCAGCAGTAAATAATGCATTACCATGAATCACTGTAGCTTCACAGAAATTAATAAACGTGGCTGTCACCCAAACCTAGACAAGCATTTCACTGTAGGGAGGCCTCTGACTCCATCATGGAGCATACAGGAAAGCAAGCTGATCTTGTGGTATGCAGCAAATGTAAAGATCCAGTTTCCAAAAGGGAAAGAAATGATACAACATTTAATGCCGTAAAAGCCATATGCCATTGCACAGGATATTACTCACATGGCACAGATCCCCACAGTGACATACACTCTGATTGCTATTTTACCCCAATGTGGTGACAACCACATACTAGAGTCAAAAGAGAAATGAGAGAGGTAAACAGCAAGTAGCTTAACAAGAAATTTCCCAAGAAATACAAGTTCATTTGTGGGAAAAGCCTTCTCTTCCTGGTTTCTCCTGTGATTGCAGTTTTCTCATAAACATGTTGAATTTTGAAATTTGTTCCACATTTTTTCTCCAAAGGAAACAAAAAATGAACTGGCATCCCAAGTCTCCTCTTCCTAGATGATCCTCTCTCTTCCTTAGTGTACTGTTACCACTTGGCCAGCATCGCCTTCTGATTTTCTCTGACCTCTTTCTCTTGCCTTCCTGGCAGCACAGTGGCTCACTTGGAGATTGTTTCCATCTTTGACCCCAGTGAGTGAAAAGCAGTGGTTAGAAAACTTTCCTAGGATGTGCATGGAATGGCTTCAGCTCCTTGAGAAAGATCCAGCTCTCCCACTACTGGGCAAGCACTGTAATCACTCAGCTGTTATGCAGAATCTGCACTTTCCCTGCTCTCTGTAATGAAGTCAGTGACAACATTTTCTTCTCCTCCCATGATCTCAGTGCTAAGGGCAAATATTCTGAGAAGGCATAGGGGACAAAACCCATGAGGGATGCATGTAGAATTTAAGGGCCTGTCTGCCTAAATCTAGATTGCAACAGAGCACAAGGCGAGGTGCCTGGATCACTCCCCAGACTGGAAGGACAGAGTGTTGTGCTCACAATACATGCCATAACCGCAGGAACTTGCAGGATGGTCATGACACACTGACAAATGGAGACACCTGGGAGTTTAGGTAATTTGACTCTGGATCACTCTCAGGTACACAAGCAGAATTGCATCACAAGAAAACATGTAAGCCATGTCTGTAACACTGACAACAATATTCAGCAAAGTTGCAAAGTACCTAACATGTTGTAAAGTATACTTCAGGAGAGTAGATTTGAGTGTAGAGGATGTTGATGGGAAGTAGGCCTGGAAGTTGATTGTGCAGTCAGAGTGACTTTGCTGATGCAGTAGAAGAACCATTATCAGAGAAACTGTATGTTCAGAATCTAGGACAGTGTAGTGTCTTGTCCTTGGCTGGATCACAGGCACCCACCAAAGCCTCTCTATCACTCTTCTGTGCAACTGGACAGGGGAGAGAAAATAAAACAAAGGGTTCATGAGTTTGAGATAAAGACTGGGAGAGATCACTCACCAAATACTGTCACAGGCAAAACAGACTGGAATAGGGGTTATTAAATGAATTTATTACTAACAAAATCAGAGCAGGATAATGAAAGGTAAAGCAAGATTTTAAAAACACCTTTCCCCCATCCCTCCCTCCTTCCCAGCTCTATCTCCAGCATTGAAGGGAGATGGGGAAAGAGGCTTATGGTCATTGTGTCTCTGCCTGTCCCGTGCTCCAGCATGGGGTCTCTCCCATGGGAGACAGTTCTNCCACCAAAGCCTCTCTATCACTCTTCTGTGCAACTGGACAGGGGAGAGAAAATAAAACAAAGGGTTCATGAGTTTGAGATAAAGACTGGGAGAGATCACTCACCAAATACTGTCACAGGCAAAACAGACTGGAATAGGGGTTATTAAATGAATTTATTACTAACAAAATCAGAGCAGGATAATGAAAGGTAAAGCAAGATTTTAAAAACACCTTTCCCCCATCCCTCCCTCCTTCCCAGCTCTATCTCCAGCATTGAAGGGAGATGGGGAAAGAGGCTTATGGTCATTGTGTCTCTGCCTGTCCCGTGCTCCAGCATGGGGTCTCTCCCATGGGAGACAGTTCTCCATTAACTTCTCCAAAGACAAGCAACCATCCCATAAGCAACAGTTCTCCACAAACTGCTGCAATGTGGGCCACTCTTCCGTGGGGTGCAGTCCTTCAAGGACAGGCTGCTCCAGCTTGGGTCCCCTACACAGTACAGATCCTACCAGGAAACCTGCTCCAGCATGGGTTCCTCTCTCCATGGGTCTGCAGGTCCCTGCCAGGAGCCTGCTTCACCATGGATTGTCCACAGGTTCACAGCCTTGTCTCAGGCACCCACCTGCTCCAGTGCAGGGTCCAGCTCCTCCAGGGGCTGCAGGTGGATCTTGCATCCCTGTGGTCCTCCATGGGCTGCAGGGCCACAGCTGCCTCACCATGGTCTGCACCGTGGACTGCAGGGGAATCTCTATTCCAGTGCCTGGAGCACCTCCTGCTTTCCTTCTGCACTGACCTTGGTGTCTGCAGGGCTGTTCCTGTCTCATATTCTCACCCTGCTCCTCTCTGACCCCAATAACATCTGCACAGTAACTTTTTTTTCTTCAATATGTTACCACAGAGTTGTTGCCACCATTTCTGATTGACCCAGCCTCAGCCAGTGGCACATCTGTCTTGGAGCCTCTTGGGATTGGCTCTGCTGGACATGGAGGAAGCTGCCAGCAGCTTCTCACAGAAGACACCCTTGCAGGCGCCCTCACTACAAACACCTGGCCAAGCAAACTCAATACAAAGGGGCTGCCTACCTTGCAGTGCTCTGTCCAGCTGGTAAGACAAAGCAAAAGACCATCATAATCAGAGGATGAATGTTCACAACACAGAGGAGAGGTGAGCTCAAATGAAGTTTGAGAGTCACACTATAACTTTTCTAATTATTTGGATTATAACAAGCATCTATGGCCATTTCCGAGTGCTCTTACCAGTAAGTTTAAAACACATGCTCATATACATCTGGGATGGTTTAAAACTGAAAACGAAGACAGAGCACATCCAGAAATCCTTGGAAAGTCATGAGTTAGTCAATTGCAAATTCAGCCTTTGCTATGGAGGAAGAATGTATTGTGGCACTGGCCTTTGCCAGACTCTTCTTGGGATAATGATTCAAAGCCCTTGGCTGTTTCCAGGGAGAAGGAAAATAGGGATGTTTTCTACGAAAACACATTCCTTGCTCAGTACCTAGATATGATGTAGGATCCAATGTGGACGAGCATGAGTCATGTGCTCCACATGCCTTGTAGCACTTTGTAAGTAGGCAGTGAAGTGCTGGCTCATGAGTCATCAGCTTCAAGTGAGTGGGAAGTCAAATCCTGTATAAGCTGATTTTTCAGAACCATTTCTGATGGGCAAATATAGCATGGGCAAATTATTTTGGTTTTGTTTGTGCTTCCTCGGCTTCAGTTTTGGCCAAAGCCCTATCTTATTAGGCCTAATATATCCGACAAGTCTTATTTTGTGCCATTCCAGCTTTGACATGCTTGTCCAGAGAAGATTCATCATCTGCTTCTCTGTAAGCAGTTTCCATTTTCCTTAGCATTACCACAGAAGCAAGGAAGTGAATGGAGATAGCAAACAAGATAAATAAACTGCACTATTTCTTCTGCTGTTAGTGCTGCTTTGGCACCAAACTATGGTTCTGTTGAGTCTTAAATTCAAAATACATATTTTCCCTTTCACTAGTTCTCCTTTTAGAGTCATTAGACGGTATAAAATGGATGTAATCCTGCTATTTCAAAATTTCACCTAAAACTTCACACAGCCACAGGAATCCTGCCGCTTGTTGAGACAGAGCTCCTGCTGCAGCAAAAATACCCTCAACTGAGTTTCACAGGCGCCAGGCCCTACTTGTACTCTTTATTTCCAGGACCAAACATGGGTCAGACATTCCCTCCAACTTTATATGAACTGCAGAAAAAGGGCACTTTGTCTCCTTCCATTCTGGACCCTTGGTGTGTGGCTCATGAGGAGCTCCAAAAATGGCAACTTTCCAGATCATAGGAGAAAGACAGCCAGCTCAAACTGCGCTGGATTAGACTACTCAACACTGCTCCTTGGACTTGGCATCTCCCAGAAAACCAGCCTTGCTCTGCTGCTATCTCAAGGAGCAACGTGTGCACCACAATGCCTGGTGGAACTGTTCCGCTAACTCACAGGGCTGTCCTGTTGAGTAGTTGCTAGCAACCAGCATTTTTTTAAACGCTTTTTCTTAATATAAAAATCAGTATCTGGTGCAACTTTTCCTCAAACCCCACCCTCCCTAAACCCAAACTAAACACGAAGACCACCAGTAAGAGCAGACGGCTGGCAAAGCGTACCATTCCAGACTCTGGACACTGCATGTGGAATTGCCCCTAGCCCCTTTTTCTTGGCTGCTGTTCGACTGCGCACCCGCTGTGCCGGCACACAGGAGGCCTCTTCCAGACTCCTCCAGGGACACCTGATGGAGCAGGATCAGACTTCAAATAAGTAACACAGCCCGTCCCTCCCCGGCTTTCGAGGGCCTCACGTACTGCCCGAACAGTAGTTTCTTGGACAGCCTCTTTGTTTCACCCGAACTGCAGAGCAGTTGCAAGCACGGCTGCTCTCCCGCTCCCTCCTGCTTTCCGTATCACATTTCAGCCCGGGCGGGGATGGGGGGGTTCGGGCAAGTGGGATCCCCACGGACGGGATTCTCTGCGGGAAAACGCGCTTCCCGAGGTGGGGGATGCGGGGAAGCGGCCGCACCGCAGCACGGCGGAGCAGGACAGGCTGGCAAGGCAGGGCAGGGCAGGGCAGGGCAGGCTGCCCTCCGGGAATGCCCCCCGGGCCCCGCTGTGCCCACGGCGGCTGTGCTACAGCTGCAGATCCCGGGGCGCTCGGCCGCGGACAAAGGGGCAGCGNCGGCTGAAAAGGAGGGCTCGCCCGGCGCCCCCCCACCCTCGGTGCTGCCCCGCGGGCGTCCCGCAGCATGGCGCTGTCCTGGAGGAGCTGGATGGCCAACGAGGGGAGCAAGCACCTCTTCCTGGTAGGGGCGGCCCCGGGGGGATCCCCTCGGCGGGGCTGACCCGCGGAGGAGGCTCAGGAGGGGCCGGTGGGTGCTGATAGGCGGCGGGGGCTGGCCCGGGGGCTGCCCCGCGGGTCCGGACGGCCGGGACACCTGGTCCCGGTGCGGTGCAGGGTCCCGGCGTGCGGGATGTGCTCCGTGCGGGATGTGCTCCGTGCGCGTCCTGGTGCGCGGCTGGCAGGGATGGATGCACGCGGGTGCCCTGGCCCGGGACAGTGCCGGCGTCCGTGCCCTGCCGGGCTCGCCTACGCTGTGCGTGTGCTTGCTCTTTGTTAGGCTTCCTCTTGGAAAGTTTAGGGGAGAAGATGCAGCTTCTTGGAGGTCAAGTTCTTTCTTCCTTTGTCTCTTTGTTGCTGGATTCCTTGAGTCTCTTAAATGCAGCATTCAGCTCAAGCTTTGGGGTAGCGTCTTGTGTGTGGGTGCTTTGCCAGCTCTCGGTTGTCTTAAGACACAAAAAGTTTGGTGGAGTTCAATGAAAGTGAAAATCTCACACGTACTGGAAATTTTAATTTTAATACTTTAAAATATACTGTGTACCTGAAGTTTGCTTTCCCATTCCATTTGCATATGTTTATCAAAACTACAGACCTATGTGTTTTATGAATGAAATGAACACTGAAGTTTGCACATGTAATTTTCACTTACAATCTCTTGTTTATGTTTCATTTCAGTTTTTCTGGCTCTCCCTCAATGTATGGCTCTTCGGGAAAACCTTCCTGCTTTACAATCAAGGGCTACAGTATTATTATTTGCATCAGATGTTAGGGGTGAGTGACCTGGACATTACTTTTTGCCCTGGAAAATGGGATGCTCAAGGATGGGAAAGGGGCAGGATGCATTTGCTAATCAAAGATGACACAAACTGCCTGTTAACTTTTCAAAGTGGGGGAAGATCAAGTGAGAAATTACTGGGATACTTCTGACAGTTGCTTAGGAGTAGAAAGTGAACACTGTTGAGAAGAAAAAGAGCCAGTCAAGTGTGGGACAGCTATTCTTTCCCCTCCTGTCTTCCCTCCCGGTGTTCCCAGCAGCAGACAGGCTCACAGAACACAGACATGCTCAGCAAATGACTGGAGCTCCACTTTTCGTCATCAAAACATTAAGCAAGCTATGGACTCATGTTGTCAAGTTCTTTTCAATCCAGTTATTGTAATATACATGCTTGCTGAGGGACTTCTTTTAATAAGTCTTAGTTCTTTTTGATCTTTGTCATTTTCATGGATACTTTGTTCTGTGTAAATTCACTGTAATGCATATAAGTTTACTTTTGTTTTCTAATAGTAAGTTCTCGGGTTCTGAATGGTTTAATGAAGATTCAGGTTTTTTGGTTTAGCAAGGGCAACACCCACCACCAACAGATGAACCCAAAAAGATAATTTGAAGATGTGAGATACTAGCCCGCCTTGGGAAGTTATCCATAGCTACGCCACTGTAGTAATTTGTAAAAAACTTTTGTCTAAAGGGAATAGAGTAAGGGGTTAACATCTTTCTGGAAAATGCTCACGGGTTGCTCAGAATTTCAGAATCCAGGAAAATGTGTCTGAATAACACAGTGCATTGTAGCACTGTGTCATACTCGGGAATGTATTTCAATAGAAAGTTGACATGGGATTAAACACAGATGATGCACATCCTAATCTGCTGTAGAGCCTCTGGGGTTTATTCTTGGTAAATCCAGGGTATATAGTTTTCCATGGCTGATATTGTCGTAACTAGCCAGTACCATAAGGTTTTCTGATCTTGCTTGAAAGGAAGTTGAATTGATAGAAATTTATCCTTTTTTTCTTTCTCCTTATGGCTGATTCAGATGTTTTCAAGAATGAATCTTAGCAAAGGTAGTGCAAAAAACGAGAGAATGAAAATAATTAAATCCTTAATGGTGGTGTCTTTCTTGGCAGAAAAAGCATGAAAATGTGTTTAATTTTACCTTAATTTCTAGTGGCTGTGCAGCCCAGTGTATCCATTTGAGAAATGCATTTGTTCCTGGCAGAGCAAATGGGTTGTTTGCAAAGCAAATGTTCTTGGGTAACATGTTGGACCAGATTGTCAGCTGGTATCAATCAGCGAGTTTCTCACAATTCAGATGACTTGTCTGCCTCATACCAGCTCATCATCTGGTTGGGTTTTTTTTTGGTTTTCTTATACTTCAAAATGGAAGACACTTACAAAGTTACTTAATGTGTGTTCAGAACCTGTGAGATGACTCACGCAACAGATTACTTGTCTTGGTCAGGAGATGAGGACTAGGAGGTCACACTTTTAAGTTCATATAATTGTATCTGCTGCTGTGGGAAAAAGCACCACAGAATTTAGGAACTGCTAAAAGAAGGTTGGAAGTGAATAGACATACTTTTGGTCAACGTTATGAAACTAGTTTTAGAATTTTGAAAATACTAAAGACTGTAAAATGTACTTGCAATTCACTTTTTACAGTTTATCTAAATATTTTTCTTAGATCCCAAAGCTAGCTTTCCCCCTTCTCTTCATTATATCCGTGTATGTGTATTAATCATAGGGATCAGTTTGCAAGGGTTGGGAAAACTGAACTCCGTTTGGTTTCCTCAGGAGGTCGCACAAGAATATCACTACTACAGCTGCAGTTGCCTTTCACGGGGATTTTTTGCCCCTCTTCTTTTTCTCTATTGGTTTGTATAGCCACTGACCCATGGCCCATTTGCATAATCAGATGTTCTCTGTTCTGTGTGTGTGTGTGAGGGGTTTTGCAGAGCTTCTGTGCCATTTCTTGGTGTTTGAAGATTTTGAGATTTTGATTAAATTCTTCATTTATACTTCAACAGTTGATATTTTTTGTCTTAACCGATTGAACTTTATGGATACTTCCATGACAACTGATTCCTTTTTCCAGAGATCCAACAAAATTGCCAAAAAGGAGTGGCACTTTTTGAATTAAAAATGTTTCTCTGTTTTTTTTTTCAGTGAGGCCTCCTAAGGAGATGGCTTTTTTTCTTTTTTAGTATGCTACAATAGGCTATAATCACCTTAAGTACTTTTGCACTTGTGTCATGGAAATATTTACCACAGGTAATTTTGTTGTTTACCAAGAAACAGAATGGAGAACAAGAAGAGGCGCTGTAGGAAATCAGATTGTAATATGAAATGGGATCTTGGACTGAATATCCTGAGTGTATACAACTGTGCCATGTTTTCATGCCATCTCTTTTCTTTCTGATGTGAAGAACGAGAAAGAATGAGGTTAGTCTTTCATTTGGTGGTCACTGAAGTGATTTACTTCCCTTCAGCTGTCTACAGAAGAACGAGGCTCAGATTTATTCTTTCCCAATTGCATTCTCTGCGATGTTAAACAAGATATTTTAGAGCAGGATTTAGAAATTATTTAGGTACCTAACTCCCACGAAGTCTTTCAATGATAATCTTTCTGATCCTTAATTCTACACCTGTAAAAAGGCACAAAGAGCATGGTGGTGTCTTGGAAGCACAAAGAGAGCAAAGAAGTAGAAGGCAGTAATGCACCAGGAGGATGTTGATCAACCGTTTATACCAGGAAACTTAGTGTTATTTTGTGTCAAATGTCTCTGCTTCGCTCAGTTTGAGTTCTGTAGATGAGACCATGAACTTTTCACTATGCGATCTCCATCTCTTGGAGTTTTCAAAACCTAATTGGGCAAAAAACCATGAGCAAAGTTAGTCTGAGTTTGGTGTTGAACATGATTTCTCTCTTCAGAGTAGCTTGGTTGTGTTTTTGTCCAACAAGTTTGCTTGTACCTGGTCAAAAAAATCAGTCATAAATTTGGTACTGGCTTTGTAGAACTGAAGTCCTGCTTTAGCAGCATTGAATGAAATATTTGTTTCTTGTTGCTTGAGTTCCCCATGAGCGGAAAGAGCTTTGAGCTCATTTTGTCATGGCATGAAAGGTTTCTCTTTCCCTATTCCCTCTCTTGTCCCTGCTCAAATAACTGTAATGTAGTCAAATGTTAATGCAAGAGATAAGCTTCTGAGTTTCAGACCAAAGTGAAGAAAATGCATTGTTGGAAGGATCTCTTTGGGAAAAGATTGAATAACTGAAAATGGGCCTGAAAAGAAAAAATGCTGCCTCACTTTTTCATCTATACAGTTGCAGCCTTCTTACTGTGCAGTATTGTGTGTAGCATTTGTCACCTTTATTCACTGCTTGGAATATGTTCCAGATGTTCCAGTAACTTTCATGTCTCTCCTTGCTAGTTTATAGTAACGATAGAGATTTTACAAATTGAGACCAAATTCCACTTTCATTGATCATTATACAACCACACTGCAACCTGCTTACCCCCTACAACTTACCATTGGAGGGAGTTGTATATCTTGATCTATTTTCCTCAGTGCACTGTGATTTTGAGATTTAGATGCCTTTTAACCAGGCTATTTGGGAGTTGCTCTTTAGAGTGTTACGTGTAGTGAAAATATCTAATAATAGATTTATGTTGCTATGGTAGCGATATATATAGATACATATACAGAGTTTCCTAGTGAAGACTGAGGGTGTTAATCCACAAGACTTCATCTTGATTGCCCCCTTGAATTTTCAATTAAATCTCTTCCTGCATTCTCTGCCTCATTCTAAATTTTTTTCATTTGCCAAAATATTTTTTTCCTTCAACCTTTTTTCCTCTACAGCCCACAGTTCAGCATTATTGCTGAGATTTATTCTCAGTTATGACCAGTGATGAATTTGGGTATTGCACCATATATTTCTTTTGTTTGCTTTCTTTCTTTTTTTTTTTTCCCCCAAGTTCAAATGGCAGTAATCCAGTGAAGGACACCTATATTACTAAGTTTAATGGGAAAACTTACACCCTTGCAGAACTTCTTGTGGAACTGTCAGTAGTGGAGGTTGAATTAGAAGAGGTACATCTCAATAATTGAAATTTTTACTACTGTATCATCTAGACTTGCAGTGTGTTGTGAATCTCTTGGAGGGACTTGAATACCCTTAATCCCTTAGTTCATGACAAAATTTATGGAGTTTAGATCATGCCGTGTCTGGTACGATCAACATTCAAGCTCTTATTATTAATTGCTAATTAATACATAAAACACTGTCACACTTTGTGATGTTGCTATAGAAAAAAGATGAGCTGGAACACTCAAATGCAGAAGAAAGCTTGAGAGCCCTTCCTGTCTATATGTGCATCATTCTGTCTAACACAGAAAGAAACCTGTAATTCAGCAACACTGACGAGTACTTTCTTAGATTGTCTTTCTTGAGGTCAGGATTCCGGCATTAAATTAACTGATTAATAGATTAATCAAGATGAACAGTTGGTGTGAAATCCTGCTAGTGAATACACTTTGCTCGGAGATTATCAGAGAAGTTGGAAGCTGTTACTGCATTCAAGATTAGGTTAGTTGCTTTCTTCAATTTGAATGACTGATTTAAGCAGAAGGAGGAGTACATCCTACACAAAGGCACTGCATATAAAATGGGAACATGACCTAAACTTGTAGACAAGAAGAGATGGAAAACCATCAAAGAATGCTGATGTGATGAGTTGCAAGTGAACAGGGAGAATACTGATTCTCAGCAGTGCAGGGAAGATACCCCATACGTATTAAAGAATACTGCACCACTTAAAATAATTTTTAAAGGGTTGCAGTACATGAGATTGGGATTTACAGAGTCCTTCTCTGAAATCTTCCTTCTTCAGGACCAAAACCAAGTCAAACGTTTGTAGAAGTTTTCACATGTTCTGGTAGGTTTCCCCTACCCTCACATTTCCCGCCTTTTCAGCTGCTTCGTGTTTTTGTTGCTAGATCTCCAGCCAGATTTGGCAGGCCTAAGGGGAATAATTGCTATGCGTAGAGTTCAGTTCTGTCCTTCATCTTAGATTATCAGTGTTCTGTTACTCAAGAGAAGGAGTATTTTATGAAGAAAAGGAAGCTGGGTCAACAGGAGACATGTTGTGTAGCGCAGTTTGTGCCATCTAGGGAAATAGCTAGCTTTAGCTGCTCCTGTACTGATTTGGGGAGGTGGTGTGTGACCTGTGTCTACAGAGCAGCATGGGGCTTGTGAGTATTCCCAGAACCTTTCAAGGTGCCCTGAACCATAGAAGATTGAAAAATTTTAAAGGAAGACTCTATGAGACACCATCAAGTGTGGTGTGTCTATTGCACCATGACCTGTTTGGGGTTGTTGCTTGTAGGTAGTGAAGACTTGAGAAACAGAATCACATCACTCTTAGGTGTGGAAGAGCTTGTATTATTCTAACTTTTTTTTGATACAAGATTGACTTAAAAGGTGAGATAGGACAGTTTTTCTTGTAGTCTTCATTTTGCAACCATGTATCCAAATACCAGATTTCTTCGCAAAGCAGTTGCAGGTAACATTCATCTCTGTATTTATAACTGATGGACTTTGGGGAATTCTAGGGTACACAATAAGGTACTTCAGCACACAATCTAATACTGAAATAATTTTCCTAACAGAGAAAGCTCATTTTCTCATTCTCATTCTTTCTGACAGCAAGATACGAGAACTGTCTCTTCACTTTCTCTGTCCTACTTTGTACATTGTATGAGCACAGCCAGGAGTCCATCTGGATTTCTGTGGGACTGTACATCAGACTGGGATATCTGGAGAATTTACGTTCTGGAGCTCTTTTATGCTGCTTTGGAGAGGGTGGCAATTCCTTTTTTTCTTGTCTGGAGGAAAATCTAACCTAGTCTTTAGGATTTGTGTTTGTAGATGGTCCAGTTCCCTACCATCTTTGCCACAGATTAACTCTGTAAATTCGAGTAATCCCTTAGTTTTTCTGTGCCTCATTGCCCTTCCATGAGATGGGATACCAGTGTACATTGTATCAGGTAGGAAGGTTACAGAAGGAGGTGATTGAATGCTTGGATTTAGTATCAGCAAAGCTGGATAAAACAGTGTCCAGTGGAAATTTTCGTTGTGGTTGTTTTTTCTTTTTTTTTATCCTTTTGATGTGAAAAGAAATTTCACGTGCTAGTAACATGCAACAAGAATTATTTTTTTTTCTTGTGACAGTAAAAACTTTACAAAGAAAAGAGGATTATATTTCTCTCATCTCTTAACTACTTAATGAGGATATATATTCCCTTCTAGACCCAGTGAGTTGCCTTGGAGCAAAAATCATCCTTTATTCTACTATTGTTTAAAAAGCCAACAATATACTATGTTAATTTGTTACTATGCCACCCAGGCAATGCAAAGGAAGTTAAGAGAGAGATCTCTTGGAAACGATTTGGAAAGAATTAGTTTCATGGTGATATTTTTAGCTTTTGGATATATATTAAGAGCGAACTTCAACTCTTTTTCTTCTTGCATGAATTTTGATTCTAAGAATTTCTAAACGTATTTACCATTGTTTGCAAATCAGTCATGGGCTTGTTGCAGGAAATATTGCCAAAGATTATTTCTTCAGAATAAAACCTTACAGGAACCATTGGTAACAATATTTTAACATTTGAATCATACTTTCTTGGAAGTGCAGTATATATTTAAGAAGTTGTATGCTGGTCTTTTTTTTTATTTTTTTTTCTTCTATGTACAGGTACTATGATAGCATTGAATTAGAATGAATGTAAGGGAATTCTTCCATAGTAATTGCATTGTGAATGAATATTTGCTATTTGTTAGCTAGTGGAGAGAAACAAATGAAGGTTAGTAGGATTGCCTTTTCTATACATCATTGGTGATTCATACTTGTTAAAAAGTTAGGCATTTTACTTAGAATCACAGAATATGCTGAGCTGGAAGGGACCCCTCAGTCCAACTCCTGGTGGACATCCCAAGTATCACCATAGGCCTGAGAGCATTGTCCAAATGCTTCTTGAACTCTGATAGGAATTACTTCATTTATTTAAAACTATACAGTGTAGAATTGACTCTCTTCTAGGCCAAACTACTGTTTTGTTAAAGCTTTGTAAGAAAAATGGTTGTACTTGGTAAAGGAAGTCTTGGATAACTGATGTCATGCCTAGTTTATGTTTAAACTCAAAGACAACACAAAGTCTTGAGAAACTAATGATGTATCACATAGGTCATAAAACAGAAGTTATTAAAATTTTCAAACTGCTAATTAATGGTATTGCAACTTTTTCAGATTTTGGGTGTTAGACAACAGCTACAAAAATGATTCAGTTTACTTCTGGAGTTTGCATAACATTAGTTCTGCATAATTCTTGAGTTTTTCAAGTCATGCTCATTTAATCACTGCAATAGTGTAGCACATCAGTAATCCCCAATAAAAATTCTTATATGTTATAATGGCCATGTTTCTGAAGTTATTACTTCCATGAAGTGTATAGCTCATTTTTCTCTTCTCTTTAGAGGATTTAATGAAAATAGAGACCATATTGTATATACAGGTGGTGCATTATAGAGACCTGTTACTTTTCATTAAGTCCAGTCAGTTCAAGGGTCATTTCCAGTCATTTTACCTCATAGTCCAAAAATATTTGCAGTGTTCTGAAGTCACTTTAGGCTACTGTGGGCAAGGTTAGAGATGTATTTTTTGTGGCTATTCACATATTTTTTGTGGTCATTCTTTGAAGTGGGAAGTGACATCAGTGTTTGGTAAAATCCCAGCTCAGTTGCTGAGATTGTGGCCATTGTAGCTGGTCTTGTCCAAGTACACTTGGGCTCTTGGACCAGTGGGGAGGGTCCAGGGTGGGGAGGAGAGAGTGGCCTAAGGTCTGAAAAACATGGCTTGTGAGGAAAGAGTAGCAAGAGAAATTTCTCATTGTGCAAGTGATCAGAGAGTGAAGTAACAGATGAAATAGAAGAAAGGGAGGTTTTATGTAAGGAAAAAGAGGAGTAAAAGTACATTGGAAGAAATAGTGGAGGACATCTGGAGAGTGGGAAAGAACTAAGTGACATGGTTCATTTTAGTCTTATTTTCTGTCATTCAGTAGGTTGGAGATGATCTGTTCCTGGGATTTTTTGTTGGAGATCCCACATTTACATGGTAGAGAACAAGGTAGAGCACATTTTGTGAGGTAATTACTCCTACTTCTCACGGGCAGCTTTTGAGAGAAGGTGCCCTTGTGACTCCTCTGTTCTGTGGAAACTGGTAGGGTCTGGTGAGGAGGTCCCTAGCCCTCAGGTCTAACTAAATAATGTTAAGTAAATGGAAGAGAAAAAGGATTTAGGTGCAGAGCCTGGTTCATCAGGTAGATTGAACATCTTTACCTTCTGTTTCCCTGCTGGTGCTGTGCCCAGGTGTGCTGCATAGCAGGTGAGCTACATGGATGTTGCTAACTGTGAGAGCAGGCAGTTGGGATGTTTTGTGGCACTGGTATTTAGAAACCCTTTCATGCTGTTGTGCTTGAGATCTTGCAAGATATTCTGAAGTGTAGTTACTCTGTTAATTTTTACTAGCTTATATATTCATCCATTTCTGTGACACAACATAACATCTATAAATTTTGTTTCTTCTTGATAATAAAGATAAGAATATAATAGATGTTTCACAGATTGATTTTTTTTGTCTGAGAAAGTAAAAAATGCTCATTTTTTATGTAGAGTTTAATTTTGAAAAGGTAATAAATCTTTTGTAATTTTTATGAGATAATTTGTACCTGTTCAACTAATTCACATGCTCCTGCAGTATTTGAGTTGTCTTTAATATTATAATACTTTTTTACTAATTTATTCAGAAGTTGAAATACTTAGGGTTCTGAGAACAGTGTAAGAAATACCCTTCCAGAAATCTGTTGACAGTCTAAAAGTATCTTTTATATAAGCTAGTAAAATGGTAATTCAACCTAATAACTAGGAGAACAATGGCATTTTGCTAACTTTTTAAAATCATAACTGAATGAGATAATATAATAAGATTAAAAATACAGGTTTATGACATGAATGTGTGCTTTGTTCATTTATCTGACAAGTGTTTTTGTTCTAATTATGTAAGTTCCAAATATATCAGTGAAAGCATTAGTGAAATAAGATTTCATTACAGTCCCCAGCTATTGAGCAGTTAAACTGAAGAAAACCTACTTTCTTTATGTCCAAATATGGCATTGCATAATGTGAATGGATGAGGAATTTTGTGACAATTCTATAACAGTCCTTGAAACACTATGATCATTTCAGTTTGACTGAATCAGTATTTTATTACATATTTTTGTGGCTGTCTGGTGTCATCATAGTATTTATTGCTCTTTTTTATTTAGTTATGTCTGTAGAAGCTTTCAGGTGATTTCTCAGTGGACACTCTCTGTTGTCTCAGATGCTTTGTTCCAGGTGACTTTGGACACTGATGAGGATATTGGCTCCTCCAGTAGAAAGTTGTCATTTTTTGTTGGCAAAATTAATTTTTAATAACTTCTTGATGCAAAGACAAGACCTGCTGTGAGGACAGGACAGCATGCTGTGTGTACTGTGGTTTTTCCAGTACAATAAGACATCATGAAACTCCACTGCTCTGATGAGTCAGAGAGCATGGGAACCATTTGGTTTCACAGCAAAGAGAGGCAATACTGACACACGTACCATTCCTTTCTCCCTGTAGTCTAACTCTTGCAATATTTGTTCAGCTAGGATTGTGTGTTAGCAGAGCTTCGGCGTCTGTCCTCAATCTCAACTGCTGCCTCGTCCTGCTGCCAATGTGCCGTGTCCTCCTGGCCTTCCTGCGGGGATCCCAGAAGGTGAGTACTGTCCTCGGGGTGCAGTGCTTGACAACAGGGCCCTGGTCTCTGTTTAGTATAAAAATAACAGAAAAAATCTGTTACATCCCTCTTTGGTCTACACTATGTGCTTGCATGTTGCAAGTATCAGACGTTCAGCCTAGATTCATGACTCCTTTGAGGACAGGGCCACGGCTGACTTTGTCTCGTTTGATTTGGCCATTGTGAGGATGGTTTATTCAGTGCCTTTTTGAAGGATGGGGAAATGCTGTGGAGTTGTAACCAGATGAATTCTCCTCTGTCTTTCCGAACTCTTATATTACAGACATCTGTGTCCTCTCAACTTCTTCCTGGTAGAATTCAACAGAGCCAAAACAACTTTGTCTCTGCATGACCATAAATGTCCAACTGGCAGTGATAGAACTTTTATTTAAAGTACCCAACCTGATAAATTTGTTATCATGGGAGAAACAATGGTTTAGCTGCTTTGTGATTCGCCAGTTGCTTTTACTGAAATATAAATAATGCTTTTGAGGAACATTTGTGTTTGCTGGATGCTTGCAAATTGAACCTGTGAGTTCTGTTAACCAGGTGACAATACCTATAAGATTTGATGCTTATAGATTCATATATATATATATGCAAATATACCATTCCTTTTGATTTTGGTTATAAAAGAGTCAGTATTGCCTACACAATTAGAGCTGGAATTCCTAAATATTAAGGCCAGGAGGCACATTATGTACTCTTGGTATCTGTGTAATACAGGTCCAACTGCAATTTCTTCATTAAGTCCTCAAAATTGTCTCCTTGGCATAATCCAGTAGTTTTAAAATGTAGGTACTATGCTTGCAAAGGTGTTAAACTAGTAAAAACTGAAGTTGCTATTATATCACCACAGTTGCTGTTAGTATTTTTTTCTTTGCTTGAATTCTTCTCTTACTAGGTTGCCAGCAAGAAAACCAGAAGACTGATAGATAAAAGTAAAACTTTCCACGTGACGTGTGGTGTTACAATATGCATCTTCTCAGGTGAGCTCTGACTGTGCTGAGCAGCAGCGTGTTTTGGAAACACGTTGAAGCAGTACTTCGTGGATTTTCTGCTGCAGTACATTTGGGGGTAGTCTTGCTCTGTGCTTGTTCATCTTAAATTGTAAATGCTTTCTCAAATGTGTGTGGGTTTTGGTTCATTTTTTGCTTTAAACACATGGGCATACATTCTAATGTCAAGCCTTTCCTTAAAATACCAGTTTCTTAGAAGACAAGTATGTGAGTTCAGGTCAAAATCTGACATTACAAGTGAACCCCCATTATGCCTAAGGAGTTGAATGAAAAAGCAGGGTACTGCAGGCTTGCCTGCAGAGGAGGGAGCAGTGGAGACAGCTACCCAGTTTGGTGAAGAAGAAATATTCTTGCTGGACACCTTTGAGCGTTGTCTCTCAGCTGAAGCATTGCAGTACAGAAATCATTGCTGTAGTGTTAAAAAAAATCCTAAAATACATACAGCTTTCTGTCATTGATATTTATGAGCTGATTTACTATTGAAAAATAATTAAGAATTTCTTAGTCCCTGATATATCTCATGCAGGTGATGTGATTATATCTTGGCATCTGAGTGGCCACAGGGAACATCCAGCACTTGTTTACAGTTCCTCAGCTTTACTCAGTTTTTTGGGTTTTTTTAGTCTTACATGTTGCTGCTCATCTGGTGAATGCTCTTAACTTCTCTGAGAACTACAATGAAGAATTTGTGACCCTAAATGCAGCAAACTATCGTGGTGAGGTGAGCCAGCTGTCCTTTCATATTTTGCTTTTAAGCATATCATTTAAATATATGAGTATTTGCATATTCAGTGCCATTGTGTGATCTGTACAGTGCTCCTGTTTCATACACTGAAAACTCACCATCGTGTGGATTCCTGTGGATTTTATTTCTTTCTCTGGACAAAGCGTGTATTAAAGCAAGCAAGGTTCAGTCCTGTTTGATTATTAGATGGACAATGTAATCATCTAAACCTTTCACCTTGCACCTTGTTCTCTTCCTTCTCTTCTGCTTCTCTCTGTTCCTTGGGTGGGCCTGGTTGACACATTTCTGCTGCTTTTTGGGAAAATTTGTTCTGCATTTCCACTATTTAGAATACAGTGAGATCTGAAGCTGATTTTGCATTTTTCATCTGCAGTGGATGCATATATGAGTACATATGCTAAGCATGGGATTAGTTATCTACATTAACTGGGCAGGAGGCTGATTTCTACTTGCAAAATATTTGATTTGTGTGCTTTCTCTGACTGTGGTGCAGATCTCTTGCAGGAATATCATATTCCTAGTCCCTTGGCCAGGTGCTTACTCGTGTATTTGGCACTGCAGGGAAATTTTCAGATTTTAGAAGGAAGACCAGAGTCTAGCACCCTTTCTTTTTGGGCTACAGTCAAGTTCTCTCTTGTTTGTGTTCATTCTGGTCCCTAGTCTGCATTTCTTTTCTACCAGTTTCATGAGGAAATATTTAGAATGACCCTATCCCAGCTGCATCATTTCCTGGAAAAAGAGAGCTTGACTCAGTCCAGGCTCATAAGGACCAGCAACCAAGGTCTTCTACTCCCTGGGTGAATGATCTAATCACCGAGCTATTCAATGGCAGGCAGATATGCCAACACCAGCTATTGTGCTGAGCTTCTGGGTTGAACTGTGTCTGCTTGCGTTAGGAGTGGTCTGATAGACTTCTCTTCATCAGGAGCATTAGCAGGAGCTTGCCTCAGGCAAGAACGTGCCAGGGTTCTAAGCCTCTACTAAGCAGCCTTGAGAATTTTGCAATGGAGGCAAAAGCAAGTTTTTTAGGAACTCTAGGATCAAAACTCCTGAATTTTAGGTACTTTAGTAGCTTATGCACCTTTGTACTTGAATTTCACTCACATCCCTTTTTTAACTGTGGTGGACAGTCTGGATGCTGCTTGCATCTTCTCTACCTTGATACACACATCTGGTTACAGGTGAGGTAAAAAAGGGGGTCACTTCATTTTTCCTGTCCTGTATGAAAACTTCTCACCTGCCTTCACTACATTTTAATGCAAGTTTAAATAAAAATGTTTTCCAAGCAGTGAAGACAAAACCTCTTGAAGTATAGAATCGGGGGAAGTGAGGCCGTTTCCCTGATGTTGAAGTATCCCCTCTTCCTTTCACATGTGGTGAAGGACACAGGAACATCTATCAGATCCTTTGTGTTCAGTCTTGCTTCACTAGGGTTCACTGCAAATCTCTTGGTGATGTAGCTGGCAGTAAAATGCTTGCCTCTTGTCTTACATTTAATTCAAAATCTCTCCCTCCTCTTCTCCACTCTCTCCTCCCAAAGGGATGAGGTAACTGAGTAAAGTTAAGCTTTCAAAAAACAATTATCTGTAAAATTATCTGAATCCAAATTATAGATCAGAATTATCTTTGCTGGGGGAATGCAAAGGCTAAATTTTTAGTTTATGTTGAATTGCAGTCAATGTAAACTGTTACTAAATACCAAATTAATTCCTGCTTCCAGATTTAGGGACTGCCTATGTCTTAAAATATGTGAGCTTTATGGGCTACTTATTATAATCACATTATTCATATAGATATAAAATCCCATATGTTAATTTTTTTTGGTATTGCTTGTCTGTTTTTCAGGACCCGAGAAAACTACTTTTTGCAACTGGTAAGTCTTTTGTAAAACTGAATGCGAAAAGTTTGCAGCTTCTCATCATCTCTCTGCAGACAGAACTTCTTTTGATCCTGCACTGGCATGCTCCATTTGTTGTATCTCAGCTATCTGGAGTTGTGTTATTTGTGTTGATATAACCTGGATTTGCTTATCCAATAGTCAAGAAGCAGGAGTTACATAAGCCCAGTAGCAGGATGAGCAGCATCTTCAAATCTGTTGTTGTGTACAGATGAGTCAGCAGAAATCCATTTGTTTCAAACAGAGATTCTCCCTAATATTAAAACCAAACTCCTAAATGATCCAATTTCTAGAAAAAGAAACATAATGGAAAAGCAGACCTTTTGCTTCAGATGATTTATTTAAGGGCTGGCTGGGTTTCTGAGCAATCTAAACTGTTACATGGGAATCAGGCTTCAGCACGCATAAAGAATAAATAGACAAAGACATTTTTGGTGCAGGAATTTAGAAGAGGGCAACGTTTGGGTATGGAGGGGCAGGCACCAGTCTGAGCTGTAGCGCTTCATAAGCAGATAAAATTCCTTCCTGATGCTATCACACTTTCTCCCTTACTTGAATCAAACACAAAAATCCTGGTAGCATTTAGGGCACAGTTAAATCAAATCTATGAGTAGACTGCAATGGTTCTAGGTTTGTCAATCCCAATAGGTGTGCTGGAATTAGCAGCTGGCGTGACAGCGTTTCCCAAAAACCCTAGGGGAGGTTTGGATCAGTTGGGAGTAGAGGAAGGGAGAAAGTGAACTGACAGAAACAGAGGTCCTAAATTTTTTGAGCTATCCTAAATTTAAAATTACTCAGTTCACTCCCTGTCCCAATGACTGGTAATTAGCATGTACTGTTTGTTCTGAAGGAGTGCCCAGGCAGGGACCAAGATTTTGCTGCACTGGGAGCTGTGCAAATAAGCAAAAAAACCCTGGTTTCTTCCCAGACAGTTCAGAACAGCAAACAGAAGGAATAAGGAATCAGAAGGATTTGTAGAGTGATGATGTCTTTTCAGATCAGTCCAGGAAAGAACCTCCTTGTATAAGGATGTGAGGCAGACTGTAGGAGGGACAAGTATTCAAGATTATACTTAGTGGAGAAGAGTCAGGGACACGGCAGAGATGAAACACTAAAAATGAACTGATAAATTTGGGCAAGACTGTGAGTGATTTCAGTTTGATGGAGAAGATAATTGAAAAACTGGGCATAAAAGGTGACCTCTGGCTCGAGTGGCAGTGTAGGAAGCCAGATCAAGTGCTGTACAATTGCATTGGAGGTATTTGTTCAGAGTGGAGATTTCATTGCACAGTACACACCAAATCAGATTGAGAAAAAAGAAAGGAGGCAGTGGACAGAATGCATTTTTTGAAAATTGCAACTGCTTTTAATTGCAATCTTCCCACAAAGGCGTGAAATCAAGTTTTTTTTATGCAGCCCATGACAAAACTTCCATTGATTGTAGAGCGGTAAATACTGGCGAGTCAGTTGCTGTGTGTCAGATTTTGGGTATCAGATTTTTCAGTGAGTGGGTATTGAGAAGTTTATAAAAGGATAAGATACGAGATTATCTCTCCTCTGACTTGAAAAAAGAGCTGAGGATAAACTAGTTCTGATATAAGGCTTCATTTGAGCAGATGAGTCCAGTCATTAATATTTTTAACCTTTCCTTCCCAAGTGGTGGCTGCAGATCACTCTCACAGACCTTGCTCTATGGGCAGCAATTTCAACCATGATACAAGGCCACGGAGAGTAATTTCAGGCTCTTCCTCATTCCAGAATGAAATAGGCTGGCAAAAAATTGTAGTGACAGCTTGCATGGAAATTGATTTGCTTGAAATTCTGTCCCTGACCAGGTTTTTAATTGTCGTGATCAACAGAGTGTAGTGTTTGGAATAAAAAAGAGGCAGAAACTTGTACAGTCAGTCTTGCAAGTAAGCAGAGTTTGTTCTTAGTTACCTGCTTAGACACAGATGTCACATGCAAAAGATGACAGGAACAAAGACAAATAGGAAATGGTGATGCATGGTGAAATGCAAGGAAAAGGTATTTTTCTTTGGGAAGGTGGGAAATTACACAAGAACTCTTCTTTCCTATCTGGTTTGATACATGAGTTGTCCTCAAGAGATAAGTACATTGAAGAGTTTGATTAAATCATGATTTTTATGTCTAATTCTACTTTCTTAAAAGGTCATAGTAGACAAGTATACCTCTTCACAGTTCAAATGTAAGTTATGTCCCTTTTAGTTCCAGGTCTGACTGGAGTCATTATGGTGTTAGTGTTATTCCTAATGTGTACAGCTTCCACATATGCCATCAGGTAAGATGTAATCTGATCATTATGCTGAAAAATGACATTTCAGTAATCATATTCTCCTTCTGATTAGTGTTAAAATATCAGTTTTCTTGCCCTATTTTTTTTTCCTAGCTTGCAGTAAAATTAGCACAGTGAATTTTGTATGAAAACAATTACAAGACCTGATTGAATAGCCTTCTGGAAAAATACTATTTAATGAGTGTGCTAAGTTAAAAATGTGGACTTTTAAAATTTTAAATAGTTCTTTTATTCCTGGTTGTACAGGGAGGCAGTAAGCTCAGCATATGGGAAGTTCTGTCCAGTGCATAGATTAAGTCCAGTGGAAAAAAAATAAGATGTTATCTTTATCCTAATTATTTTTGCCAATTAATTGTAACAATAAACTTAAAAAAAATTAACAAAAAACCAAACCCAACAGAAAAAAACCCCAAACAATCAGCAATGAAACAAACTGACACAAAATTACGCTACTGAAGTAGAATGTCGCTTTTAAAAGCTCTGCTTCTGGTTGTCAGACATATTCTTTTCCATGTGAATTACACCAAACAGCAATGCTGTATTGGCTCAGAGCAGCTACTGGGATTTCTGAAGGTTTAGTCCTCCAGTGGGTTGGCATTCTGTACCAATGTTATTGAACACATATGATAGTACTGTGAATAACTGGTACGTTGGGGGGTTTAGCCCAATGTTGAAGTCTTTTTAAGGCTTGGATTCTGCAATTGAACATGTATAAATTACTCCTTCATTTTCACAGAGGTTGAATTCACAGAGTGTTTATGTAAGTGCATCATCTCAATTCAGCAAACTTGGAAGGGTATATTAATTATGTATCTTCAAACATTAATGGTGCTCCCCTGACATGAATTAGATACGTGGTTATGAACTTTGTTGAACTAATCTGTCTTTCCTGAGTAGCTGTGTTACCTGGCAATGTTACCCTGTGATTTGAGAAAGTAGTTCAGCAAATACTTGTACATTTTCACTCGACAAGGCTTCTTCCAGGGCTGAGACTTTTATGAGGCACTGCAGGCTACAGAAATGCAGGATTAGGCTGCTGCACCAGGTATCAGCATGGCTGCACATTACATTTACAAGTAGATGGCTCTACTTGCAAAATAAAGACAGTTTTGGGAAGATGGAAAAATAAAACAGTTACTTTACTCTGCAGCATTGAGCCAGAGCAAAGTCCTGTCTTCTTCAAGGTCATATTAAATTAGAAAAACATCATGTATTAGTGATTGGGAAACTTAAAAGAATATATGTAGCTGTAAACATTCTTGGAAATAATTTTGGGGTTCATGCAACATCTTTTGAAGTTATGTGCTTTTTAGTTCCTTCCACAGTTACTGTAAGTGCAAATATTTTCCCAGCTTTCTGCCATCTAGCCAGCAGAATCAAAGCTTCAGAAGAGATAATCTGCATCTCCTTTTACTCTAGCAATAAGTCTTTCATCCAATAAGCAATTTTATCCTGGCTTCTCCCTTGGGTGTAGAGCTCAACTTGTCTTTATTATAGTGTTTTCTCCTAGGGAAACAAGCTGCTGCATGCATCTCTCTGTCCCTTTTCAATCTCTTTCCCTGTAGATTCTCATGTGCCCTATGATGGCTGAGCATACAGTACAGTTTCAGGAAAGTTAATTGTAAATGTTCACTGTCTATCAAAACCTGAGCTTTTAAAAAAGTATTTCAGAGGCTATTATAGTCTTGGATTTCAGCCCTAATCTTCTCTTGCACACTGACCTGCTTAGTGATTTCTTCCTTTGTATGGTCTTCCTGAAATTGTTCTATGCATGAGGATGCCTCTATTTTCCTGCCTTTTCAGTAAATGGTGCAAATAAGTACTAGAAGGATTGAATTAGCTGCTAATGTTTTAAAAGGGGAAAGTGGTTATTACTTGAAAAAATTTCTAAATTTTTGCCATGTCATACCTGAGAATTAGACCAATATTTTTTGTTCATCAGTCACTTTCAGCAGGGTTATAAAGTTATCAGAAAACACAATAAATCCTGTCAATGAATGTTGACATTTCTGCCAGCTTTAAAATTAATGATGTTTAAGATTTGGAAGTTATGTGTTTTAAAGAACATTAAAAAATAAGGTGGTGCAGTGCCATCTATTTTTGTAACCAAATATTCTGGTCTTCAATTTCATCTTCTAAACTACCACATATATCTTCCTTTTCAAAACTGTCTATAACAGGATTAAAAATATTTTTCTAGAACTATGCTGCATAGTGTGTCCCTTTAAAGCATGATAAATTCCCCTTACATTTCTCAGTAAATTAACTCTTGCAGGTCTTCATCTGCAAAATTCAAGTAGGTTAACCAAAATTAAATATTCAACTTACCTCAGATTTTCAGGGCTTTGCATTCCTAAGAAATGCATGCATTCTGTTAATAATGTCTATTTTAAGCCCTAAGAAGGTAAAAAAAAGTAAATGTTCTGAAGAGCTATAAAAATGTGTGTGTATCAATAGGAAGATTATTGACTATATTAGAATACTGCATGTATCTGTAGGATACACAGTTTAAGGATGGAAGTAAGAAATGCATAATTATTGCAGTGTTGGAAAATATGCTTCATGGTAAGAGATTCAAGGATTTACATCCCTGTATAATTTAAGGAGGTGAAGTTCAGAGGGCTTGCTCACATTTAGGGGAGCATGTGAGCAACCAGGATTTTATACTAGAGATATCTGTAGGAGTTCTGAAAGAAGAATAAAATGCTCAACGAGCTGGAAGCTGACATTTAGACATACTCAGACAAGAAGTGTACAGTAATTTCAATCAGTAACAATAATTAGCTGTTGAAAGCAACATGTCAGAAACAGTCCAGGGATTTACTTTTCATCACTGAAATTTTGAAAAATTGGTGCGTTCTGGAAAAGGTGCTGAAGAGCCAATAAATCATTCAGTGTGCAGCTTTTGGTATTATAGCATGAAACCAAATTAAACCAGAGCTCCAAGACCTGCCCTTTTCCCTTCTCATGGTATGGGGGTTTGACCATTAAGGTCCAATTCTAGGATTCTAGACCTGTTTTGAGACAGAGGATAAATTTTACTCTTTGTACCTTCCAATTGTGCTTCCACTCTGCACACTGTCATTCTTATTTTCCTCTTACTGATGATTACTCCCACAACTCCTCACAAATACGGATGAGTGACTGCATGGAAGTGCCTCCCAGGGTGTGGGGAGTTAGAAAAGGTTTGAGCAGCTTCAAGGAGGAAAGTGTTAACCTAGTGCTGACTGGGGGAAGAATGGCAGGGTGGAGGGGGGATTTCAGAGCCCCTTGCTGTTGCTGTATTCCTTCCTTTGCTTCCTTTTTTCATCCTTTGCTTCCTTCCTTGTTCCGTCTCTGGCTTGGTTTTTATTTTGGTAGTTCTTGGGTTATCGGAATTTTATTTCCTCTCTTGAGAAAGAAAAAAATTAGTCCTGTATTGACAGAAACAAATGCAGTATATATTCCGGTTGTATTGAAGGAAGAGCAGTTAGCTGGTTATGTAGAAGACCACAGGAGAGAAAAAGTTCTGTGAAAAAAAGAAGTTAGCTCTGTAAGAGGAATAGCTTCTTAAACCATGTTCTCAGAGCTAAAGATGCTTTTTATTTAATAATTGGTTTTCCTTATGAATGGAGGTAGGTTTTTTGGTCCTAGAAGGGACTCCCCTACCATGCTGTATAGTCTGAGAGATGTGTTTGTGTGCTGTGAAGGAGTGTGTTTTCTTAGCCATTTGGTTGTTGTTTGTTGGTAGCTTTTTTACTCAAGAAACCCCAAACAAGCTTAACAGATGGGTTCCAGATGGGTATTTCCTTTGGTCTGGGTTCTTTTTTATATTGCCTAACAAATTACTGATAAAAGGAAGTGCTCTTTTCCCTTCACCTCTCCTGATCTCACAGTGGTAATGTTCTTCTTGTTCCTCCCAAGACCATCAGTCCTGAAGCAGTAATGTATGTGGCTTCCTGCTCTGAAAATTCTCCTACCTGTGCTCTTGTTGTCTCCTTACTCCAGGTCTTGTTTCTCCTGTATCTCCTTCCACTACTTTCACAAGTTTTTTTACCCTTCCCACTGGCCCTTGTGCTGCTGTCCACGCTACCTGTTTGTGTGCTGCAGCCTTGGTGACATGTTAAACTGTATTGGGGCAGGGAGAATGCAAGGTGACAGTCACTGTAAAGTGGTTGAGTTTTGAGGCTGGAGGTGGAAGGACTAGTCCAGCTATAAGGATTTTGTAAAGACTCACTAGGACCTATGAAAGCAGTCAAGTCTCCTAATTTCAGAAGAGCTCTCCATCTGACTCTTTACTTCTACATCCCTACCTCTCCTTCTCAGCTTGTTACCTCTGTGCCAGTCACTTGTTCTTCTCAACACTTAATTGCGTGCAAGTACAGTGTGCCTATGGGAAAGCATCCTGGGTTTTGACTATTTTGCATGACTGTGCAGTGTATAATGATGTCCTGTGTGCACAGATCTGCTTTTAATTAGCAGTGATTCCATCTGAGTTGAAACAGCATTGAACTATGGTTTATTCTTTTCAGGGTTTCAAACTATGATATCTTCTGGTATACACACAACCTGTTCTTTGTCTTCTATATGCTGCTGATGCTTCATGTTTCTGGGTAAGTAAATGGAAAATACTGTTCTTTTTCCTGCAACACAACCAGAAAGAGCAGTTTCCTTGATTGCTGCCTTTCCCATGCTCGCTTGAGCAGTGGGCCAACTTTGGGACAAGATGTTGTCCTCTGGTGTGTGTTGAAATAAAGATCCATCTGGAATTTGGAGAACTGTGAGTGCTATAGTTGACTAGCACAAACTTCTTCACTGTCAGGATTATTCCTTTTCCATTTCCATTGCCCAGTGTCTAGTGAGAAATCAAGAAAACATTGTTTCTTTTTCTGCCCTCTCTTACCTGTTCACTGAGACAGGAATGTGAAGCAAAGTTTCTCATCCCTTGCATTTTCCTTTCTACCTTCCTTTTTGACTCTGATGGAGAGGGAAGAAATGGCCTCTCCCTAATTACCTCTTTCTCTTTGCTTACAAAATTTGCTAGTTTTTCCTCTTCTTTTCACAACCATCAGACCAGTGTTTATGTGCCATGAAACTGATGGTCAGATCTGTATCAGGCACAAACAAACTGAGCTCTATTGGAAGGTAAAGTATCTTCCAGAAGTTGCGACATGTATCTGCGTGGGTTGGGGGTTGGACTAGGTGACATTTAAAGGTCCCTTCCAACCCAAATTATTCTATGATTCTGTGAAAATCTGTTCCATTTACATCTCTGAAGTTTCCTCTGTGAATGTAGATGCAGAGTGTAGAGAAGGGAAGGTGTATTTGAATGAGGTTTATTTCTCCATGTCTCAAGTATCTACTGAAACACAGGGTGCTTGAATGTGTGACACTGAGCCCTGCTGCTTAAAGTAAACATGGAAAGGGAATTAGGCCTAAAAGATCATGGTAGGAATACGTTGCTGAATAAAACACGCAGCTTGAGAAATAATGAGTTCCAAACAATTGAAACTCCTGGACACAATTCCAGTTTTTGGTGAGTTTTTTGGGTTTGGGTTGGTTTTGTTTTTTGTTTTTTGGGGTTTTTTTTGTAAATTTTTTTTTGTGAGGTATTGTTTGTTTGTGGGGTTTGTTTGGGTTTTTTTGTTGGTTTTTTTCCTATGGCATATCACTTGTTTATAGTTAACCTCTTCTCCCCATCCTAGGCCAGGATGAACTTTTTCTAAATAATTCTTGACAGGTGTTTGTCTAACTTCTTTAAAACATCTGGTGACTGAGATCCTCTAACTTCCCTAGGCAATCTGTTCCAGTGATTGCCTCAGGGGTATTTTTCATGTCCAGTTTAATTAATCTCCTTCTCGGTATTATCCTTTGCCCATTGTTTTCCTAACCATGTTCCATTTACCAAGTTTGCAAACCAAGGCTGCAGTAATACAGCAGGCACTGAACAGGCATATTCTGGTACACAGCCTTCTTAGTATTGAATTACAAAGGTATTCAGTGCAAATCTGAAAGAACTGAGTGTCAGAAGTGGGAGAGGAATGAGTCATGGAGAGTAGGAGTCAGTTCAACTTTAAGATGCCTAAATGTAGGTCTCTACATGTTTTCTCAGTGTCTTTCCCTTTATGGTCTAATGAGTTCTGCTAAATGCAGCCAATGGAGCCTGAAGAATGCTTCCACTAATTAGCTATTTCAGAGATCTACATTCAGGTGAGCTGGACTGATTCCTGGCTCCATTAGTGATATTGATAAGATCAATAGAAAGTGGCCACAGGTTGCATGAGGGGTGATTTAGATTTGACATTAGGAAAAATTTCTTCACTGATGGGATTATCAGGCACTGGAACAGGCTGCCCAAGGAAGCAATAAGGTCACCATCCCTGGGGGCATTTTGGAGATGTGTAGATGTGGTGCTTAGGGACACGGTTTAGTGGTGAACATGGCAGTGCTGGGTTAATGGTTGGATTTAGGATCTTCACCAACCTAAACAATTCTATGATCTCTTTTGAGAATAAAGGAAGCTTACATATCCATGCTTAGGTGCCCAAATTACTTCTATGTGGCATGTCTTAGAGATTTGTAAATGCATAGCCAGTTACTGTACAGAGCAGGGCATCTCCTGTGGCTAAAACGTGCAGGCAGGTTGACTGAGGTTTTACCTGTCTTAGGAGTAAAGTATTTCCACAGTATTGCTGGATTCTTGTTTTGTTTCAAACTGTTGTAGGTATGTTCTGACAGTATCCTTCAGGTAGCCAACCACTCTCAGCAATATATAAAGTGATGTGATTCATCTGTCATATGTCAGTGGTTTGTTTGTTCAGTGCAGAACTCAACCTTTCCAGGCACTGATTTTGGGTGTGTAAGACTTACTTTTCCTTGACAGCTTCAGAAATGGGAGTTACTGGGCTGCTGTTAACAGTCAGCTTTGCGATCCCTGTTTGCCTCTCAGTTAGCATGTTTCTAATAGTTTAAATAAACTAGAGATCACTGGAGGGGAAGCTCATGGTTGCAGCTACTCTCAAGGCAATTCTCTTTTGGGATGTGCTGAGAACAGAGAAGCTGTGGGAGTTGCTGGCAGGCATGCACACAAGGGTCACTGGAAAAAGATTGCATGGGCTTGGACTTCCAGCTGAATCCATGAGGCACCATGATATTTATGGAGCAGGGAAGTAGCATAATGCCAGTGGTATCTGTCACTTTGCCAATGTGTGGTGACCAGCAGTGATGCCAGATGCAAGCGATAGGCGTGATTGAGCAATAAATGCAGGCAGAAGCATGGGTGTAAGTGCAAGGACACTTCCCAAATGATTCTCCCAGGGTCAGATGGGGAATTTAAGAGTGAGCAGGCTTAACTTCCAGGCTGTCATGATTCACTGGACCATGTAGGAAGCTTGTTACTAGCTGTCAGGACTGCATTTTGGTAGGGAAGATTGCCAGTAGCCTGTCAGAGCCCATTTAGGTTGGGAATGTTGCAGATGTCCTAGTTCTCTTTCTTCTGAATTAAACTCTGTTGCTGCTGCTGCTGTGTGTATGTTGAGGAGAGGAGGGGGAGCACATGTCCTTATGTTTGATTGCATACTTGAGCTGAGCCTTCACAACAAGGCTTAGTACTCTGAGGACATTGTCTCAGTATGCTCCATTTCCCACCCAGCACCATCCTCTACAGGTGTCATTCAGCTTTTTTTATTTTTATATTTTTCCTTGTGGTTTTACTGTCATCAAATACAGATTTGGAGACAAGTAGTACTTCCGAGGAATTTTATTGCTACTATTATCTGTTCTTCCCCATTTTCAATGATTCATTCATGTGCTGAGATATCCCAGAGAGTCTTAGGTTTCCAATTCTTTCTTCTGAGTTTCTAACTGCAGCTTCAAAGTTCTCAGTTCATTTAACTGTAAATTTAACTTAGCTTGAGGAAAAAAAAAAAGGATGGACCTCATAAAATGATTTGCAAGGAAGGTTCCTTGGCTATCAAGCAGGACTGTCTTTTTTCCTTGTATCTATTTGTGTGCAAACCTGATTAACATCAAGTAGTGGGAACATTCCTGCAGTTTATTATTTGGCAACTTAGGCCACTTCTGCTACAAGATTGCCTTAAAAACAGGGCTTGGTGAGTGTAGGGAGGATGAGTGAAAACAGCCTGTGTGTGATTGAATTGGAAATGTGATTATTTAATTTTTTTTTTCAAGGCTCCCACATTATTTTTCCCCTTTCAAGCAGTATTAAGCTTGAGGCTGTTCAGTGGGGGAGTGCCAAGTGAGCTGGAAAAGTTAAACCTCTGGTGACAGAAGGCTCTATTGTTGCAAAGCTTCAATCTCATTGAAAGTCCTGAAGGCAAACGGAATAAAATTTCTAACAGAAGATGAGGCTTGTGACTGCTTTCTAAAGTCCTCTCTGAATGAAGATAAGTTGTTTGTTATTTATTGTTACTTCAGTGTCCTTACTATTTTTATTTTCCTGTAGGGGAGTGCTCAAGTACCAGACCAACTTAGAGGAACACCCTCCTGGTTGCTTTAATCCTAACAAAACGCTCCGACAGAATCTGACTGTGCCAAAGGCTTTTGAAGAGCTGTTTCCTGAGTATACTACTGAGCCTTTCCCAGAGGACCTACCAGTACCAGAACCCTTTGTACAAAATAGCTTTATGAGAGTTTGTTCCGAGGAACCCAAGTTCCAGTCACACTTCCCAGAGGTCTGTATGAGCCGACATTTCAGGTATTAAAAGCCATGCCAAGCCTTTCAGTCAGCCATAACCACTAATTATTGCTTTTCCAGACCAGATGTTTTAATTATGGAAAATATTATTAAAACCTTTCGAGGCATTCAAAGATTTGGTGGGGAAAAAACAATCTGTATTTAACCCTGAGGTGCATTACAATGTGGTACATAGAACAGGGAGCATGAAAAAATGTCAAGAGATTGGCTGTAATGTTCGTTTTTGAACAACACCATAAGAGATGTATTGATCCTGCTAAAAATGTGATTTTACAGCGTAACATTTCAGAGCAAACATTTATATAACATTTCGTAAGGCCCTTTTGTAAGCATTGTGTGGCAGTAGTTAATTGAAATAATCAAGCTCCATTTGTTCTCTTTTTTACCATGCGGATGCAAGTCCTAATACTCATTTCTGGGTTGCAGTTGGTTGTGGTTTGGCTTTTGTAGTCTGTTGTTTGCAGACAGGCTTGTTTTGTATGTGGCATGGATAAATGAGGATGACAGTGGGGACAGAAAAGCCTTTTCTTTTTCTGTTTTCCATTTTCCTTTTGTTTCTTTGTTTTGTGGCAGCAGCTTTTTCTTCATCCAGATTTTCTCTTTTCTTTTGAGAAAAGATGAGCTGGGCTGTGCTGGCAAGTAGCGTGAGGAAACTTGCAAATATGGAGTTCTTGAGTCCATGGCCATTCAAGATGGTCCCATAACAGACCCCACAGGAGTTTCTCTTTATTGTTATCATCGTTGTTTTCTGTTGAACATGTGTGCCCCTCACTAGCTGCAGTGGGAACCCATTTTTCTATGGATCTTGTAATCATAATGAGAAACAGTTAATTCTGCATTGAATTCCTCAAACAAAGTTCTTTGGATTGGCATTTTGTTGTGGTAATACTCCTGAATTATAAGCATCAGCGTATATATGGCTCCATATGACCCACAGGACAGCAAGGAGTCTTCTTAGGGGCTTGAAATACCTGCTTCAGAGCCATTAATGGGAAAGGAGTCATGGAAAGAAATGGCCACTGTTCTCCTGGCAGCTTTGAAAAGCTGTTTAGGACTTTTTTGGATTGAAAATGCTGTGATATCAAATTTTTAAAAAATGGTCTCTGAGCTACTGAAACTTGTAAGGCTTTTTTTTTGGAAAGTAAATGCTCTGCTAGTTGCAAGAGATGTTGATGTGTAACATCATAAATTGAGAAGGGAGGGAAGATGGATGAGGGTTGAGGGCACTTCAATGCCACAGCTCGAATGACTGAGCAGATGTGGAATTAGTAGATAAGTCTGCCATAAGCTATTGGTAATTGACTCTTAGGATGGGGTTTAGTTGAGCAGCTGCAAATGTCTCCATCTGGAGTAGTCACCCAGGACTTCCCATACAATCATTGCAGAGAAATGGGCATTTCCAGGGCATTTTCAATCTAGCATACCCATCTTCCATGGGAGCAAATGGATTGTGATTCAGAAGTGCCCATTTCTCTCTGTTGTCTATGATTTTGCACTAGTTTAGTATCAACATAAATTCTATAGCACAAGAATGCAGCTTTCTTAGGTTTTTACTTGAACCTGAGATGACTATAAGAAGGTAACAGTTAAATAATACTGCAAAGCAGACAGTGTTTTCCCATAAATATTAAGCAATTGCATAGTACTCTGGCCTGTGTATGTGCTCTATCTTTCTTTGCTGAAACCAGCTGCAATCTAACTACATAAAACCAGAATAACATGGTAGCAAATGAGGTCATTAGTGGTTTTTTTTCCTGATGAGTTTCATGATTGAAATTGCTTGTGCTTGTGGGTGATACTGCTGGTTAGACTGATTAAGGCTTTGGAACATTCTTGGGTCTCTGCATATAGAGAGGCATGGATATTAGATGTGAAAGGAGATCCTGCAAGCGCTCATGTAGTTGTGAAAATAGAAAAAAGAAAGTTAAATCTTTGAGGTAACATGTTTTTGTTCTCCCTTAGACCTGGTTCTGGATTTCTGGACCTCTATGCTTGTACTGCGTGGAGCGGCTGTACCGCTACATCCGCAGCAATAAACCAGTCACAATCACCTCAGTAATCAGCCACCCCTCCAATGTCCTTGAAGTCAGGATGGTGAAAGACGACTTTGAAGCAAGGCCTGGTCAGGTGAGTTAATGTGCCCCTAAAAATCGCCTTTATTTCACATAAGATTGTCTGTAGGGATGACTATCACTTTATAAGTACTAGCCCATCACTGAGTGTTTTGACTGTGTCCTTTCTATCATTTTATTTCAGTATGTTATTCTCCACTGTCCAAGAGTGTCTACCTTGGAAAGCCATCCATTCACTCTTACAATGGTAAGAAATAGTGTTCTTTTCTGTACTTTCCCATTTATTTATATTTGGTAGGCAAATGGTCTTTGTTTCTTTCAAGGTGACAATTCTCTCCAGCAGAGCTTATGTTTTATTTATGAGGGTACCAATGAATACAAAACGGCATGATTATTATGTGTGACACTACTCAATACATATTTAATTTTCTCCACTGCTGAGAAGATGATAATAGGAACTTTTTTCAAAGTCTTCCATAAATGAAAACCAATACTAAATCAATCAATAAAATCCATGTGATTTTGATAATTATTTTAAAAAAGACGTTTCAGCCATACTTCTAGACCTTATTGCAGAATAAGCACAAATTGTAATGAACTTTTGCCATCTTTTTCAATGAGAAGATATTTCTGCAACTGTCTTTTCCAAAGTTAGAAAAACATCAATTTAAAAATGTAAGTTTCTAAAATTGTCTTCTGCTTTATTTTTGTAGTAAGAGATATATCAGTGACTTAAGGTGATATACCAGTGAGGTCATACACCATTAGGATTTCTGGCTTACTCAGTTGCTATAGAATGGGAACTGAAACCTGTAGAGACAGATTGGAATAGTATGCAATTGTGTATAAATAGACATGAAGTTCTTTGAGAGCACACAGTGCAGAGACCTGGGAGATTCTGCTAAAAAAAATCACTGTACTGACTGGCTGCATTGTTACAAAAGCAGAGTCTGAGGTTGAATATTAGTGGCAGCCTTTTCCTACCAATGGGAGTAAATGCTTTTGGATTGCCTGAATTGGACGTTCTTGTTCAAGAAGACTGTGGAGATAAATGTTCATGTTTGACTGCTTTCTTTGGACTGAAAACTGATACTTTATCCCTACTGAGTTATAGCTAGTGCTGTGGAACAATGGAGATGTTTTTATGCTACCTGATATGCAGAGGGCACAACCAGGTCCAGTTCTTTGGGTTTGTGGGGCATTTTATTTTGGTTTGTTAATTTATTTATCTGTATGCTGAGACAGGAGTCACAGGGGAACCCACACTAAATTCCACCCAAAATCAATTTTGTGCTGTAAATCTAGGAATGAATCTCACTATGAGGGAAGCTGCCCCTGTATAGCTTGGTGAAGCATTCCTGGCAGTTTTGCAAAATTTTTGTGGCTGTTCACTTTACTGGTACAAAGCAGAGAAATGTGTTATTTATCTGTTGTTAATGGAAGTAATCACTTTTTAAGACTGTCCTCTGTATAGTGCACAAAGATAACTTGATATAGAATGCTGAAAAATTACATGCATATATGAATTTATGCAAAATGGTGTAGTCAGTATTTATTTATGTTTTTTTTATTACATTAGTGATCAGAACATAAATTTCAAGAACTTAGTTTAAGTCTTGGGTAGCTCTTTCCACTCATTTTGCCCTAGCATAGCTATATTTAATGAAGTTGGAGCTGGTCTGTACCAGTGGGCACATCTTATTTAAACATTAATCTCAAAACATCATGTTCCTAATTTCCCATTCAGTCCCATCTCAGTCGAAATTAATATGATAGTAGTAATTTGATCATTATTAGTAAATGCACAGTTTGGAAACTGGGACTCTTATTACAAAGATTTAGTCTTCTTATATTAGGACGCTGCTAAAACAACGGATTTTGTGGTTTTAATTTTTGGAAATAATGTAGTCAAAGAATATTTGGCTTGGTTCAGATGAGAGTTTTTGTCAGAGAAGAGACTGCTGACACAGACCTACTGGGTGAGGTCATAGGATGAAGTTGAATTAGATGTCAGATTCCTTGCATGAACTGAGGATTTCATCCATACTATTTAAAATGACATAGTATGACACTGAATGTTATGAAAAACTATTTTTGCACATGAACTTCTAGAGCTAGGAGCTGTGGAAAATAGATGTCTTATTGTGAATTTGAGTTTTCTTAGTGAACATAAATAAGACATTTATATACAGATAGTATGCGGTATATTTTCAATGTGTAAGTGTAGTTGATAGATTACAGTTTGTATAAGTTTTACAACCATGTATTAAAAATCTAACATTAAAATTAGCAATTTCCACTCATGCACAATGCATTGTATCTTAGCTAAGTAATACTAGACCAGGCAATTTCTGTTCTTGCTCAATGCTTTACACTTTAAAGTGCGATGATATCCTTCAGCATAACAGCATCTCCTTCAAGTACACATACGTATTCTAACTATTACTAGATATGAAGTTATCACTGAGTTGCCACAAGCTTATTTTGCTACAACATTAACTCTGCTGGAGAAAGGCTGTCATTGGATGACAGCATAATGAGGATTCTGAATGTGTAGATTTATGACAATCTTTTTACTCAGCCTAAGCAGGGGACACATTTTCACATGTCTTTCTAGGTCAGAGAATATGCTGTGGGCTGATGGCCTGCTTAGAAAGCTTTTTTGTTGTTTAATATGATGCCAGCCGTGGGATGATGCTTGTAGAATGTGTAGGCAAAAGCTTAACTCAGTCGTTTTTCCTCTCCTATCTGACCTATTTGTAGTTACCAAGCAACCTGGAATACTACTGCTGCTTCTTTTGTCAAATGGTCATAATCCTTGGGTTATTTTTCTCGGTTGGCGATGGAGTGGGGGGGGGTTGGATCCACAGGAAGAACATCGTGAGGGGTGTGTGTGGCTTCAGGTCCTGGAAGTGCAGTGCAGCAATGACTGCAGCAGAGTTGGGAGGGAAGACTGCAGTCTTCTTCCTGGCACTGTTGTCCTGTTTAAAATCATAGAATACTTTGGTTGGAAGTAAAGGCCACATAGTCCTACCCCCCCTGCAATAAGCAGGGACATCTTTACTAGATCAGGTTGCTAGAGCCCCATCCAACTCAGCCTTGAATGTTTCCAGGAATAGGGCATCTGCCAGCTTTCTGGGCAACCTGCTCCAGTGTGTCACCGTCCTCATTGTAAAACATTTCTTCCTTATCTCTAGGCTAAATCTACCCTTTTTCAGTTTAAAACCATTACCCTGTGTCCCCTTGCAACAGGCTATGCTAAAAGGTCTGTCTCCAGGCTCTATGTGATGTCCTGTTCACGCTGCTGAAATATCTCACTGTGCCTGGAGCATGCTTAAGAGACAAGAAATTACCATTTCAGGAATATCTTTATATCCTTAAGTGTGGGTAATAACCTAAGTGGAAAGGAAGGGGTGAGTAGCATGAAGGAGTTGTGGAGATATTTTACTAGTCCCTTCCCTTTTCGAGGTTGTGTAATATTTACAGTTTAGCTCAGTTTCTTACATAACACCAGGGTGGAGGAACACACAGGGAGGCTGTGTAAAGGCCCTGAACCCACTCCCATTCCACTCTGGCAAAGCTCCCATGTGTTTTGCTCAGAGCCAGCGGGAGCTCTGAATTGTAACCAAGTGAGCATAAAGAGGTTTTTTTCTTTTTGCACCCTGCTGTTGGGTATCTTACATTGGTAAGGTCCCCTTGAGCCTTCTGTTTTCCAGAAGTGAGAGCTGAACAGTCACAACTCTCTCAAACTGTCTTTGTGGAAGATATGTTCTAGTCCCATCATTGTCTTCATGGCCTTTGTCTGGACAGTTTCCAGTATGTTTATGTCTCTCTTGTAGTGCAGAACCCAGCACCAGACACAGGTCTTGAAGTGTGGCTTCACCAGTGCTCAATAAAGAAGGAGGATCACCTTACTCAACCCTCTGGTAGTGTCACTTGTACATTCTGAAATTCAGACACTTGGAAATACCAGTTTTCTCTCACGAGCAGTGTGGTCTCCATTTCTGAAGTGTGTTTCTACTGTTTTTTGTTCACTAGTGACTTTGTACTCACTAGTGTGATTTCTTGTCTTTGGGAAGTCTGGCAAAGGTAATGAAGAGATAGTCCAACATTTGGGATTCCTGCAAGTGACTTGCTGGACAGTTCTAGGTAGTGCATAGTGGGCCACTCACTTCATAGTGTCTTCATTGCTCCATTGTTTTGATTGCATTTCAACAAAAAGTTTTCTTTTTAGCATTTTTATGATTTTTTTTTCACTGATTTTTTTTTTTTTTACACAACTGCACATATCTGTTACTGTGCTGTGTAAAACAGTGTGAATAACATTTTCAGTCCTGTATGCCCTCATGTCCAATTTACTTATTTTAGGTAGGGCATTATTGCATCTTAGAATTGAATTTGAGCAGAACACAGTCAGTTCCAAGATATTTTCATCTGTAGTGAGGAAAATTATGTTCTGTGTATAAATACTTGAGCTGAGTGTTTGTAAATGGACAAATTATTTTTGTGTATTCCCCTTGATGAACTCTTTCAAGGAGATTTATCTTTCAGGTCAAGTGCAAGATACGGTCTGCAGATCAGACTGTCCAAAGAAACATGCTCTGCTTCCTGAGACTGACATTTCTTTACACTTTTTGGAGGAAAGTGTGGAACTTCTCTGCTGTGGAATGCAATTTAAATGTAATTGTCTAAATCAATCTTTAGAGACCTTGAAAAAGAAAACAAACATTATCGGTAGTAAATTTCTAGTAATAAGGATGGTCCTTCATTGCAGTTCATATATAGAGAGTATTGCTTCCACTCTTTAGCACACAAAGCCTAACATCTTATGAAAATGAAAAAAAAAACCCAAAAACCCCATGAAGATTCTTCTGTTTTTTTGGTTTTTTTTTTTTCATTTTGGAAAGTGTTGATTTCCTTTGACATTGTTCTGGTTGTTCTTCATTTTAACCTGTAGGAGCAAGAAGAGACTAAGGCTTGCAGTTTACAGTAGCATTGGGGTTTTTTTCCATCTCCATCATACATTTTCCCCTTGGTGTTGACTTTCCTCTTTTTCTGGACACTTAAGTGTGTTACTGATGATTTGCAGCAGCATGACTGCATGCTTGCTTTTTTATTGTTTGGCTATTGAATGGTTTCAGAAGCAGAGTCCTATTTAGAATATAAGGTAGTGTCTTAAGTCACTTTTTCTGCTTTGTTTCTGGAATTTCTTGCATTAACAAGCAGTGATTAGTAGTGAGGCTCACAGAAATAGCCTTGTGTTTTGCATATTTTAAGTGCTTCAGAAGATGTCCAGGGTTCTCTCATGAGATCTCTGCTGAATCCACTACAAAGTCAAAGCACAAACTCTCACAAGCTGCAGTTTAGACTGTGTGGCTATCAAAAGACTGGTGTCTGCTCCCAGCAGCTCATAAAGCTCAGCGACCTTGTTATTTCAGTAGTGTTGATTTTCTTGTGGCAAAGGAAGGTAGGAAACAATTACATCACTTCATGTAGAACTTAGACTGTTACAGACCTTAAAATAAGGACAAGAGTAAGAGGTGAATCCTTCTAAATTTAGAGATGGCTCAGATTTGAGGTTTGGTTTGGGAAAATTCTGTTTTGCAACAAACATCCATAATTGCAGGGTCAAATAGTCTGTTATTCCAAAGTTTTGACAGTTTTGGCTGTCACTGGCTGCTGTCATGCCCCTGTTTCTCCCTTGGAGCTAAAGTCTGAATATCCTGAAGTTTCCTTTGATGCCTTTTTTTGTTTTCTTCAGTTGACACATACACGTATCTCAAGATATTCCTGTTGATATTTAAACACAGGTAGCTTGCATAAACACTTGCTGAGCTTTTTCTGTGTCTGTATAAGACATTCTCTGCATATCCACTGATTAGTAGGTCCATGAGACAGAGTTAAAAGAGATAGGTGGCTTGGAAGCGGCGCATCAAAAGAAAAAAAATGAAAACAAGCCAAAGCAAAGATCCCAGCCTTGAGACTCCAGGGTTTTGTGGAATATGTGCTTTATTAATAGCATGGGGGACTGCTTCTTCAGATCCTCCAAAGAGTTTTGGCTCTTCATTCAATATCTAGATCCCAGTTTTGGTAACAGGTAGGCAGTGATCAACTACTTGCGATGAGAGGTTTGAAACATTCTTTTAAACTAGAAATTTTGTCCCGTGTTACAGTGTGCTCTGACCTCCCCTACTTCAGTGCTGCATTTAATCTGCTTTTAAATCCCACTGAAGTAGAAACTGGAAGAGTCTGGAAATAAAAAGCTCCAAGAAGTTTTGCCCTTTTGCTGGTTCTCCATCTTTTTGAGCAGATGGTTAATTTGAAGCAGATCACATCAAACAGATTTGTAGTGCAATATCTTCCTTCCTTTCCTTCCACATACAGTTCTGTATGAGTAAGAAAACTCCAGAGGGAGGGTGGTATGTGTGCATTTTTTAACAAGTCAAACTGAGTGTGCATATGCAGATACTCAGATCCACTCAAATCTAAATATAACTGAGGAAGAATACTTGCTTGCTTTGTATCCAAATTAGTAAAGTAATACTGAATCCCAGGCAAAGAAACTTTTAAATCCATTAACCATTTCAGAGTAGGTAGAAAAATTACCTGGAAGAGGTTTCTGAACGTACATGAAAAGTTACATACTGTACCTAGAAGTCTCAGAGCTATTACTTAATCATAGATTTTCTGCCATTAAGGGTTTTGTTTAGGTTTGGTTTTTCTTGTAGACTGAGTTTTCCTTGTTACCTTGCACCTCTATTTAAGTCCATTTGGTATCTGGATTTAGATGTGATGGGATTACAAGGTGGTGGCCCTGATCTGTACATTCTATGTCTTTGGGCCCAACTTCTTGTCAGAAAAGTCTCAGCAAATAATATTTGAGTACAAACAACATCAAATGTAGCATGTTTGCTTTTGTAAAAGAAAACCAATGTTTTGTAGACCCAGAGTTCTCTTTATCCCTGGATAATCCAAGTTCATTTAAAATCAGTGAAGATCTTAACAGTCTAGCAGTGAAGTTTTAGCTCTAAGCTTCTTTAAGCCAGAAATTTTGTACTGCATAAGGAGATGATGGAGAAACATGTGCCCTGCACTGTAAACTTAAGAAATAAACTATCCACAACAGGAAAAGCCTAGGGGCCAAATTCTGAAATACTTTATAAAAAAATGGAAAAATTGTTGGAAGGTTGCCTGAGTAAAAAGTACATAAGGACATCAAGAGCTAAGTTCATACTGTCAGATAAATACAATAATAACAAAATCTAACATGATGACATTCTAATAAGATTTGTTAAATTTCTTGGGCAAATAGTTATGAAACTTGTCTTTATGAGATGATTTGCAGAGTGTTTAGGGAAATAGTGAAGTATCTTGCTGGCAAAGTAAAGAAATCCCTAGAGCTTGTCTGCTCTTCATAGAAGTAGAATATCTAGCAGCTGTTTGATGAAGAATTTAAGTAAAACAAAAATAGAATAGATTAATATTGCAGACGTCTTTAGTACTTCCTTAGAATTGTTTGGTTTAGGGATTAATAGTTGTGGGGTCTGTATAAAAACCCTGTGTAAACCTTGACTTTTATTTAAACTTTCAAATCTCACTCTTTTGGATGAAGGGAACACAGAAATTGTTGCAATCAAGTTCACTAAATCCCAAGTTCTTCTTCAGCAGATACTTTAAACAGAAGATGGCAGATCCCTCTGATAAGCAGGGTTTGGGATTTTTGATTTGATGAAAGTAAACTTACAATACATAATATGCATCTACTGACTTTAGCAGAGAAATGTGTTTTCTCCCATCAGAGACAGTGCTTATAGTTTAGCTGCTAAGTCAGGTTAGAGCAAGGATTAGGAACTGCAGGAGAACATAAAAAAAGCTCAGACAAACAAACCCAACAACAACCCCCCTGCCCCCAAAACAAACAATAAAATCAAAACCTGAGCACAAGCTTTAAGCACGAATACAGTTAACATGTGGACAAAATAATAGAGGAAATTAAGTGCCTTGCTTCTTGCTGTCCTAAAATTAAGACCATCTGGCTGGTGGGGCTTTTTGCTTTAGCCTGGCAAAATACAGCGTGTGCTGGTAGGGGAGTTCAGAGGAACACAGGGTTCCTCAAGGTGGTGGTGATCTGACTGGAAAACCTGTTGATCCTTTGATGGCTCTTTCTGTGAGTGTCTCACACCACTGGGAGCCAGTTGTCATGAGTCTGGAGGTGGCCCATTGTTTTGCTTGAGGATGATAAGACCCTTTGTGCTGTTCAGTTTCCTTGTCCTATGTTTGTCAGCTCTGTGTGGTGTTGCTTGGCTGTGTGTCCGTGTACCCTTGGAGAACTTGGAGAGGCAGCCTTGGGCAGAGGGATTGTTCTTCTGCATTTTATTCCTTCAGGAACAAAGGCTTGCATCCTGAGCGTCTTGAAATGTTGTGATTTGTTTTTTTCCCCCGAGCCAGCAACTTGAGATACATTAATTATACATGCTGAATATTGCTAGGATTGAAATATTTTTATTTACTCTGTTATAGCAAGTTGGACTTGATGATTCCTATGGGTTCCTTCCAACTTGAGCATTCTGTGAGTCTGTGATGTGCAGCATGCCTGCTGGGGTGAAAGGGTAGTCAGCAAATTTTTTGCCTTGGTTGAGCTGCAGAGGAAAAGAAATGCTGATTAGTCTCTAAAAGTTTACCTTTGTAGTGCATCCGTAGCAGCAAAAGAGTAGCAGTTGGACTATTACAGACCTGCTAGAAAACAAATAAATAAATTTCGTATTATATATTCAACGTTTATTTATTTTATGCAATATTGTGTGTATTTTTAAAGTATTGGGCTATTAATCCTAAGACAACACTACATTAAAAATTGCCATTTTCTTGTGGTGCAAGAGTGAAATCATAGAACAAATAGATTTTATAGATAGGAATCTCATACAGTGAGACTTAAAGAAAACAAAGATAATTTTGAACACTGAGAGTAATTTAACAACTGAGATTGCTGGGAATGAATTAGCAAATGCTGAACTACAGACTCTTGGGAATTAGTGGGTGTGGGTTTGTGGCTTGTGTTACAGAGGAAGTTAGACCCCAGATGACCAGAATGATCCTGCTTGGAACTGCAGCTGCCCAGTGATGCATCCTGTAGTGTTATGGTGTGTTTTTTCCACTAGCTAGACTGCAGGTGTCTGAGATTGTACAGCAAAGGAGTATATGGCAATGGAAAGCGAAAAATGTTTGGGATATGTTACTGCAGCTGCTTGCTGGGCTGCTTGCTGGGAGTTGGCTCTGCTATGGAAGGGCTCTGGCTGAAGCCATGGGTATTTGAGGCATGGTGGTCTCGATTTTCCAGGCACCCCTGATACTTAAATCATGCTCCATGGTTAGGATTTCCCCACGTTCAAGATGTTCTGATGTCTGCCAGTTCAATTAGGATAGCTGTAAGGCCAAGTCTCTAACAGGAAAAGCTTTTAACCAAAATCCAATCTGTAAAATAATATGAAACAGAGAAATAAACAGAGACAGTTCAAAAAATCTCCAAGCCTTTGAGGCAGAAATGTGTTTAAAAGAATAACTCCACATAGTAACCTTTTTTCCCTCTGAAATTTGCTTCTTACGGGATTAATTAGTTAAAACAGGGATAGCCCAGTGTTACAGAGTTCACCTCCTATGAGTCAGACTGAAGTCTAGCTACTATTTTTTGGCTACCTTTATATAGCATGCCTGTGTTTGTCATCACTCCTCTCCATTTTCTGTCAGAATGAATCATTTTAGGAATGTTTGTATCAGTTCTATATGAAACCAGACAAGCTGTAGCTTACTGAGCTTCCAAGGTTCACATTTTCTTGTCAGTTGACAAAGTTGAAAACTTTTTATTTTTTTCTCCTTTTTAATTTTTTTTTTTTTGCCTTTCACAGGAGTTAAAAATACATTGGTTGTGTTTAGTTCTTCTTTTTTCCCCTTCACTTCTGCCTCTTTTCCAAATATGCCAAGTCTCTAATGTGTTTCTCCTGGTCAGGGTAAGGGTTCATTGAGTCTGGAGCAAGGATGGGCTGATGAATCAGAGTTTGCATTGCAGCTGGTTCACCCTGGCAGGCAGAAGCATGGCAGCTGCACTGTTTGCAGTCCCTGCCAGGATATCTACAAATCCATACTAGGATCATATCATGGCTTTCCCTCAAAGTGAAAGACTTCTTTGAAGGAGTTTCCTTTTATGTAAACAAATCCCACAATGAGCTTTTTAATTCCCCTAATCAGACACCTCGTTCTTCCAGCTGTAGCACAGATCTTCTTTGTAATTTAGGGCACTGTTCAAGCCACCTACTGCAGCGCCAAACACAGAAGGTGATGTTTACTGTGGTGCAGTTTATTTGAGAGCAGTATCTCCACTGGAACTTGTAAGGAGCTTTATTTGAAAAGCCACTGGGGGTATGTAACTTGGGCATCCCTTTCATCTCCTTTCTTCTGATAACAGATATTCCTCCGTGTCATCCTGGTGCATGCATTAGCATTTCCCTGATAGTCAGAAATCAAAGCTTAACACCTCTCTAAAGAGGCTTCACAGTTCTTATGGCAGAGGTGCATAGAAGAACTGGGAGCATTTAGGAATTAACCTATTTTCTTGCTAGTTTGCTCTTGTCTCACCACAATCCCTGCACCCCGGTACCTAAAAACAGTATTTTAAAATACTGAATAGTATTTAATAACATTAAAATAATTTCAGTAAGGTTTGTCTCATTTGTTGTTCTGGACAGGATTTTAAACTGGGAGTAGATAAACAGTGATGTTAAAAATATTCAGGGTGCTCTAAGCTTAGAAGCACAGATGTTCTTAGCATAGTTTTCAGTTGCCTTATGCTGGGCTCTCATGCACAGACTTCTCCACTGCTCATCACCTTGAGCAGATTTTTGTACCAATACAGAATCATGGAGTCACATAGGTTGGACAAGATCATTAGCCCAGCACTGCCATGCCCAGCACTAACCCAAGTCCCTAAACCCCACATCTGCTTGTCTTTTGAATGCTTCCAGGGGTGGTGACTCTACCACTTCCTCAGACAGCCTGTTCCAACGCTTGACCACTGTTTTGGTGAAGACATTTTCCCTAATACCCCACCTAAATCTCCCCTGGTGCAACTTGGGGCTGTTATACAGTGGGTGTAAAGTAGAACTGCTATGATCTAACAGTAATTGGTTTGCTCACTTTGCATTCATATAAAAGCAAGGCAGAGGACAACAGAGAATTGTGATTATAAAATCAAATCGTTAAATAAAATATATTTCAAGTATGCATTAATCTAGTAGTGCATTATAAATTAGCTAAATTATTCAGTTTATCTCAGCATAGAGATAGTAGAGCTACAGTTACTGGTGAATGTAATTAGTTTGGTGGTTGATAAGCATTAAGTTCTCCAGGGATTGTTTCAAAATCCCTATGTGATAACTTGCATTTTTAGTCCAAGCTAGCTTGAAAAAAAAAAAGGAAAAATATATGGAATTTTTTTTTAATCACGATGTAGAACAACCTATATTCTCTAAATTTTGTCTACATATAAAATACTATAATTTCTTTGAATGTGAAAATACATACAAAAATAGGCATTGTAAGCTGAGGAAAATCTTCCAGCTTACTTAATGCTAAGAACATAGTTTGATTTCTCTGAGGGTTTAAATCTGCACAGCTCTATTAAATTTAACAGAATTCCTTTGGCTTTCAGTAGTTTTTGGAGAAGGGCCAAATGTTGACAGATAACCCGATTAATATAGACATTCATACTTGTAAAATCTTTCACTTGTTAAAGGTATAGATCACTTGAGGTTAGAATGAGATGAACATTACTTCATGTAATTACAGTTTCTGCAACAGTTAATTTGTGTATCATAGCATTTTAATCAAATGGGTGCAGCAAACAAGTTCAAAATGTGAAAAGAATTACTGAAAAGCACTTGTGATCTTTAGTTTAATGATGTCTACTCTCCCTTCTCATTACAGACTATTCAAGTTAGTGATTTTCCTCTTTGGAAAACAAGATTGATTTAAGGAAAAGGACCTAAGATAAAGTAGTTTTTTATTTTAAGATTGACTAATCTTTATAATTTTCCACTAGACAGTGTTCTGGGCAATAAAGGAAAAGTAGGGGGCTGCATGTAGCCCTTGCCATAGTATAGTGGATTGTTTCTTAGGGCTCCCAGGTTAAAAGCAGCAGGGGGAAATCCAAGTGTTTCAAAATAATTTTAACTGGTTTTGTTCACAGCTTCAGAGAGGACATGATGCATTTCTGAGGCCACATTGGCACACCTTTATTTAGCCAAGGCAATAACCCAGGTACTAGTACATGATAGGAATTGTCTGGCTGGAAAGGAGCTCAGCAGACAGTGGCCAGGGAGTCCTGGTGAACACCAAGTTGACCATGAACTCATAATGTGCCTTTGCAGCAGAGAAAGCCAACTGCTTCCTGAGCTGTATTAGGCAGAGTGTTGCCTGCAGATGGAGAGAGGTGACCCTTCTTTGATCAGTGATATATCTGGAGTTCTGTGCCCAGTTCTGGGCTTCCCAGTACAAGGGAGACTTGGATGTGTTGAAGCACAAAGAGTCATGAAGATGACTAAGGAACTGGAGCATCTCTGAGTATGGGGAGAGGCTGAGAGAGCTGAACTGAGGGACAAGTGAAGAAAACAGAGTTAGTCTCAGAGGCACCCAGTGACAGGGCAACACGAACTGGTATATAGGAGGTTTCATCTGGACCTAAGAGAAACCTCACTTTTTCTCTGAGGGTGGCACAGGTTGCCCAGACAGGCTGTGAAGTCTCCATCCTTGGAGATATTCAAAGCACAATGGGACACTCTCCTGGGCCACCTGCTCTTACAGACCCTGCTCTCACAGGGGAATTGAAGTAGCCAATCTCCAGAGGGGCATTCTAGTCTCAGTATCATATGATTCTGTGATTTCATGAAGGTTAAATATTTAAGAGAATATTTTCATTGCACTTCATTGCCCATTCCCAGTGGTCTGTTAATAACACAGGAAAATTTACCCACTTTCATGATTAAACTTCTGAAAAACTGTCTTTGAATACTTCTTAAGCTGCTGGAATCCATTCTCCAACAGTCTGGAAAAAGCCATTGATTGGGGTCGTAACTGTACTTACAGAGATGAAAGAAGTAAAATAAGTGTTCTGTGCAGTAAAAAAATGTAAATAGAAATTTCAAAGTTAAAATTACAGGTATAAGGAAAGTCAGAAGAGGCCTGTGGAGATCATCTGATTTGACCTTCTGGTGCAAGGGCTCTGGATTAGGTTATTCAGGGTCATGTGAAGCTGAACTAGCAGGAGAAATTGTACCATTTCCCTGGCTGCCTATTCCATGATACAGATCACTTTCCTTATAGCCAGATGAAATTTCCCCTGGAACAAACAGCTTGTGCTCCTGGTCTGTTATCTTGTTGCCATGCATGGTGCTGAAGAGAGAGAGCACCTTCATGTTCTCTATAGCTGTTTTTTTAGTTATTGGAAGAAGATCTCTCCCCAAGGCTTCTCTTCTATGGGTTATCCGAGCACATTCCCTTGTTGACCCCTCTTTGAATGTCAGGTTGTCCAGTCCTCTCACTGCTTTGCTGGATCACCTACATCCTTTCTCTCTTTTAAACTGGGGGAAATTCACTCTGCGTAGCCCAGATGGGCATGTTTCTTCTGGTAAGATTTAGCAGCACAATAAGATTTTTCCAGAACTCTATGAGGATGTCTGAAATCTAGTTATAAGTATCAAAATAGACTTCCTAAGGTCTAAAGGGAAATAGTATTGGATAACTTTTCAGAGTAGTGCAGAAAAGAGTTAGTCATAAGGGTGATGTAAAATATAACGGGTTTGAACCTATTCTGTCTGGAGACAATGGGTGTTCTGACATTAACTTCATGGAAGCAGGGAATAACAAACAATTTTGTAGAAGATGTGCTGAACTGGGACTGTGGATAGTTGAACTAAGAAAATCAGCCAACCTCCTGTGAAACACATAGAGCTCTGGGGGAGCCCAGAGTGGTAACTAAACCCTACAGAAGCCTCCAGGAGAACAGACCTTTTTGCTGCCAGTATACAACTTCCTACCTGAGAAGCTGCTTACCTGCTTTTATATGGAGAATTAGTCTTCATAATTTTATTGAAAGATACTGCAATGAGACATAGCAAACACTGGCCTCATTGTGTGAAATTTGTCTGCATCTCTCCCTTGGTGATGTTTTTCTTTGAAGCCTAAGACTTGCTGAAGTAATTGGGACTCTGGGTTTCTGTACCTCATTTTTATAGGAAAACTTGGAAGAAGATAGGGAGTTATATGTAACTCTGTCTAGTAATCAGTAGTCATAAAAAGAGTACTCTTCCTCCTCAGGAAAATGGAGTGATGAGCTGGGACTGTATTCTCTGTTCAGGTTTGCCAAGATGTAGATAATACTAACATTTTACCTGTGTCTGCTGCTAAGTACAGAACTGACAGGAATTGATTTGCAGTCCTGGACTCAGTGGTTTCACACTCCCCAGGACAGATTATCTTGGGAACACTTCTTGTGGAACACTTATTGCAAAGGTCTTGAACAGAGCCAAGAAATGTCTTCATAAGTGTGGTGCATGAATATTTGGTGCACGGATTGTCTACCTGGACCCCTTTTATTTACAACATAGATGTGTTCCTTGAATTTAAGCCCTCCCCTCAGAATTCCTGTTTGTCTTTAGTATAGGCCAAAAAAAAAAAAAAAACCCCAGAAAATGGACAGAGCATCATCTGTTGGGTATTGGTTTCATGATAGAGCTAGGGTCGATCATTAACAGGTTCTAAGAAAGGCATCAAAACTTAGGAGTAATATCTGGTATTACCAGTGGTTTTGGTTTATAGAAGGAAAGTGAAGAATCTTTTCTTGAGTTGTAGTTGCTTGTCCTGTTTATGTGTGCAGTCATTGGTGTACCTGCAAAAGCTGTCCAGGCAGTGCATTTGAAATGTCCCTCTAGCTAGCAAGGAATGAAACTGAGAGGGGTCCTTAGTCCTTGACTGGAGGTTTTTAGATACCATGGTGTGGATAAGATTTTAAATTATAACATTCCTGTGTTGATAATCACAATCAATAGCCCTGAGGTGAGGGCATGTGTATAGAGTGATAGAATGGTGGCTGCAAAGTAATTTTTATGATATGCCGTGGAATCTGGTGCTTTTCCTGTGCAAACTGAAAGCTCTTGCGAAGTGCAGCAAAATCTCAGTTTCTATTTAGAAAAAACCATCAGTTCAATGAGAATGATCAGCTTGAAAACGTGGCCTTGACATTCACGAACCAAAAGTCACTTAAATGCCTTAAGAATGATGGGGCAGTTCCTGATTTTGAATGATGTGTCAACAGTAGAGAATTATTTCCATTCTGTAGTTGGTGTCCTTGCTGAGTACTGTTTATTTAAGTGGCTGTTCCAAATCACACCCCCAAGCAAGCATCCAGACTCCTCTGTGACCAGAAGAAAGGGAAAAAAGAATGGATGCTAGGCATTCTTGGCTTCCCCAGCTGTGCTGATGATAGACCTTCTTCTTAAAGGGTACAGCTGCTTGTGTGGCTGCTCAGGAATGACCTATTTACACCAGGTTCTATCTTAACAACTGTACTTTGAATGCATTTTGTTATTTTTTTGTTACTCAGAAGTGGTGCTTAATATATTTAATATTTTTAGTGCCCTACAGATACCAAAGCAACGTTTGGGGTCCACCTAAAAGTAGTAGGAGACTGGACAGGTATGTAGAAAAACAATTCCTTTTCAGAGATAAATGCCTTTACTTGAACTGTTCTTACTTTCTGGCTTCAGCACAATTTTTCCTTGACTGTGGTGTAGTCTCACTAGAGATTGTTCATTCTTGTTTTCCCAGAGTTGTTTTTATTACATTTTTGATGCAATCCCTGCTTTATTCCAATGCACCATGTCTTCAAATAACATGTTTTTCCAACTACTAACAGATCTTCTGATTGCACTGTAATAATGTTCAGTGTTCCTCCATTTCTGCCTCTTTTTCTTGTTTTTGGGTAGCCTGCTACCCCTGTGCAGTGCAGTGCCTCTGTACATAGTAATGTCTGCAGAAATGCTGAAATGTGCAGCTCCCAGATAAGCAGATTTTGATGCCAACAAAGTTTGGATGGCAGCCAGGTTAATTAACGCCTGTGGTACACTGAGATTACAGGTTTGCTTTCATGTTCTTCCACACTCTTCCATTGCTCTTTGAATGTCCTCCAGACCAGGGGTGTAAGCCAGGATTCCCTGCAGAGGAGAATGGCAATTTGGTGCTCCCTCTGACAGTTGTATACTCAAGTGATAGTTGTCCTTATTCCTTAGCGTCTGACTTTGTTCTTGCTCAGCATAGCATTTCCTTGTAAGGAAGGCAGATACACAGCAGGCTCTGGTTCATTTCTTATGAAGAAATGTTCTCCATGTTAATTTGTATCAGTTTGTGTGTTTGTGGAATTGAATCAAATGAGCTTTTTGCCCTAAAAGGGATTAGACCAATGCAGAGATAATAAGTCTGTGCATATTTGTTGAACTTTCTAGTCTGGCTGCATACTTGCCTCTGCAAGGCTTCAATAGGCAAAGGCTGGGAGGGCAATGCCATAAGCACATGTGTTCCATAATCCCTCTGATTTTCTCTTCTTGCTTGAAGTGTTGGCCAGACAGAGGCAGATTAGCCTCTGGTCTGCCTCAGACTGATGACTCTTTTGTTGTCAAGCATCATTCCTACATGGGAGATGACCGTAGGCTATTTGGAAAAGTGGGTTGAAGAAGCACTAGCTAAATGAGTTTTCCAAAATAAGTGGCACCATTAAAGTTTGCTGATTACGTCTGTGGTGTGAATTGCTCTCTTTTAGCATTTTTGTTTTATTCTCCCAAGTCAGTATCTATAGTCTCCACTGAGAGGAAGATCTGTCTAGGTTGAACTGTGTGAGATTTGGGACACTGTCACATTACAGAGACCGTTTATTGCAGTAGTTTTGCTAAACAGAGATATCTCTCCCAGTGTCAAATGTGCTGGTGAGAAGCAGACAGTTTACCCAGCCCTTTATGCTGCATCAGTACCATGGAGCCCTGTTCTCACTCATTCCCTTAAGCCCTGCGACAATTAATAGTCTCTAATCTGCTGACTGTTTGAGGAAGGATTATTATATTTGCCATGTTCCTTATAATCTTTCTTAAGCATGCTCTAAAGGCTGCTTCTGCAGACAGGATATTAGACTGGAGGAGTTTTTATGAGACATACTGTCATTTGAGCTCTTTTCATGACCTATTCTCTCAGCCTTTATCCTATTTATTAAAATTCTCTTTTGTATCACCGTTTCCCATTCCTCACAGTTTATACCTGACACCAAAGAGACTTGACGATTTATTTCAGAGCACTCAATTACAAGCCTAAATTAAAAGGATGCAAGAGAGGTGCAGATATGCCATGAAATGCAGAGAAGAGCTGGTTAGTTGAGGTATTTCTCCTCTGGATAGCTTTAGGTTCTGCTGCCTGCACCTGGGAGATGTGGTAAAGGAACAATTTCCTGCCACTAGCTGTAAGGACAGGAGAGGGAGTACAGATTGCTGGCAAACCAATTCTGCAAGCTGTTTCAGGTCAAGTCTCTTAACACTGTCTCTGGCTGATATTTTGAAAATGTAATAGAATACCTTGTTTTGTAGCTTGGGAAAGCAAATGCACGTCAAGAGAAAAGGGGTAATAATATTTTCAACTCCTGATGAGAAGTTGCTGTTGATGGGAAGTCATTTATTACCCATATCCCAGTGTATATAATTTTAGATTTCAAATAAAATAAGCTGCAAGAGGCAGCTTTCGGAAAAATCAGTCATTCTAGAAATAATACTTTGCATAAGAGCCTATACTTAGTTGATTTTCAGGCAATTCTGTTACTTGCTTTTTAAAATTGATTATGTGAATAATGGAAAATGTAGGACATAAAAAGTAGGTAAGAGAGGAAGAAACTACAGAAACAGTAGCTCTGAAACTTTGAAAACCAACTCGTAATCTAGACCCTCTGTTTCATGCTCCATTCAAACAAAATGGTGCTATCTGATCTTAGAAGAACTGAGAATCTGCCCCCCTCAGAAGCAGATTTGGATAAAAGCACAAATTTCCCTTCCTTTATGTAGGCATTCACATCCTTTTCCAATACAAATCTGAGATCTCCTATTTCTCACCCATGTTGTGGTTGTATTAATAACAGTATAGTGCTTAACTTTCATGTTCATCACAGAAAATAGACACACAGGCACTGGTATTGCTGTAATGCGCCCTCAGATGCCTTTTGAGCACATACTTTCACCTGAAATGATTCCCATAGCTTCCTTTGTAGACCTCTGACCTGTTAATATGTTAATAAATTCTACTTTAGAATGACACAAGCCAGGCTCCAAGCATGCCTTTTTATCTTCATTCTTTTCATCTCTCTCTCTCTATATATTTATCTCACTGCATCAGAGGTAGATAGTTTAGTTAATTGGCATCTGGTTGTGATTTTTCCCATGTAAAGGTTTCTAATTTGATTTTTCCCTTCCATCTTTTGCCATGTGCCATGGGTATTGTGAACAGGGGAACAGCCATTACAGACCTCCCTAAAAATGGGTTTGTGATTTATGCAGTTGCTGTCCTTGTGCTGACGTGTGGCTGCTGAAGTCAGCACCTATTGTATTAACAAAGCATTCCGTGGCACTGTGGGACCTGTGGCTGTGGAGCACGGTGGCCAGTCAGGAGCTGGGTGCCCAAGTTAGGATGTGTTTACAGTGGCTGATCTGTGGTGATTGCACACGTGAAGGTTGGTTTAGCCCTGTGGTGCAGAGCTGAGTCAGCCTGTCTGCCTCTGTGGCTTCCTCAAGCTGAGCTGCTGGGTGCTTAAACCCTGCAGTAACATTGAGGGTTCTGCAGTGGCTCATGCATGGGTCAGAGCTGTGAGATATGTGGATGAGCTAATAAGCTGATCTTGTTACTGGCCATCCCCTCTAAATACCTGTCTTGTTCTGCTTCTCTTGGTATCTGTGATCACCTATTTTTCCTTCAGCTTTGACGTAATTGTTGGCTTAGTATTTACAGTAGGATTTTTTTCAAGGTTTTTTTTGTCCCACTTACTGTCTAGTTTGTCCTCAGTGTTGTCATTTATCAGCCTTGTGTCTCTTCTGTCCTTGCTGCTGCCTCGAGTACTACTGCTTGTTTAGTTTTAAAGCTGACATTTCATCTGGCATCTCTGGAGGGAAAAAGAGAGGCTATGGGCCATGCCTCGCATCCAACAACTTGACAGCAGTGAAAAAAGACATGGCAGTGTATCAAGACAATGTGTCTCATTCACTAGACAAACTTCAGGGTGTGAGACAGAAAGTGATATTGATGATGCAGAAATAACAGGCTTCAGAAGCCATGCAACATGTTTTTGTGGAAAACAAATACACAGCACTCAGAGGTGTTGAGGTGAACTGCATGCCTTAAGGCAGTGAAACATTGCTGTTATGTTGCAGTGTGTTGCTGGAACAAATTGATGTGGGATTGTGTTTAGAACACTGATACTGTTCTGTGCACTGCAGTAATTTGTATAATTTTTATCTTGTAGTGACATCATCCTGCTGTGTAGTTGTGTATGTTCCTTAAAACATTTTCAAGGCTTGTTCTAAAGCAGCATGATATTTATTTGGGGGATGCCATAAAAGCACTTGAGTACCACCCATTGAATCTGAGAGTTCTGTCCTATAGGTTACTAAACGTCATGGCAGCAGGAGGTGGTGATGTGTGCAGGAACTGTCCAGATAGAGCCAGAACAGACAGATTATGGAGTACTGATGTGCTTCACCCTAATAAACTTCAGTTCTCATCAGAAAATATGTATCTTTGCTTAACTCTTTGTGCCACAGATGAGGTTATGCCTGGTCACTGGGTCATTCAGGTACAGGCAACCTTATTTTGAATCCTGACATGGCATGGTGGGAATTTTTGTCACATATCCTCACAGTCCTTTTTCTGGGAGGTCCATCTTTGGAGCAGGAAGTTTGAAGAGGGAAAAACAAACAAACCATTTTTCGGTTAAAAACAACAATTTTCCAGAGCATGGCAAATGCATGAAAGCATGGATGTTGTTTAACTCCCTGTGGAGTAAGACCTGAGACAGCAAACAGTACACACCCCAAATTACTTGTTTTTAAACAGGGAGAAAAAAAACCAGAAAAAAAGAAAGGAAGGCAGTTGTTCGGGATTTTAGAGCCTGGCTAAGGATTTTTCTCATGTTGATCAAAAGAAGGAAATTATGTACCTTTTAAGTGCCCCTGAAGAAAGAATTCTAGTGTGGGAGAGCTTGTCAGGAGTATCTGAATGACCTTGTTAAGCCCTTGCAGCTCCTGATTTAGGGGATGCCTGACACATCCCAAGGCTGTGCATTCCTGTGCTTACCTGGAATTTATCAGCAAGTGTAGGATCTAGCAAAGAGGCAATATTTTATGTTCAGTAAGCCTGAGAACAGGTTAGATGTAGTGAAGCAGTGGATCACTCAATCAGTATCTACTGTACTCTTAGTAGATCTTGATTCTGACATGGAGGCATGGGTGGAGCAAAAGATGACAAGGAATAATGAGACTACAAAGTCTGTCCACAGGAAGTGACAAGATTGTCCCAGGTTCACTGTAACTGCTACTGAATTTTCTTTAGAAATATCTACTCACTGGTGATACTGGTGAACATTTGGTCAACTCTTTTGCTATTACCTCAAGCCCTGTTTGATTTGGGCCTTTTCCATTCCATATTAACATTTTTTGTATTTAGTTATTCCATGAGATTCCTGGCAGGGTGTAAAGGTGTTAATGACGTGGTGCTGTCAGTTGTTCCAGCAAAATCTGTGTGTGGTTTTGGAAGAACAGGACAGAGAGGAGATAGGTGTTATTTTCCACTGTTAGATTTTATGACTAACAATTCTTGTATTGTCAGGGAATCTTACTTACACTTCTGAGGAAGACAGCAGAATTGAGTGCTAAAAAAGTTTAATTGTGTTTCCTTTTAATATAATTTGACATTAGTAATAAAACGATATGGTTACTGGGAAGTTAATATGCCTTAACAATATAATTAGTCATAGTGTACTATGAAGAATACTAATTTTATTCTTCATTGCCATTAATGTTCATTATTTATTTTATTTATTCCTGAAAAAAGCTCAATAAAAGGCAGGATTAAGAGACTGAAGAAAAAGGAGAACAGATTTAGTTTACTGATTAAAAAGGGCTGAAAGCCCTTTTCATCTGATTAAACAACTAATGCTGAAGGTGAACACTTCTGAATTTTTGGCTCCAGACCCAGATTGTTTTACATTAGTTGAACTCCAGCTGACTTAGTACCAAAAACAGTGTAACTTGAGTCAAATCCAATTTGAAAAGTTAATGAGTTTTCACGTCTAGAGGGGGAAAAAGATATTTGGGTGAGAAAGCCTCATTGAAGGAAATTTTCTCCTACGTGGAAGTCCTATCTTGATGCATCCTGTTATTTGTAAACTTCCACCTGTTTGCATATCCCAGGCACTTTTTAATCATGTAAGGATTATAGAAAATGACATGGCTCAATGATGTAAATTTATTTTTATCCTTTGATTACATTATGCACTGGATGTGTGGATGTTGCTGTAGTTAAGAACTGATCCAAGAACACAAGTTTACAGGATTCCTTGTCATGCCTCAAACATTTTCAGCACTGTTAGGAATTACAGGAGTGAAGCCTGTGGAGCACATTAGCATGTAGCAGCTGATAGAATCAGAATGAATGCAGTGAAAAAAACCAAAAAGCTGTTCCCCACTTTGAAAATACAATTACAAGAAAGAAAACCTCTAGGACATGTATTTGAGTGGACTGCCAGGCATATTTCACTGTGTGTGCTGTGTTTGCCTACTTAAGAAGGCACAGTTGCTGTTCTGGAGTTGCCAGTGTTTCACCATTTTTCTGTAATGTCTGCTTAGGGAAGTCTCATTCTTATGTAGTTTCTGTGCAGAGGTAGACAGCTGCTTCAAGCACTAAATGTACAAAATTTGGCTGGATTTTCAGGTTCCTTCATATGAGCATGGTTTTTAGAGAAATAAGAGAGGTCACATCAAAATACCAGCTCTTCATGCATACCTGCACTTCTCTGGGGGGCAGTAGATTCTCTTAGATGCCCTCCAAGTTCTGCCAAAGAATCCCTGCCAAATGTCTAGCTTTGTTCCCAGTTTACTGTTACTTCTCCCTTGGGGACAGAAGAAAAAACCAGACACATTTCAGATTTGGAATTTTGAGTTACCACATTTTAACTAAAAATTGTTGGTTAGAATATCTTAAAAGTGGATTTGAAATGGTTGTGTTTGGGATCCTTTTCTAACAGATTGTAAAAATTGCCATAGTTAATGAGGAAGAATCTATTTCAGCTTTAGAACATAAAAAAAAAAATCAGAAAAACTTGTGTAGGAACTGTAGATATTTATAAATTTTATGATCAGAAGGAACAGTTATCTTTACATGCTCCCAACTCCTTCATGATGCTTGATAGTTTCTCAGAATAATTTCTATACAGAAGTTATATTACAACCTTGAGGTTGTTATATTCTGCAGCATTCTCAGCTTCAAACTTTCATGGGCTCTTTTTACGCTCTTTGTGAAAATGAAGCTCAACTTTGTGATGATTACATAACCCAGTAGGATTTTCTGTGTTTTTCCTTTTTTTCCTTTCTCTTTTTCCCTTCTTTCTTCATTTCAGGGCAAGAGTCACTACTAGGAAAGATGTGTACATTTTAGATGTTGCCTGTTTGTGTGCAAATATGTACAGAAAATGAACAGGACATCTTTGAACCTTCTGCTTGGTTATCTGTTGTATTAAATCTGAGTTTTGAGACCTTGTCTTGTCTGGTTCTTTGCTTCCTGCACCCTCTCTACTTAGAGCATTCCTTTGAAATACAGAAGTGGGGCTGCTTTTCAGTAGCAGTCTTGTTGGTTTGGGCTCTGGTGTGATTTAAAGTGTAGCTCTCTTTTGCTTGAAGACCACCAGTAATGGTGGTTGACCTGTCAACGTTACCTTGTATTGCACTTTATTCCTTGGTCTCTTCTACTTGTCTGCTTATTTCTACAGGTGCTTGGATTGGAAGGGAGAGCGGGACCATCACCTGCTCAGAATCTGTGCTACATTCAGCAGTTAATTCTGTAGGAGTTGATTAAAACTCCCACAACATTGCACATGTCATTGTGATCAAATAACATGGTCAAATGAGGTTTCCTATTTAGAAAACAAACATTATGTGACTGATTCTTGGCATAATATTAGCACTGAAGTTCTAGTTAGGGTATCCCCTCTTCTTTATTGCAGTATTTTTTTTCATGCTTTCTCCAAGTATATTTACTCCACTTTTTGCCAGCCGCATGTCCTTGCCCTGAATTTCAGTCATCCTCAAAACAGCAGTTACCTGTTTCAAAATGGCTTTCTATTCCAAAATGCATTAAAATCAACACTGGTCTTGTTTGTGGGAGGCAAATCCTACACCCCAAATTTTATCATCAGTTCCCTACAATCCCTTGCAACTCAGCTTTGCATTCATGTGCCTGGATGTCCCCCTCCTGTTGCTCAGTTCTGTCCTTTGACTTTTGTATATGCATTGTTTCTCAGACGCATCAAGTACTAGCTAGAGAATTTGAGTTTCACCATAAGGAAATAGTTTGTGATCCAAGAATTTTTAAGGGTCACCTTGCAGCCACAGCTCTCTTTGGCCCCAGTCCTCCCCTGGAGAAGGATCCCTTTAAATCATAGATATTTTGATTAAAAATCTGCCACGAACCAACTGTATAGTTATCATGTGCAAAAATAGGATTCCAGTGTATGTGGTAGCCTCAAAAAAGCTGACTTCTTCCTTTAATGAAACAAATGAAACCAAACTTCAGAACTTGCACTGAAAGCACCATGTCATGACAACTGGCCAAGAGCAAGTTTCCACAGCTTCTCCAAACAGATATTTTGGTATCTGCTCTGAACAGAAAAGTTTGGTTTAAAATATTTATGGCTATTCATTTTATATGAACCACACACAAAAATACATGCTAATCACAGCTCTGAACTCAAGTTTGAACCTCGTGGCTGTATGCCTCAAAGTTTGGATACCCTGGTGCAGAACACAGAGGTGGAGGCAAGTTCCTAGTGGGAATGGAGTCAGATGGCCAGTGCATTCTAGGTTTTAATATAAAGGCATCCTTTTGTGAGTGTCAGTCCACTAAATTAAGCGGTAATTAAAACCTAGTTTTTTTTCCTTTCATCAAGTCCTTAAATTACAAAAGGCAGAGAGGCAGAAATGATTTAAATATAATATACTATAAAGTTTAAGATTCAGCAAGGTAAATTAATTACTACTGCATCCCAGTTTTGAGGGAGGCTTGAAATGGTGGCTGCTACATGCTGAACGTGGCATTTCGTAGTGAGACAAAGGACTCAATTATCTCAGTATTAACTAAAGTGCTGTGAGGAGAAAACTGTAGGGGGGAATTCATAGCTTGGAAATCGCTTTCCAAAATGCAGAGGAGATTGCATTGGGATACATGGAATAGACTGTGCTGTGACAGCAATAAATAGCCCTTTGGTATGAAGTGCAGCAGCTGATAGGCAGGGTGCAGTGTGTATTTCATTTCACTGATATTATAACCCACATTTCTGCAGCTCTGACATGTTCCTGTTCTTCCTCTTTCTCTTTCCTTACAGCATTTTTTCCTCAAAATGGGCACAAAGTTTCAGAGCTTGTTTCAAAAAGGATATCATGACTCTTTATATTAATACAGTTTGTAACATTTGTAGCAGATAAAACTAAAGTACATTATAATGACATAATATTTCATGAGAGGGAGATTTTGTAGGAAGAAGTAATATCTTTCATTAGATCAGCTGAAACAGCTGGAAAAAAACAGGTTGTCTTGCAGGCATGCAGTGCCTTCAGGAGGTTTGACAAAGATGCAGTGAAGTCAAGGCATAGAGAAGGGAATGAAATAACATTCGTGGTTACTTTTTAAAGCAGGTTTTTCCTTGAGAACTATGTGCAATAAAATTGCCTAGTAAATGAATAAAATATAAAATATAACACCTCTTTTTTTTAAGAAAAAAAGTTCATTTAACTTTTTAATAGAAAAATACTAATTGTTTCTCAAAAAATTCATATGGTCAAGAATACTGTCTGAAAGCCAAAAATATCACTTGTAAATGCTCTCCCGACTGCCTCTTAGGATTTGTATGTCTCCAGCTTTCTTTATCTTCGCTTGGCTGGATTCCCAGCCTAGGGTATATTTGCTGTAATATGCCATGGTCTCACTCTCTCCTGGAGAGAGACACAGGCATGTCTTGGCAGACAGAGTGCAGCTTCTGGCAGGGAAACTGGGAAAAGAGATGGGCATGTGAGAAAACTTAACTATGGCTTGCATGAAGTACTGCATTTTATTTATAATACATGGCCACACATATCCCTAAACTTTCAGCATTTGAGTGTGGTTTTTAAATTTTAATACCTTTTTCTCATATAATCTCAATATCCTTGATAAACAACTGATTGGAAATGTTCGACCATCTACAGAGAATAAAATTTGGACAATAGTTTACAGAAAGCATCACTGTGTTTTTAGTAATTTGAAGGGACCTTGTTCTGTATATAGAAGCTGATTGCCAGTGGATGAATGTTTAACTTTGTAACTTACCAGGAATCAGAAAAATTTTAGAGATAAAATGTTAGCAAAACTTAAAATTCTGTAGTGAACACTGTGATCATGAAAAAGAGAGAATGCTTCTCTGCTGGGGAGAAAGCCTGGAAAGTGTGTGGATCCAAATAGACACATTAGTGTTTTTAAATGTATTGGAGAAAGAGGCACTCAGTGGTGGTGACAGCAACTTCTTTCAGTGTTGAAGGGGGATTTTGGGGAGAGGAGGAGTTTCAGAGCTTATTGGCTATTTTGGGTATTGCTCAAGTGTCTGCTGTGAGGATTTTACTGTACTGTCACTGATAACAAGTACACCTACAGCCTCCAAAAAGCCTCCTCATGTTACATGAAATTAAAATAAATCAGTGGGCAGTTTGTGCTCTTCACTGCAACAAGCAGCTTTAAGGACTATCTCCTGTCATAAATTTAACTTATTCCCTTATTCATTAAACACACTGCAAGTGCCATTTCCTCAAGGAAAATGCCACAGACACCCACACATATTTCAGAGTCAAAGCTGTGGTGCTTTGCTGTACTTTGCCAAGTGACTGGTGCCAGCCTGACGGTACAGGGCTTTCCCTCAGGGATTTCACTTACACTGTGTCAGCTGAGTGTCTCCTGAGCTTAGCTGTGGCTGGTTTCAAAAAAAGCAAAATTTGTAATTAAAGACATTTTTATAATTTGTTACTTGATGTTTTCATTTTTTAATGGGTTGAGGGGATTATGCTAATTGTGCCCTGTTAATAACAACCATGGTAAATGAAATTCTCTCAGTGCAATTTGCAAAAAAAAAAGTCAATTCCTTAATCCAAAAATTTGTTAAGAAAGAATATTTCTTTAAAAATGTCCCATACTTCCCAGCACATATGTGCCAGAATGTGCCATGTCTGCATGAAGAGGATTTTATGATTTCTGTGCTGTTATGTATTGCTGAATTGGTGATGGTGCATTGATGTATTATTATATGCCAGGTCGTGACTGGTAACTGGTATCTAATGATAGTTTATACTTATAGGAGTTGGCAAAATCACTTGCTGAGAAAAAGATGTGCCAAGTCATTTCCTTACAGTGATGTGAGGAACTGTTTGATCCAAATCATGTTAAACTACTTGTTCTTTGTTCTAGAGAATAATCATCAGTTTAGTATCACATAGTAAAATTTTTTAGCTTTCTTCAAGGCTGAGAATACTTTTTTCTGTTGACTTGAGTAATAACAGACTTTCTGTCATTTAAAAACATGTCTATTTAATATTTTATTATGTTCATAACATTATAGTTGAAAGATGGAGATGACAATCCCATAGAAAATCCCACAGCGTATTTTAACAAAAGTCTACACAAGAGCTAGTGCTAAGCCAACAAATATAGGTGTTTGTAAGAAATTATGAATTAAGAATAAATGAAAACTATCCAGACTAGGTTGTATGTAGTAGTTTATATTCAGCAGTTGTCTGGCCAACGTTCTCAAGAATGACTTGTTTAATTCAAATGCAAGAAGAAATAACAGAATTGCTCACATCAGGGTGAAATTAAACCATGCTTTGGATACATTCTCTGATACACTTGTGTGTATAACGTTTTATCACCTATCAAAAAAAAAAAAGGAGGAAAACAGTATCTAATGGCTCATTTCATTTGTCAGTCATTCAAATGATTTCCTGCTAAGGGTTTAATATTGCCCTTTGAGAGATGTTATAAGAAATGGAGCCTCAGATGTGATTAGATCTTTTGAAAAAATGTACATTTCTTCCTAGTGGATCATCCCCAGCTGACTAGCAAAATTTATATAGGAAATAGGATCCAGCTGAGCTCTGATCACATTATCTTATGTAATGCTTCAGTGTAACTAGTGCTTTTAGGAAAGAATTGGTGTGTGTTCTCTGAAAGAGACAGGCAGCTGAAAATACAGGAGAAATGATTTTTAGATATCAATAGAGTCCCTTAGTACCCTGCTTCTGCTTTTGTTTCTTACTTGCAGCCCCACTGTTATTTCTAGCAGTTCAGTTGAGCTCAGTTTTTGGCTGGACGGGCATTTCCTGCACAGCACTGTTCACTCTGACCGTGGTATCCAGCACATTGCAGCCTCCCCTCTGGCCCTCTGGGAACAACTTAGCACCTTCCCTGTAGGTATTCACATAGCCTGGCTGTGAGCAAGGCCAGGTCATGCCTGATGATCCCTCTAAGGTCAGCTAAGCCTTGGTGCTTAGCAGCATTGGTGATCACCAGCATGGCTCAAGGTTGCTGTTGGAGGGATGAGGGTTGGGCAATCCCTACTTTATATTCCAAGACTGTGAGTGAGGGTGAACTAACAAGGAAACTCCCATTCGTGAGCTCCTTTTTGCTTTTCCATTTCCCATTCTCCTCCCATCCCTGCCCCAGCTAACAGAAGTCAGTGTTTACCCTGCCCACCCTGTCTGAAACTTATTGCAGGGCAGTGTCTTGCCTGCATGTCTGTCAGCCATGGGGACAGTTGTTTCTTAACCAGCTGTGTCCTTCTTGTCAAACAGACAGGGGTTTGCAGTTTTATCCATAGGTGACAATCAATGAAAACAGCACAAAATACTGCTATTCAAATTTTTTTTCACAAGCAGACCTGCTGATTATATCCTAGAATCATGGAATGGTTGGGGCTGGAAGGGACCTTAAAGAACATCTAGTTCCAGCCTTGGAGACATATAAAAGCCAACTGAACATGGCCATGAGCAACCTGCTCTTTGTAAACATGCTTAGAGCAGGACTGGATGATCTCCTAAGATTTCTTCTGCCTTCAAATAGTCTGTGACTCTCTATAGTTATTACACAGTAATCTATTTGTATATTTGAGAGTAATTATGAAGTTGTGTCTGTATTATAAGAGGGTGAAAAGATTCCATGCTTACCAGTTTAAAATGTCACCAAATATGAATAGGCAAAAGCCCAGGAATGAGTTCACAGTGACTGGTAGTGGTTTTGTTATGGTACCAAATTTCAGTCTTGGATAGGATTAATTCCATTATTTTATGACTGCCATATAAATCTGTTTAATGAAGAGTTCTTGTAGCTTGTTCAAATGTATAAAACATATTACATTTGCAAACCTATTTATAGACCTGGCTAAAACTACCAGTGGATATATGCATGTGGGTATGTGCTGGTGTTTAATTTATTTGGTGACAAACTAATACACATGGCTGGCAAGGATGAGACCATGGCAGCCCAAGAATAACCCTTTGGAGTCATGATAACTATTTCCATGAAGACATCAGCTTAGTGCTCAGCAGCAATAAAGAGAAAAATTATTAGGAGTGGAGTGGAGAATAAAGCCGAAGAGATGACTGTGCAGCTGGTGGGTGTTTCTGTGGTGCTACCAGGACCTCAATCCTCTGTGCAGGTCAGGTCTTCATCGCTCAGACATGACACTGGCCAGGGTTCAGGAAGGAACAGCAAGGATGATCAAAAGCATGGAGAGGCTTCTAAACATGGGGTAACTGACTATTCAGGGACTCTTCAGCCTGAAAAAGATACAATCAGGAGAATATAGCCACGGTCTGCAAAATCATGCACAACACTGGAAGAGTAAGGCCTGGCTGTTCACAGTTTCTGCCAGTATCAGAGTTTTTGGCCATCAAATACAGTCAGTGAGATTTCAGAGCAAGCATAAGGTGATGAATCTTCATGTAGAAGGTAAGAAACACATAGAACTCCCTGTCAAAAAGTGTGGAACAGATTAGGTTTACATGGGAACTGGGCAAGAAAGGGGACTTGATAATGGGACTTGAAAGAGAAGTCTAAGAATTTCTTAATAGACAATCCACCTCGGACTCAGGGGGTGTCTATGCACTGACATAGAAAAGGTTAAAAGCAGAAGGGTCTTACCCTGTGATCATTCTTCCATAGAGGTGTCCACAAATGAATCCAGGTATTAGAGTAACGGGGCCTTGGTATGAATCAGTACAGCCTGATGAATTGTGCCTTTGCTCAGTCTAATAGAGGCAAACCCTCTGGAGATGTGCCAGGCTGGATAGTATTGCCGTAATTGCACAGCTGGATAGTAGCTCCATTTCAGTCTTAAGAAGTTCCATGTAGCTTTTGAAAGGTTGGGCTTTCTCCAGTTTCTGTGTGAGATTACAAGTTACAAAGAGAGAACCAGTTGAATCTCCCCTGCTTTGCATAGTTTGAGTATTTTTTTCTCTTTCTGTGGATATAAAGACTTTCTAGATCAAGTGTCACAATATTATCTTAAAGCCCAAAAGGATATACTGATGCCTAATCATTTCTTCTAGCATGTTATGAAAGAGGAAAGTACAGCACTAGTGAAGGAAATGGTAGTTGAGCCTCCCTGCACTTGCTCGTGGGGAATTCAAAAAGCAAAGTACAGTCCTTCATGGCCAAAGACAGCAACTCTAGAAAACAGTGCTATAAAAAATCTGCATAAATAATGTTTCCTTCAGAGCATGTATTTATAAAGGTATTTTTTTAAGTTGAAGTTTTATGTTTTTTAGAAACTGTGTTTTACTGTTGCACTTTTTAAGTACTGAGTTGTGCTGTCATGACAGAAATAAGTCTTCAAGTATAGTAAGTATCTCTAAGGGAAAAATGTTCCTTGACTAAGCCATTAGGTTTGAACTCCAGCAGTCAGCTAATTCCCGGCTCCGCTAGGGAGTTGCTGTGTAACCTTCAGAAGGATTTCCAGCTCAGTAGTGAGCTTCAAGACTGCTTGACTTTGGTGTTGTGTCTGCTTCCCTTCCCTGGGTGTCTGGGGAGCCTGGGTCTGGCAGTGTAGCTGACAGGCAGTCAGGGTCACTCAGTGATGTCTTGTCAGGTCAGTGGTACAAAATGCAGTCTAAATATGGTCCTCAGAATCTCTGCTCCCTGTTTTGAAACAAATCAAGTGAGGCTTTTTCCTTCCCATCATTCCAACCTTTTAAGGTTCCTGGGACAAGAATTGCCTTTTGCTCTATTTCTTCATTGGCTGATATATGGCTATACACACCTAAATCATGCAAGATGTGTGATTATAGTGTAAATAAGGGAGATCTAGTTAGAAATAAATCCATCCAAGCTAATTTTGATGTAGTAGTTGGGACAATTTAGGAAACAAGAAAATACCTAAAAATTCCAACAGGAAAAGGATTTGCTGATGCTGGAATCAGGGAGGGAGAATGATTTTGAACTGGTAAGCACACAGATAGAGAAAAGAGAAGGAGCTTTTTAGGATGCAAAGGCAGGTTTGGAGGGAAAGCAGGGTGTACACAGACTTTAAAGAAAGGAAGACTATTCTGCAGGTCCAGAGTGACTGGAGATTCACTGCAGACCTATAATAATTAGTTGAACTCCTTATTTTTCCCCCTCTGCTTAAATAAACTAAAGTCCTGTGAAAGAAAATGTTGAAAGGATGATCAGTGTTTATTCACCTACCTGAGAAAATGAGGAGTCCACTTGCCTTTCTGTAAAGGCTGCTCTCTTTCCCTTAAATAAATATTAAAAGCAAAGGGTTTATGTATAGTTTTCAAATTTCTGGGTTTTCACTAGTTTTCAGGTTTTTTCAGTAGCTCTGTAAATAATGGCTCTAATTAGTCTTTCAGATGACTGATCAGGAGGGAAGGAAATGGTGGTGATAAAACAGGAGAATTAAACTCTGTGAGGCTTAATGGACTGAGAATCATGGAAGTTTAATCCGGTCAAAAGGTCTGTCTCTATCAGCAAAATATGTATGTTTCAGGGGAATTCCAAGGCTGATGATGTAATCATTTTGGAACCTTTTGATCATCAGCATTAACTCATACTCTTTTTTTTCCTCCCCATTTAATCTGATGGAGGATATTTGTAGCACTGACTCTTGAAGAAGAGAGAAGTGATAGCTCCTTATCTTCAGGAACTTTGGCCATTAATAAGCCACAGGTCAAATCAGACATCTCATTTTTATGCCATCTTGTTGCTCATCATAGTTTTATAGCCCTTAACTGGCAAAGATGACTTCTTAAATGCCTTTTATTTTTACAAGGCACTTATGACAGCATTTCCAAATTTACAGAGCTTAAAAACAAGTCAGATTAGTGGTTCTCAAATCCTATTAAGTATCATCAGCAGTTTTAAGAAAGCTGACTTATTAAATTTGTTTTGTTTTAATTATTGCAAATTGTTATTCATGACATGAAAGGTGTTCAGACCACTGTGCATTTTGCATAAAACTAGGCAGATTTTTTGGTTTGAAATTGCAGGACTTACAAGTGTCCTTGTGGTGAAAAGTGGAAGTGATATTTGTTTCTCAGTGAATGCAGAAGAGCTAATTACAGAAACATGACTACAAAATACCCAGATGTAAAAGAGTGTCACTGTGGATAGACTATTTGATGGACAGCTTGGGTGGCTGCTGACCTGCAATTTCTGTACTTTATAACTGATGAAGCTATGCTCTTCTCCCACTGTCTGATTGCTTTCTCATCACAATTCTATTTATTTTTATTAACTTAATTAAAAAAAATCCATAAAACTGGTATTAAAAAATCCTTATCCAGTTAAGCCAATTGCCATCAGTTTTAGAGTGTTCTTAATTGAATTGATTCCATGCAATTCAACCTTTTTTTTGTTAGAGGTTCAGAAAACGGTCCGGAGGTGCTGGATGAAAGGTGGTTGGGATAAACAAACCAGTAATGTCTCAGACTTCAGTTATATTGTGCAGTGACCTCATAGGTTCATACCCATCAAACTCTGAAGCAGCAGGGATTTGATTTCTCAAGACCCTTGGAATTCAGCAGAGTGAAATCACAGTAAAAGTGGAGTGACTTTGCTGTTATTTTCTGTAAGGTGTTTTGTAACAGGACCGAGCAAGAAAAGGCAACCGTAAGACCTTACTCTTAAAGTCAAACCTTACACAACTGCAGTATGTGACTTTTGGCATAATTTTTGAAGTGCTAAAGCAGTAAGAGCTTCAGGGACGTGACAGCTTTAAAAAACAAGGCCAGTGCTCTTTGTGCCCACAGTGTGTTTCTGTCTACAGAATGTGAATAATAATGTGTTTTAACTCACAGGGATCTTCCATACAAATTATTTTTCTTTGCTCCGAGAAGCCCCAGATACTAAAATATTGCAAAAATTTCCTTTGTCTCTCTTTCCACTTCTGTAATAGTGTATCCTGGAAGAAGGAAACTTGACTATGTAACCAGTTTGAGTGACCTTCAGACCGTATGCCCATTCTTGCTCATTTTTCTGACATTACCGTCAACTCACCATACTGAGCACAACCCCATTCTGCCTGAGAACAAATATGGCATTAATCTAAATATTTTAAAGCGAAAATTTCTCTTGAAATGCAACCTTCTGTCCTTGTAGATTAACTGGCTTGGCGTAACAGGTATTACCATAAAGATGGTAAGGGCATTTACAACTGAGATTCCAGTAGCTGACTTGTGAATATGTTATGCCGGGAGGGGGAGGAAGAGCAAAAGGTAGAATGGAGAGAAGAAAAATGAGATAAAAGACAGGGAAGAAAGGTGTGTGTATATATATAGAACAGGTTAAATCCGTGAAGATTTCAATGGCAAGCTCTCTCTTCTTTATAGTCTGCAGCCTTCATGATCTAGGAGGACAGGGCATAAGACAGTGTTATTACAAACAGTCTCCAGTCATCACAGGTAACTAACTATGCTACATATTTAGCTAAATATGTGTGGTCTCAATGAGACTGCCTAAATTTAACTTAGGACTTCTCACTGATAAAGGATTTGGAAGGAATTGGACACTCAAAATGAAAGCTAGGAGAAAGTTGAGGTGTTCATCATACTGAAAACATAAGTTTGAGCCTAAGATGTGACTGTGCAACCCTTCCTGCTGTCTCTGAGAGCTTTGTTCTGTGGGCAGACTTACAGGAGCATCAGTGAGACAGGCTGCAGTATCACACTCAGCAGAGAGACAAAACAATCAGTGGCATAGCTGATCTCAGAACAATGTGAACAATCCTTTAGCTAGTACAGATTTAAACTCATGCAAATTGCATGAATAGAGTGAGGAACAGAGAAGGTAATTGCCAGTTTTCAGAAGCAAGCAACCTTGGCTAAGTAAATGTTATTCTTTTTTATTTTAACGAATGTGACCAACACCTGGACAAAAGCATCACAGGAAAAAGGACTCAGTTTTGGAAGACAGCTCTCTAAAATTATCCAAGTAATGAAAAGATTGTGTCTTGTTTCAGTTCTATTGATCAACTACTGATTGCAAATCAAAATAATGTAAAATGCTCTAATTGTTGGTTTCATTAGTTCTCAAGTCTTTCATTTGTTATTGTAGCACGAATTAGAACAAGGTCTTAGGCTTCTGAAAAAATTCTCCCCTTTTGGGAAGCTATCATGGTGACTTTTTTCTTGGAAATTGAAAAACCTTATCTTATAAAGCATTAGTGTTCTCATATTTACTTCTGTAAGAGCATCAAAAGCACCTGTGCTGTCAGTAGCTACTGAGGCTCTCATCACCTCCCTCATCACCTTAATGGATGGTGTTGAAAGGCAACAGTGTCACTTGTATTAGAGTGACTTTGGTACTTGCACACATGGGTCTGATAGGAGAATGTCATGGAGCTGAAAAGTGACATGTGTACACCATGGTCCCATGGGACAAACTGTTCCTGAAGGTTTCTGTGTGCCATTTCTCTTACGAGGATTTTCAGCACATAGAGGTTAAATGTGCTGGGAGAAGCTGTAGGATAGATTTGAGATTAGGTGCAACACTACCATATAGAGTGTTTCTATGGTGTCCTGGTTTCGGCTGGAATAGTCAGTTTTCTTATATATAGTTGGTACAGTGCTGTGTTTTGGAGTTAGTATGAGAATAATGTTCATAACACACTGATGTTTTAGTTGTTGCCAAGTAGTCTTTGTGCTAAGACAAAGACTTCCCATCTTTACATGCCCTGCCAGTGAGAAAGCTGGAAGGCATAAGGAGTTGGGAGGGGCACAGCCAGATCAGCTGACCCCAACTGGTCATAAGGATATTCTATACCATATGGCATCATGTTCAGTGCATCAACTGTGGGGAAAGCTGGCCAGGAGCTGCTGCTCAGGAGCTGGCTGGGCATTGGTTGGCAAGTGTGAGCCGATTGCATTGTGCATCACTCATTTTGTATATTCTAATTATTTTTATTTTTACGGCCATGATTATCATTTCTTCCCTTGTCTGTCCTGATAAACTGTCTTTGTCTCAACCCATGAGCTTTCTTGCTTTTACTCCTCTGATTTCTCTCCCCCATCCCACTGTGGGGGGAGTGAGCGAGCAGCTGTGTGGGGCTTGGTTGCTGGCTGAGGTTAAACCACGCTGCATGGAAAAATGAGTAAAGTCATATGGTGAAAGAAAATACATCTGCCTGGGAAATTTGCCATAGCATGGGGGGAAAAACCGTTGACTTTAACTAAAACAAGATCTAGTAGGAAAACTGTTCAGGCCAATTTCAGATGCCATAACTTGGCTGCTTTTGCTCCAGTACTGGCCAGCCCTGTCACATTACTATTCAAAATATTTTCAAGATCACTGCTTGCTGAATTGAGCCCTGGAGTGCAGCCAGGTGGCCTTGATCAATGTGAAAGGGCAGCAGCACAAGAAAAAGTTACAGAGTAGGAAATAGAGGTGGAATATGGCTCTCTGCCTGGGTGATACTCATCTCAGCCAGAACAATGGGGAAGAACATGTCTGCACACTCACTGAGATGTGTTTTGTGTCTCCCGGAGAGTCACAGATCCTTACCAAGATCTGAGAAACCAGCTTCACTCACCTACCTGTAAAGTGGTGTTGTGCAGCATTGAACTGAGTAAGAGCATGTCTCTCCACATTTTACATCACTGTCACACCTGGTTATAGGCCCTCAAAAGTAAATCAGCCATGCCACTGCAAAGACAGATCTTTAATCACAGTGTCTCGCACCGTGTTTGAGAGATCAAAATCCTCCAGTCATGGAAAGAAGTGCTGTCACTCAGTGTTTGCACTGTAAACTCCCTCTCATTCCTCCACCAGGCACACACAAAGGCTGTTGCTGGTATGAAGGCTTTTGTAAAGGGTGCCTGGAAATGCAACTGTAGCTTGGGTTGTGTGGGGAGATTGCTGAAGCAGAGGTGGAGGTAAATGTGCTAGCTCTGAAACATAAAAGGATATTCTACATTGGTGAAAGCTTTCTGAAGCCTTTCAGTTCTTGTCCATTGGCTTTTGAAGCTGGTAATGTATCATCTTTAAGGATGATAGGGCATGTGTCTGTACAGCCAATTGCCACGTACCAGAAGACTGAAGGAAAAGCAAATTTATCTGTCTTCTAAAAATTCAAGCAGAGGTCAAGAAGTAGCTGTAATGGCAAGCTTTTCCTCGAGACAGTGAGCAGGCTGTTTCCTGAAAGGTACTTAATGGATTTAATTTCCATCTTTACAGCATTGCATTTATTGCATTTATTTTTGTTGGCGACATCTGCTCTTTGCTCTAGTTAGGTACGGGAAGGCTAAGTTACATTTTGAAGATGTGGTAGGAATTTTGGAGGTAGGAGTGCTTATTTCCTTCAGAATTGAATATAAAGAGTTGTAGAAATAAAGGATCAAAGATAAACCCTTCTTTCTCCACTGGCAGATCCTGGTATCTTATCCAAGATGTTTGCAATACATCTCAGCCACCTGAGAAAAGACTAGCAGTGTGAGACAGCTAACCTTTAAAACTGAGACCTTAACAAGAGTTTTCTTTCTGAATTTATGGTCCTTTTTTCAAGGTATTACAACTTTACGAAGTGTAGTTTGGGTGGGTTTCTTTCCACTTTAGAGCCTATGTAGCAGAATTGTATCCAAATCTAATGGACTTTAGTTTTGATGGCAAGACATTACACAAAACTAAATTATTTTGTCCTGTAATTTCCTTACCCATAAACCTGGTATTAGAGAATATTTTAAGATACATAGGAATCTAAGAGGAGGAGGACTGTGCTTACCCTCAGGTTCAGTTTCCAGAATGAAAACTTTCACGGAAGAGTTAGTTTAGAGAAATCCATGGTACAGCTGCCACACACAGCACAGGCTACAAACTGGTTTAGCAAAAGAAGGATAATACCTGTAGCTGAAGACTTTCAGCCACAGTTATAAAGTATTGAAGGAAGGTTAGGAGTTGGAAAGGGAATCAGTTCTGTGCCACTGTAGGACAGGTTATAGTTGCAGATGATGGAAGGAGAGAAGAAAACGGAGCATGTCCCATGCTATGGAGAGCTACGGGATGTACTAAAGGAATTTGATCTGGGTGGGAAATCCTATTCTATCCCTCAGTCTGGGTATCTTGTGAATTTTGAGGAGGCTTCCATCTTTCACGACTGAGAAATCTGGGCTGATAGAAGGTCCTACAAATCCCACTTGGCGTACTGTGTCTAACCACCTCTAGAGACAAGCGTAAGAGAAAGGCAGCTACACAAACTGCAACCACCTCTTCAATTGGTGGTCAGTGAAATTAAGTTACAGAAGTTTTACCTCCTGCAGATAATCCTATCCTACAGTTTTTAAAATAGATAGCAATGACAAAAAGGCAGTCCAGTCTTCCAACCATCCTTGAAAACATCGAGTCAGTTACCAAAGGATTTGTGCTGCAGTTTAATGTAGATGAATTAATTCATCTATGTTTGTTTAGATTTCTCTGATCCTTGAGTGGCTGCTGAATTCTGAGGGGCTCTTCCTTTCTGTTTAGACTAGGCTCTTCAAGCCAAGGACTGTTTCTGGCTGGCTGTGTATGATACCCAGAAGACCTCAGTGCAGACCTCAGAAACTTACAGGCATTGCTAAAATTCAGGATTCGATTAAAAAAAGCCATTTTAAAATATTAAAAAATTTCACAGGAAACAGTGATTTTTAGTCCCTCTGTGCTTAGTTTTGTCCTCTGCTAAATATTGCTGGAGAAGGGAATTCATTGATATTGCTGCTTGCTTACTTGTGGCCTGAACTTATAATGCAGAGTCACAGTCTGGGTTTGTTTTTTTTTCTTTTCTTCTTTTTTTTTTTCTTTGTCCTGACAGAAAGATTTCGAGATTTACTGCTTCTACATTCAAATCAAGACACAGAGATTCTGCCCATCTTTCAGCAGAGACGCTATCCCAAGTAAGTAAGATTGTCTTCTTGGGAGAAATAAAATCTTTATCTATTTGCAGCGAGGGAGAGGAAAGCATTTACAGCACTGTACATGCTTTTGGTGCGAAGTCCTTAGGCAGAGCTGTCAGGGAGCCACACTAGCAGTGATCTCTGCAGTCTCTTGAGTGGTGCCGAGGAGAAGCAGAAATGCATTGCAAGCACACCCAGGTGTCAGTGAGGGAGCTGCTGGTGGTGGAGCACAGATGTTGAGTTGCCTGGATGAGTGTCTGATGGAGCTTTGTTTCTCTGTTGACATAGGTAGATGTTTTGTCAGGCTAATCCCCACTCTTGTGTTCTGGGATTCCATCATTTATGGTGACAGATTCCCTTGAATTTTAACAGGCTTTCCTCTGAAAGCCTGCAAACATTGGGAAAAATTTTTTTCTGCCTTTTTTAGGGGCATATGTTTGCCTATATCTCTAAAGGGATCAAAAGAGTAGTGTTCAGTGTTAAGGAGGTCTTCAAAGTATTGGGTATCCTGGACAATACCTCTTCTTTTTCCAAGTGACATACCTGAGTGAAACAATAAAAGCTCTTTGCTATTATATGGACTAGAAGAAACAGTCATTTTCAGCTAAGCCTTGAACAGAGGCAGTGAAGGGGAAAGAAGAAGAAATACTTCTCGCATTAATCCTGAATAGAATGAGCAATGAAAGAATGCTAGTGCACGGTGAACAGAGGGAGGAGACAGAAGAAAGAATGTATAAAGACAGTCCCCCAATGATGATGGAAACAAGCAAAGTTATTTATTTTAGTTATTATTGTTAGGAGGTTTCTGAAATAGATAAGAAGCCAGTGGAGCTATGTATTAAATATCTTTAAATCTGTTAATACAATTTTTTTTAAGAGTAGACAATTAGAGAAGCTGGGTGCTGAAAGCCAGTCACCTCCTCACTGTGAATACTTGAAAATAAAGGCACTCAAGGATGAAATCCTGATTCTGAAAATGGTGTAGTTTTCGTTTGACTTCAAGGGAGACACAGTCTTATCCCCCTAAAATTCTTGTTTGCATTGTCCATAGTCACTGTATTACTGGAATACTGTGGAGGTACAATGTATGAAATAGTGGAAGGCACCTTTTGTGGATGAATTGGTCTGCTTGTTTCAATAGGACTTCATGAATTATTACTTTTCTCATCATCCTTTGGAACCCTGGCAGTACTATGCTTTGCTTGGCTTAGATTATTTCATTTCTGATATGGACACTGTCAGACTGGTCTGAGAAACCAGTTTGTTGTCCTTCCTCAAAGAACAGACTTATCTCTGTATAAATCATTCCTAAGATGTTTGACTTTCCATTTCATTAGATTCAATTTATTGCTAGCATTCTTGGCAAAAAGTCTACTAACAATATTGCACAATGTCAGATTCATGGGTGAACGAGTTGTCTGTTGTCTTCTGACAGAGGATGTGTTCAGCTCTTCAAGGATCACAGAGCAAATAGCTTGTATGGAGCTCTGCTGCTGTTTGAAGTTACAGTGGCCTTGCATCACAAAAGGATACATGTTTTCAGACACATTCCTTGGCAAGATGGACTGATTCCACTAACATACAAAAGTCAGCCAAATTTTGGCACCTAACCAAAAAGAAGTTTGCATATATTCTTAAAAGCAATAGACTCTTGTTTATAGCATCATTAATTGGTGCAAATTTGCTTGCTTGTTCCAGAAATTTATCATATATTGCAGCTAATTTAGAAACTGGTTGAACACTATTGACATATCCAAATTTCCCCAGGGGTTGTCTTTTGAGCAAAGTACTTTTGTTCAGCAAAGTAGAAAACCTATTCATCTTCATAATTTATTTTGTCTTATTCCCATGTGATTTTTTTCACCTTTCCTATTCTTACTTTCACTGAAAGGTCAGTTAACAGAAATTAAGGTAATGAAGAGACAGATCTCATAAATCAGTGTCCCTTCATTGACTTCAGCTGAGCAGTGTCTGGTTGGATCTAGCAGGAAGGTCATTTTAATGAGATGTCATATGGCACAAACTGGAGCTTGTAATCATTGAAGAAATCCTAAGATTATTGAAGGTTAAAAATAGAAGAGAATTCTTGGTAATGACCTAGCTGAATAGTTTGACTACCAGGGCTTAATAGGTAGAAAGGATAAAAGTTTTCACATATTTAAGAGACAGATGTCCAAATGAAGGAGATTGGATAGGAGGATGTTCAGCACCGCTCAGGATATTCAGAATCATTGCAATAAATATTAAAGGTTAAATGGGCAAACTATAATCCATCAACTTTTGGAAGAAATAGAAGCCTTGATGTTCTTGCCTGATTTATGTTCTTGTACATTTATTACATTAAGACCTGAACTCTTTCCCAGGTAACAGCAGGATAATTTTGGGTGCCCGTTGTTCTCAGAAAAGATGTCCATGCACTGGAATGGCTGGAAGAAGTTTTCTAGAATATGCATGGACATTTTCCTGGATTTTCTGGGGTAAATGTGCCAAAGAAACATGCTTTGCCCTCCTAGTTGATGGAGATATGTGGGATCTTTTTATTGTCCTTGTGTTTGCCTGAGTTCATTTGGATGGCCTTGGCTTAGCCAAGGCAAGCAGAGGAGACTATAGAGAGGCCTGATCTTATAAAGCCACACACCTTGACTTATCCCTGTGTGCCCACAAGTCACATGGCATCATGAGTACCAGTTCTCACTGTGGCTTGTGGGCTGGCACGCAGTGCTCTGCCAGCACGTGGGGACAGCACCCACCCAGCCAGCCCAGCCTGCAGCGTTCGTCCTCTCACCTTCCTTCATGGGGTGGCAGAGCAGAAGCAGCTTGGCTCTATCTTATGCTTCAGTCCCATGCCTAGAATAGAGTTTCTAATGAAACAGACTGCATTGCATGTAGTTACAGGTTACAGAACTAGCAAGAACAGTCTGAAACAGGCAAGTCTTTTTGATACCTCAAGTGACTAATGTGGTTCAGAAATCAGATGTGACTAAACCCCCTTCATTCACCTCATCTGGAAACTGATCTATCCACAAAGAGAAATATTTTGAGGGGAAAACCTGTCTCCTTGCTGACATGAAGCCATTACCGTGTCCACAAGGATTCGCATTCATGAAACTAAGAATAAACCTGCAGCTGTGGGCAACCAAATGGTTTGGGGTGCATAGCTGCTGCCAAGTGTAGCTGCCTGGGAAAACCCTCTACATGCAGAACAAATGACAGACATATCTGCAGCTTGGTCCTGCTCTCCCTCACTCCACAAGCCTGCTGAAGTCGCTGAGGGGAGCTAAGCCAACACAATCAGGTCTGTCAGCCAACCAGACTTTCTGCAACAAATCTTATCCCAACTCCTTACATTTCAGATGAGCATTATGGCTTCTAAATGTCATAAAAAACCTCTTAGGGTTTCACATTTAGCACATTTCTGCAGGAGCTTTTCTCATGTTGGTATCAAGCTCATGCTTCCTTGATTGCTCTCTTTGCCGATGATATTCCAACATGTATTTTTCACAGTTTCACTCATAAAATGCAAGAACTGCTGGAGTGCAGCAAAGGCTACACAGGAGTGCTCCTGAAGAAGGGACTATGCTCATTAATTTGGCTGCAGGGTCCAGCCTGTGATAGGGTGGTTGGTGGTAGCAGGGGCTTAGGTTCCTCCATCATCTCAGGGGCTGGGTTCTTTCCCTGCTGACTCCACTCTGCTCCTGACTGCCTGTGCTGTGTGCACAAAGGAAGGATATGCAATTGCCTTGAAGTGCCAGGAAGAAGTGCCTCTTGTGGCTGGGCCTGATCATGTCAAAAGAACAAAGCAAACCCAAAAGAACAGAATGATAAGGGAAGTGATAAACGAAGTGCAAGAGTGAGAAATCAGATTGATGGGTGAATAGGCAGGAGAGAGGCTGACATAGCATGAAACAGCACTTAAAAGCAGGATGTGCCAGAAATGCTACTAGCGTTACAGGTTTTTAGCAGGTTTTTTCTGTCTAGAAGTCACTTGACAGTACAGCTGTACTTTATATTTTCAAGTTATTGCTGAAATCCTCACATGAATATGTGGGGTTTCTTAGAGGGATTATTTGCTTCTTTTTTTTTCCCCTTCAGAAATATTTGCAGTCTTCACTCTTATCTTCGGGGTTTGTTAAAAAAGTTTTTTTATGATTCACAGATTTTAAGAACAGAAGGAGCGGTTATGTTGCAGCTAATTTGAATCCCTTCTTAACATAAGCCATAGAGCATTACTGATAATCCTGCAGCAAGTTTCTCGTTCAGCCAGAGCAGGAATTTAGAATCAAATTGAGATGTTAAAAACTGGAAAACTCACAAGTCTTTAGATCAGCTTGTTTCAGTTGTCAATGACTTCATCCATGATAATTTTTTTAACTTCAGTTTCCAGTTTCTGTCATCTCATTGTACCATTTTCTGCTGAACAAAAAGTCCTGTACTGTCTGAAATTATACCTTCGTACAAAAGGGTGGAGGTCAGTTTAAAACTTGCCCTTCTCTTTAACAAAATAAATAATAAAATTTTTTGCAGGGTAAGGCTTGCTAAAAAGGTCTCTCTCCCAAAATTTTAAAACCTTTTCAAAGTTTTCCCATTTATCTTTAAAATAAATCAAAACAAATAAAAAAATTCAGAAATCAAGAAAGCCAAAATTTTGGTAACTGTTTCCATAATGTGCACATAGAGAAATAACGGCACTTCTTTATAGTCAAATAGGGAGACAATCTAAACTCATAAATTTGACTTTATAAGAAATAAATCTTACTATTTAAATGGAATGACAAAGTCTTGAATTTTGGGGGAAAAAATGAACTTGGAACCTAGTGGGTATAATGAAAGAATATTCCAAATACATTTACTTTCCATCAGTCATAAAGTTACAAACCATTCTTTGGCATATATTCTTTGTAAATTAAGGTAGTCTTCTTGTGTATGCACAAAAATGCTGGTTATTTTCACGTCACAAAAAAGCCCCCAGAAAATACAGGATTTGGTATACATGTGTATGTATGCATCTTCAAATACATATTTGTGAAGGTCATCTTTGAAAAGCTGCTGTAAAGTTTCAGCTCAAACAAAGCTAAATGGTGTTAATCAATTCTCATCATGGAGAAGTCTAGACAAATAGGCGGCAGAAAGTTAGTGCCCTCCCTAAACCATTGTGTCTTCTGGTTCCCAATTGCTATTCATTTTAATGATAATGGATCTTAAATGGATCTGTGGCAATTTCCTACAGCTTGAGATCTGAGCCAAGAAACAGATAAAATTTCATAAATAATACCCCAGGAATAAAACTTGTGTCTTATTTGCAGCTGTCTTGAGAACATTTTTCGTTTCAGAGGAAAATAATTTGTGTCTGACTGAAGAAAGTAGTGAGGTGTGGCTGCTGGAAGTGATGATGCTCAGTCAGTGCATCCACTGAGATTCCCTTGAATCTCAGATTGAAACATGCACAAGAGCAGCTATAGCAGGATCATGGCCTAGAAACCCAGTTCAGTTTGCATTAGAAACAAAGGCAGCATTTTCCCTGGTGTGCAAGAAGGGGAAAAAACTTGACCTATGTGTTCCTCACTGAAGTCTTCATTGCAAAGGCAGAGATTTTTAATTTTAAAAAGTGGAGAACTTTCAAGGAGTGATTTTCTATAAAAGGCTTCCAGTGAAGTGCTTGACAAAAGATGTCCTCTTGTTACGGAGGGAAAACTGAGGCATGGGACTCTGATGTGAGTTACCAGTGTCATCCAGGAACAATTCTCCTTGGGATGAGACCAGAAATAGAAATCAGGTCTTCCACAGTCCTTTCAGTTGTGTGCAGTTGGCTCTATCATCTGAAATAACATCTATCCTGTTTTCCACTGCAAAAACACATGGCCTGCCCATATTGCTGAAATCAAATGGGAAAGTGCCAAGTGAAAGAACCTTTCAGAAGTGCCCACACAAGCACTTTAAATGCTTTGTGTAGCATTGTACATGGAGCATGAAAATTACTGGTTTTGAAATGCTCCAAGATTTATTTCAAATTGCAAGCTAGAAGCAAACTATCTCATCATCTGAGTCCTCAGAAACCTGACTTTCAGAGAATTTTGATGACTTGATTAAAAAAGAGACTTTGATGACTCGATTTAAAAAGAGACCTGCTTAAGAAATCCGCAATGACCTTTAAAAGAAATTCAAGTTGTTTATAGAGAAGAATATTTTCAGGGGGTTGGGATTTTCTCTTTTTTTTTCCTTTCTTTTTTCTCTTTTTAAATTTTTTTTCATGTGACTTCTTGTGGTGATTACAGCCTATTCTGTAGAGTTGACAAACCAGTGCAAGGCTGAGCTCCATGTCAATAAAATGTCCATTCTAAGTAAAGTGCGTTTTCCTGTCATTAGGGGTTTTTATCAAATGGAAAGAACAGTAGCAATGGAGTAGCTGGTAGGTGTTCATTAAAAAAAGCAATCATGTTATAGGAGTAAAAATGCAAGGATTGGATCTGAATTGTGTTGAAACCATAAAGAAAACAGGCAGAAAGAGGACAGTAATTCATACTGTGCATTACATCTTCGAGCTCAGATTCTGCAAAGAACTCATATGGACCCATCCAGATAACATCAAACAGGACCAAGTCAGTATCTTGAAATATTAGGACTATACATTAAACTAAGATATAGGGCATAAATTCCTCAAGGCATAGGCTGTATTTGTTTAGAGTACCAGTACAGTACTCCAGTAACTTGCAAAATAAAGACACTTCTGTTCTGTTTCCAAAAGCCTCAAGTTCATGTAACAACAGCACAGAGTGAACCAGTCCCCTTAAAGTCAAGGGGAATTTTGCTAACTTCATCTGGGCTCAGACCTGAAATCTAAGGCACAAGTACAAATCTTTCTAGGTAGAAAGATGTGGGGGGAAAAAAATGTAAGAGATTTGTGCAGCAATATACAGGCAAAATTGAAGCTCCATGTGCATACATACTCACTTTTAAGTACCATGCATTCTAGAATGCTACTTGAACTTACCTGTTTATCATAGCATAGTTGTGGCTCCTTAGCAGGCATGAACAGTTTTATGCAAAACGTTGCAATAATCCCAGTTGAGAATGGGAAGTGGCTGAATGAGACTAAAACCTTACACAACTTATGGGAGATGAAATCATTGCTTTATTCAAAGTGAATGGGATAAGACAAATGATTAGAGCTGGTTTTCATTTGGCTATCTGGGAGTGTGAGCATTGTATTTGATAAAGCTTGCTGATTTGATTGATACATACCTGTCTACTACTGAGCAGGATCATGAGACTGAGGAGTTATCTGCCACCAGAGGTCTTGAGGGATGTTTTTTTTTTTTAAACAACTCAAACAGAAGTTATAGTAGTCTGATGCTGAAATTATTAGTGAAGTTCTTAGATTCGTTATGTAAGAGTTAAAAATTATTCCTTCCGCCCTTATATCCAATTTTATCATAGTTTTAAAAATAATGGCTTATATTAGTTTAAAAAAATTACCATAGTTACAGAAATCCAAGCACCAAGCTCTGGAAAAAAAAGGAGAAATTAGCTTTGGTTGTTGGCAGTAGTAATTTCCTCCTGGATACAGTCCTGTGCAACCTCCAGGTGAACCTGCTTGAGCAGGGTGGGGTTGGACTAGATGACCTCCAGAGGTGCCTTCCAACTCCAGCCATTCTGTGGTTCTTTGGTTCCATGTGACTCTGTGGATAAAAGGGAGCAGCTTCATTCATTCACTCCTGTACGCCTACTTGCACATTTGCAATTTTATTTTTGGCCCCATTCTTTCAGTGAAAGACCCCAAGGCGGTTTTCTTTCATAGAAACTGTTAAAGGAGGCAGCATCTTGGATTGGTGTTTTGTTAGTAAGCCTTCGTGGAAAAGGGAGAAAAGAAAGATTCCAGCTATAATTAAGGGCAAAATGCACAATGTTATGCCCCTGAACATTTGGAGGAAAGAAAAAGCTGCCTGCCCTGTTATCCTTTGTGTTTCATGTAAGACATAAGCCATAAATTACTCCCTGGTCTTTAACAATGGTAGAAATTTATCAACACTCATTGCAGTTCTGACCATTTGCCAAATAGAAGGTTTGAAGATGCAGGTAAACTGTCAGGTAAGCATTTCATGTGTAGCACAAGTCTCTCTTCATGCTTTAATACTACCGAGGAAAGGGAAGCACAAGTATTCAAGACAAAGGAGACAGTTACAGTGTTCTAGTTGTGCATAAAATGGGCAAGGATGGTTTGTTCTTTCCAGGACATGAGCCTGGGTCTCAGTTTTAGCAACTTTTTGGTGCATTGCACTGGTGGAGTGGTTCAGTTCTGAGTGCCAGGCTCTTTAATGTATATGTAAGGGAGACACTTCGCATTTCTTTTTCATAAAACCTGTTGGCAGTCCATAATAGTCCATGTTGATCTAACAGCCACTCCCTGTCTCTTCAGAGAACTATACAGGAGACCTGTGCTGTGGGATGCTATGAGGGCCACCCTGAATTGAGCATCCTCAAATAAACACGTCAGCCCCATTTCATGGAGGAAGATGTCTCAGCATCTGAGCTAGAGCTTAGCTCTGAACTATGAAGTCATAAAAATTGGCAGTGGTGGAAAAGCTGTCTCATCCTATAGTATGTTATTGTAGATGTTAATTGTCCTCAGTCATGAGGACAGGAGTTGGCTGCTGGTTGATAGTGCCCAGTGGGCCAAGCCTAGCCCCAAGGAAACTTCTTCTACGACCTTGTCAAGTGGTTTGCAAGAACCACAAGTGCTTTTGAATGGCCAGACAGCTAGCAGCTGGAAAACATTGTTAGCAGCTGCAGGACTGCAACAGCCCCTGCTATTAGCTGCCAAATCCTTTCTGATTGTTGCCTAATCAGCTGGCTGAGGCTGTTCACAAAAGAATTGGAGTCTAAAGCAGATAAGTCCAAACACAAAAGCTGTTTGAATAGAAGATATGTACTGATTTGTTGGATGGTGAAGATAAATTTGGTGATATTCAGAGTTCCTGGTTGTTGCTTTTTAATAGAAGAGACTTGAGGGTTACAGGTTTGTCAGAAAATTATTTGTCTAAGCATGTGCACCTAACATGAGGCATCACGTGTGTCAAGTGAGGTAATTAGCAGTGCTGCTTTTCTTTTGTATCAAGAATGTGGTGACATTTTTTCTTTCCTTAAAGCAATGAGAGAAGGTGTCTTATAGGCAACAACCAGAAAGAAAAGATATGAAAATCATTTGCTTTAAAGCCTAATAACTTTCACATAACGCTTCATTTTATGACTTAATTATCCATTTCTGTCAAGGTATCCTTATAAAACAAAGTTTAAATTAAATTTGTGTGTGGTTGGAAGTCATGGAGACTCAAACTCTCATTTAAAACCAAACATTTAAAACTTTCTTATTCCTCTGGGAGCTTGTATAAAGCAAATTTGCTGCCTGCTCTAAAAACCCACACAGCATCAGGGTGTGGATCCTCTTACCCCAAGTCCACTTGACCAATATGGAAATGATAACCTATATTACAACCTCTAAACTTACCAGTGCAAGTGTTCTCCATATCCTCTCTGGCTTCAAAAAATACTCAAAAATGTCTTATGAAAGCAAAATGCCTGAGAGTTTCCAAGGTCTTGTTTTCTTCTGCATGGTGCATCATGATGTTACCTAAGGATATTATAGCTTTGTATTTCCATTCACTGTATACTATGTCTTCAATATTAAAATAGATTTTCTAGGTACATTGGTGTTGGTGATTTCTAATATTTTTAAGGTTTAATTAGTTCCTCTTTTAGAAAAATCACCTGAATAGATTGAATATTTTTGTTATATTGAACCAAATCTGAAAGTTAAATTACTCTTTTATTTGCATGAATAGCTGAAGTTTCCTAAACAATATTTGAAATACAGACATACATTTCCAATGATTTCTTCAAAATGAAGGTATTTGCATCCCTTCTCAAAAGACTTTTGAAAGCTATTTGGACTTTTTTTCCTATGCCTTATTGTTAGGGAAAATACAGCAATGGAAGTGGCTGTTGACAATTTCTTCATCACGTGGCAGAACTGAGCCATCCATTTTCTTGTGCTTCAGCTTGGATAAGACAAATCATGTAGATGTAATCTTATCTTGTGAGGGAGTTACAAGCCTGATGTTCTGGCCACTTGGGCACTGTGAAGATGAAACTCTGTGATCTTAATAATACACCAAGAGTATTATCTATATATCTATGTATTATCATATGTATGACAATTATTAATTGCCACTGCAATTTTCAAGGGAACCATCTCTAGGATTTCAGCTTGTCACTCCATGAGTAAGAGTTTGAAGTGCGTTGGAGAGATCCCACTCACTTTGCTCAAATGTAGGAAACTGGCACTTCATTCAAGCTGGTATAAGGTAAAATTTGGAGTTGTGAACTGAACTCAGGCTTTCCATAATTTTTTAGTGTAAGTTAGAAGAAAGACTTGAAAGTACCAAAACCTGTTTATTAGGGTGGTGCAATGAGCAATTCAGTGTCTGTGCCAGTGTTTCTGNGGAAGGGAAGGGAAGGGAAGAAGGTCAGAGGTAACTTTCTGTTTTGTGCACAGCCCATACATTACATGGAGAAAGATTCCTTAATTCAAAAGAGCAGGTTTACCTTGTGGGATCAGCAGAGCAAAATGTAATGGGTTGTTCAGTGACACACGCTGTAAGGAGAGCCTCTGGGCACTGCTCTTCTGTGGCAGGCAAGCGGTGTTGGTATTGATGGACAACCTCATCTCCCTCTGTTTTGTGCTAGGAAGGAGGGTTGAAGGAATGTCTTGTTAATTAATTTGCGAATTGCTGTGTCCTGAGGAGAAAACAGGCTGAGTTCAGCATCTGCAAATCTTCTTTCACACATGGTTCCATTAGCACTTGAACATCTTAATTCCAAGCTCTAAGTGCAGCAGGGTTGTCCCTGGAGCTCAGCCCCTCCTTCCCTCTTTTCAGCATCAGCACAAGCTGAGATGGGGAGCTTTCCTAGCTTTCACTGCTCCATCTGTAGCTGTGCCTCGTCTGAGAGCACAGTTAGTGTACATCTATATATATTTTGCATTTCTGTTGTTAGAAGGCAGTAACTGGATATGGAATGGTTNGCTTGGATAAGACAAATCATGTAGATGTAATCTTATCTTGTGAGGGAGTTACAAGCCTGATGTTCTGGCCACTTGGGCACTGTGAAGATGAAACTCTGTGATCTTAATAATACACCAAGAGTATTATCTATATATCTATCTATTATCATATGTATGACAATTATTAATTGCCACTGCAATTTTCAAGGGAACCATCTCTAGGATTTCAGCTTGTCACTCCATGAGTAAGAGTTTGAAGTGCGTTGGAGAGATCCCACTCACTTTGCTCAAATGTAGGAAACTGGCACTTCATTCAAGCTGGTATAAGGTAAAATTTGGAGTTGTGAACTGAACTCAGGCTTTCCATAATTTTTTAGTGTAAGTTAGAAGAAAGACTTGAAAGTACCAAAACCTGTTTATTAGGGTGGTGCAATGAGCAATTCAGTGTCTGTGCCAGTGTTTCTGAGTTGGAAGGGCAGGGGCTGTAAATGAAGGATCACAGCTGGTCTGTAACCAATATAAAAATCATTGGTTACATATTTCAGTTATGCCAGAGTGAAATGCTGTGCTGCTTTCCATCCAGAAAGAGCAGACTCTCTGTGAAGGACTGTTGTTACATGCCAGCCTCTCTGTCAGCCCTGTTTTGTTTCAAGGAGACAACATGAAATTCTTCTTCAACTCACATATGTCAGACATGGCTGCTGAACTGAAGCAANCAGCCCCTCCTTCCCTCTTTTCAGCATCAGCACAAGCTGAGATGGGGAGCTTTCCTAGCTTTCACTGCTCCATCTGTAGCTGTGCCTCGTCTGAGAGCACAGTTAGTGTACATCTATATATATTTTGCATTTCTGTTGTTAGAAGGCAGTAACTGGATATGGAATGGTTAATGGTTAACTTTTTTTTATTGGTGCATATTTGTACTACAGTTAAGGAATCCGCTTTAAAGAAGCCATGCAAACAGAAGCTATCAAAATTTGATCTGTCTCTCTCAAGTAATTTGATAGCAAAACAGAGCTGATTGGCTGCAGGCAGCTCTTAAGAGCACTACTGGAACTTCAGAAATCCATTTAAGTCTGCATTGGCTATGCCAGCTGTTTGTGGTCAGAGGCACCCCCCTCACTGAACTGATTTTGTTTTTAGTTATTTGGGCCTGCACTCAGATTCTGGCACCAGTGAATAGCATCTGTACCATGTAGAAATATTTTGGCCATTATGAGCCAATTAAATTTAGCATGTTCCCTTGTTCGATCTCTCTTATGATGTCCAGCAAGAAGACTCATGACTGAAATATTTAGCATCTATTAAAAAACCAAAAATGTCTCAATTTTGCAGAGTCTACGATCTGTTTATCTCTGTACTGAAGGTTCACTGAAGAAAGAAATTTCAAGGGAAATTTCCATTAAAATTTCCTCACAGAAAAACATATATCAAAAGTAATTCTAAATCATCTATGTTTTTACTGTCATTGGGCCACTGGTGTTAAACCCCACCCCAGACACTAAGGCATTTGAACACTGTCATCTAAGGTTAACCAAACCAATGAAATAGGATTAACAAGGAAGTAACAAGGATGGTGGCTTTATCCACAGTCATTTTTACACTTTCTTTAATTTGTTTGTCTTGGCAAGGCTTCTCCAGTGAGATATGAAGCTATTGCTTACCCTTTTTTAAACTGTCAGGTCAGATCTGCAGATAAAAGCCATCAGTTGGACAGATGGAAACCATAAAACAACAAATATCTAGAAACACTCCTTTATGTAATGTTGTACTCCTTTCCTTTTACTTGCTCATTAAGGATTGTGATCCATTTATTGATGAGGTTTATGATCACCATTACAGGGCATTTATGAGCCTCACAAACTTTTAATGAAGTCATTTTTGCAATGCTCATCTCTATCTGAGAAATACAACTATTTCTGTCTATCAGGTAGATACTGTCACACAGTGTCAAGCTGACCTGCCCAAGTCCTCCCAAGAAAGGTAGGACAGAGACTGGGTCGATCCCAGCACAGCACCCAAGCTGCTGCATTCCTCCTTTCTCTTTTTTCTCTTTGTAAAGTTCCTACACCAAGGGGGAAGTACCTTTTGATTAGGGATCTTTAGGCACTTTCACAGTAGTTGAAGTGATGTTAGAAACGTTCAGTGGTGGTTTAGCGAATGGTTGATAAATTCAGCCATTAGGAAAAACATTAATGCAGTTTTCAGAATCTCAGAGAAGAAGAACCAGAAAGTATTCACCTATCTGTCCAATTTTACCTTTACAATTTGTTTAATTTAGAGCTGTTAAGAGAATCTTTAAACATAAATAAAGTAATTGGTACGTGGAATACTTAAATCACTGATCACATCAAATGGTTAAAGAGTGAGGTCTTCAAAAAATGAGGTTTAGTAGATACACAGAACCTAGAGGGCTGGAATTTCATCCACTCTGTAGTGCCCATGTCCTATTGTCTTTACCTGCAGACACAGGCACCATAGCAGGATAAATGGCAAAAAGCTGTTCTACTAAATCTAATCTACTTTTATAGTGTATTTCTGACCAATAATACACCTTTTACTCACTGCAGAACTAAATTCTGATATCATGTAATTCAGTGGAATTTTTGCCATTCGTTTTGTACTGGAATCCGATTTTTTTTTTCTATAGAGAATGCAGCAAAGTATTATCTAGATAAGAATATAACACAGTGTATTAAATGAAGAAAAAGTCAGTGTTGACAGGTGGGAATCAGCAAATAGTTCCTAAGCAGAGAGTTTTAAAATGAGTGAGATATCAAATAGGTAGCAATTCATCTTGGGATGTGTTCTTTCAATATATCAAATAATGAATGATAAGGAGGGAGATGTAAACACCAAGTTAATTAAATCCTTGGATGATGTTGGACCAGGGAGGATAGTGTATATCAGAGCAGATGGAATGAAATTTCTGAATCTTCTGGCAAATTTTAGGAGATGGATGGAAGAAAAGGAAACTGAGTTGGAATGGGCAGAAACGTCAGACAGTTCATCAAAAAAAATTGTTGAATAAGGAAGACTGACATGGGGTGGGGAAAGTGTTAGGCACATACTTTATAGCAGCCTTTCATCTCTGTACATTAGAGTATGAAACCTGTTAGAATCATAGAACCATTAAGGTTGGAACAAAATCTCGAACATTACCAAGTCCAAACATCACTAAGTCAGCTAAACCATTGCACCAAGTGCTGTGTGCAGCCATTTTTTGAACACTTCCAAGGATTGTGACTCCACCACTTCCCTGGGTAGTCCGTTCCAATGCTTAAGCACCCCTTCAGTGAAAAAATTCTTCCTCATGTCCAACCTGAAATCTCCCTTGGCACATCTTAGTAGTCTATGTCCTTTTGTTCTGTTGCTGGGGAGAAGACTCTGGCTGCAGCCTCCTTTCAGGCAGTTGCAGAGAGTGAGAAGGTCCCCCCTGAGCCTCCTCCTCTCCAGGCTAAATACCCCCAGCTCCCTCAGTCACTCCTCATAGGACCTTCTCTCCAGACCCTAAACCAGCTTCATTACCCTTGTCTGTCTGGACTCACTCCAGCACCTCAATGTCTTTCTTGAAATGAGGGACCCAAAACTGAACAGGATTTGAGGTGCAGCCTCAAGTAAACTTAAACTTTAACCTAATTAAACTTAAAACTAAGTATCCCTTATCTTGTGGAGGGGAGTTCTGAGAGTGTTGCTTTCTGTTTTCACCAAAACAAAGAGCATTAACTAAGGATGTGACATTCTGGAAATGACAGTGGATAAGCATGAAGGAGATGGGATATAAAGTGTGGACTTCTCCTCTTCTCTGACTGGTCAAAACTGTTATTTTAGGTTAGACCTGAGGCACAGTCATGGGATCTGCATTTCACAATGATGACAAACATTATGGGGATCATTGTGGAGGTGCAGGACGCTGATTTTGTGCAAGAAGTCTCATATGCCATGTGCTATTGTGTATAATGACAAGACCAGTCACATACAGAGGGGTTTCTCTGTATATATGCAGAGCAACTTCAGGGATCCTGGTCAATAGGAACTGATACTGAACCTACAGGAGAGGTTCCTTTGGCTTAGACCCTGACTCTGTGCCAGATTCATTCTGCTGTGATGCCCAGCCTCTGTTCTATTCAGTCACCTTGCCCTGCAGCAGTGTTTCACACCCAGTGGGTTGTAGACCTCAGGGTATTTATGAAAAGTTAGGGTGGGAGGGGTTAGGAAAAGAATTATGTATTTATAGTAATTAAACACTAGTCCTCTGTCTCTCATCAAGTCACTCATCTGTTTTATTTGGGATCTCTGTTCTCTGTAAGCATCTTACATATAACTCATAGAGAAATGCTAAAAAGTAAGGCTCTGTTAATATGAGCACATAGAAAGGTAAGAGCTTGAAGGAACTTAAAAATTCAAGGGATAAAAATTTCTTTATTTTGAATAACGCAAGGCGGCTGCACAGAGGCATCTTTGTACAGCCAGAAAGGTAATAGCAGTGACACTGCCACCTATGAATAATAATACAGAGCCTTGGCAGGATTGGAACTGGAACACTGCAGACAATAATAGGCCATTCACTCTGAAAAACAGAACTGGAAATAAGAAGTTGGAGCATATTCAGAGAAAAACAAAGAAGAGGTCAAGATAGTCAGGATGGCATTGAGCTCATCTATGATGTAATGCAGTATATTTTCTGCTAGATGATTAGTCTTTGCCAGTGAATCCATGTGCAGACTCATCTGTAGGCTTCTGTTGACTTCAGAAATTCCTTCTCAAAGTTTGGTGATCTCATCCTTAATCTGCCATTTTATTCCAACTGTGTGTGGTTCACTCTACTATTGGGCAGGTGTTCTTTCTTTATGTTTTGGCCTTGTCAGTTTTCTGTATCCCCTTCCCGATAAGAGATTCTCTGCCTAAGGAAATGAGCTTGTCTGACCCTTGCTGAGCATCTGGAAGCCATCTGAAGTTGCATTATCACTATCTTGCAGACCTCTCTTCAACTGTCAGAGGAATATTTAGAGAATTTCTTTCTAGGCTTTCTGGCAGCTAAATTCAAGCAAAGATATTTTACAGACCCCAAGCCAGTAATGACTTGCTTCATGAAGCTGCCCTGAAGGAAACAATCCTATGGGCACAATCACTGGCCTGTGTAGGATGTGAAGCTCATGGAGAACATCTTTCCTTAAAAGAAGTGTAGCTGAGAGAGACATTTTTTTAAAAAGAGATTTTTCCAGTTAAAAGATGGACTTGTGACTGGACAAAGTCACTTTGTTCACCCAGTGTAAGCCCTAAGATAGAAAAGAGTCAGCAGTGAGACACAGCAACTTTTTCTAGGGAGTTTATTACATTTTAGGTAGCATATTTGTGTTTAGGTTTACTAGGTATTGAGGATCCCATTTTATTGCAGGAGTAACTACTTCACCCCAACTGCAGAATTTGTTGTGAGATTTGTCTTTCTTTGTTTTTTCTTCTTATTCTCTTAATTTTGAATTCTTCATCTCTACTTAATCCAGTCCAAAGAGCCTGAGCTGCCTGAGTTTGGAGAGAACTGTGATATACCTGTCCTTGTCTTCAGATTGATCTGCTGCTAGCTATATCTGCCAGCACTTCAGTCAGCTGCTTCTCTCCTCCCCTTTTGTTTCTGCAGGTATCTAGCTAGGATTTTCATTCCTGTACTTGGTCGTCCTTGGGATTTGTCAGCAGAAGCCAACTTTTCTTTCCCCAGCCCTAATGAGTATTGGAGCTTTACTGGGAAAGCCTAGTGGCGGTGTGGATGTTTAAGTAGAGAGGTCTTCTTTATTCCCCAGCCTGCTCTGTCCAAAGAAGTATTTTACCCTTTGGTATATTATGACTCCTGAGTATATTTGTAACTGCAAAGGGGCTGCCAGGGGTGGGAAGCTCACGTATGTATTGTCAGGCTTTCCTGAGTCCTAAACTCCCATGTAGTTTTCCCATTCTTACTTCAATTGAAAATACCCAAACCCCCTGGCTGAGGGAACTGCATTAGACTTCCAGTGCTGGCTAATATGTAATAATTAGAGATGTGTACAACTTGAAAAAGCATCTGAAATCTGCAATGTGGTTGCATCAGTATGGAAAGGGGTCAGAGATCTTTGGTGGTCTTCATCCCCCCCTACATTCCATTCTTGCTTTTTGACCTCACTCCTGCACTTGTGCTGTACTATGTTGTGCTTTTCTGCAGGAGCCAGAATAAGGATGTTTGTCTCAGGAAAATGCTGCCCTATATCTGTATGGCCCCTTCTCCAGCCACATCCTGTTGTTTCTCACAGTGTGTTAATGCAAACAGTGCTTGGGTGTTACTACCAACAGTCCTTGTTTGGCTCCACAGCCGTCCATCCAGCTGTTGCTGTTTGTGACATGAACATTAGCCACCTTGCCTTTCAGGCTCCTGCAGAAACTGATGCTGCAGGTGTTTCCACTGGTGTGGAGACTGGGATATCCTGTCTCAGTAAGTATCATTTACCAAGTGAGGAAGAGGGCTGATATTGTTGCTACTTCCATGCCGTCTGTTAGATGGCATCACCTCTCTGAGATGACCACCAAAGGCAGAGGTAGAGGCAACAGAAGGCTTCCTGTAAATATTGAAAGAGACCAAAGATCAAATATGGAAGTGGATTACTTAAAGCAGAAATACAGTTTGCAGTGAGATAAGCAGATAACTACTGTGTCAGTGAAGGGGTTGTGGAGAAACATGGCCAGCACATTCTACCTCATTGTGATTGCTGATCTGCAGCATTCTATCACTTAATGATGTAACAAATACATTTTCAAAAAGCAAGATACAATAGGTGGTGCAGTCATTACAAATGCTCTTCTTTTAATTTTTCTTGATTACCACAGGTAAAATTGGTAGGACAGAAGTTTATAGAGAAGAAAGGCACTTCACAAAATGGAAATTGAAATTGGTAAGGATAAAGGTGTACAACTGGATTTCTTATTACAATAAAATGAAATTGTGTGTTCCTTAATCAAAGGAATAAATTTTGAGAACATTTTGTAAAAATAACCTTAAAAAGGTTGCCATGGAGAAGAATTAATGCAACTTTAATTAAGAATATTGACCCAAAAGATTGGTACAGAAAGTACAAGTACTTTCAGAGGACAAAGTTGCCTCGGTTTATAATTATATTTGATTGTAGTTCTCATAGTGATTTTACAGACCTTTTTAATGGAGTAAGTGAGTGGTGTAAACTTGCTTCTCTCCTGTAATAGTCAGCAATGAGTAGTCAGAAATAGGGGTTCTCCATAAATGCTTTAGGCAATATTTAGATAATTTTATTCAGTTCTGAGGAAAACTAACTTGGTCTGAGAGGCTGCTTTCAGATTGCTGTGGGAGTCAGCTGTTCCACTTTCTTACCCTTATCATCATGCCTTCAACATACTTCCTCTTGGCTAAGGATGTTGTAGAGCTGGAAATTCTCCTATTCTCTGTACCTCTGGGAAAATCTCTATACCTCTGGGCCCTTGAGAGTATAAAAAGCTGAAAAAAGGAGATTTTGTTTTGTTTTGCCCAGTCAGAGAGAAATAAATGGAACTGAGATGCACTAAAACTGATGATTCTTGCAGGAGTCTAAAAATAATAATGATTTAGCAGGTTTCTGTTAAAAGAAAATTTGGTGTTAATTGATTCTATAGTTTTTTGAGCCATCCATGTTGTTATAATCAGATATTTCGCTAGTTGATCAAGGAATCAACTTTGGTAGAAAAGAGAAGGGAACTTCTGCAAGCTCGAGTACATGATGTAAGAATATGTTTGAAGTTGTAAGGAAAAAAATGTGAATAATCAGTCAGAAATTAAACTCGGGCAGTTTAAAAAGATCAGGAGAGGATGGCTAATGAAACCTGAATTAGAATCATAAGCCTTTGCAATCTTGCACAAAACAGTATATGACTTTAAGTGGGCCCACTGGGTTTTGCAAGCTTACTTGTCTAAGGGGCTGCTGATTTCTTTAATGGAAACATCATTTCTCACAATGTCAGGACAACACATGGGAATCTCTGATCACACATAGCAGATGTCACGTTTTGTGACACTTTTAAACCTTGAAAAGCTGTTGTAGTTTTGGAAATCCATAAAAACCAAGGATGGCATACTTTGTTCACTAGTGTTGTTTTGTAAAAGGCTATTGGTACTGAAATGCCGTCAATAATCACAACCCCTTTGGTAAAGTAGTGTTGGAGTGTACACATATAAATTGAGGCTTAAATAATGACATAGAGTATTGTATATTGGCTTAAAAAAATGAAATGGCTGTCTTGATTTTTGCTGCAGAAAATACTTTAAAATCTTTGATAGTAGTAAATGCAGATTTTTTGAAAAATCACGTAATTTGTTGTAGCCAGGCTTTTACCGAAAAATGTGAATTGAGCCTTGGACTCCAAAATGTTCTAGAACAGTGCAGTAGTCAGTTTTTCTTCCTGCAGGCTATGAAAGATTGTCTCTGATACAAGTTTCAGATTTGGGTGGCTTCCAGCAATCTTTCTCTGATCTCTGTTGTGCTGGTGCCCTGAAGAAGGAGTCATGCATCAAGAAGCCATTCTGATAGACAGAGCCACACAGCACAGAGACAAACCAGCCTAAACTGGAGAAACAGCAGACAACAGATGGGTACAAGCAGACAGCAGAATTCAGGGAAACAGTGAGACAGTACTGATCCAGAATATGACAGAGCTACAGTGAGCACATCAGGAGCTTGTTTTTTTAGATATCAGAGGAAAGAGGAGTCTTAAGAAGGAATTTGAAGGGAGATAATGAAATAGCTCTGCAGATGTTTAGAGATTCCCTCCCAGGCATGAAGGAAAATGTGGGAGGAACAGGGAGGCACTTGTTTGAATATTTGTCATGTGGGGGTGGAAGCTGATATCAGGGTTATCAGAGAGGTGGTTGCATTTCTCTGGTGCAGCAGAGTTAGAGCAGCAGAAGAACATAAGGAAACTTCTTCAGCCATCAGACAGTCAGTTCCTTGGAGTTCTCAGGTTGAATCCATCAGTACTGGGCTGTGCTTTTAGTAGGACAAGTAAAATAGAAGAACAAGCATGGGAGAAGGGTTGTTTAGTTGATTTTATTATGATTTTGGAGAATGTCAATGATGTTTTTATAAGGAATCAGGGGAGGGATTCAGCTCCATTATCATTATTGATCGTGTCTCATGACTGTATCCAGAACTTAGTGTCCTCACACAAAGATACCTACACATGGATCTTAATAAGAGCTGAATACCAAGGATATAAAATCTCACTCTGCCAGTTTAAATCCTTCTTCAGCTGACATTGGTAAGAGCTTTGCCTCAAACTTCAGTCAGACTACAATTTCACTTTTTGTGCTCTTTGCAGTACTTTGTATCCAAGCATTTTGTTCAGCTTGCAGATGATGATACCAGTTTAATTAAAATTTCCTACAAGCTCTTGAATTAACTCCCCTATCCATCTGTTATTCCACTAATATCCCAAATAATACTTTACAGTAGCTCCCAGAGAGCCTAGAAAAAAAAAGTGATAACATCATTTACTGTTGGGTAGTGAAATACAATGCAAGCATTATCTTTTCTAAGAGCTCCTATGCCCGGAAGCAAAGCACAGCACTGAGAGCCAAGCCCAAGAGGTGTGAGCAGGTATCTCCACACATCACAGTGCAGTTCCTTTTGGAAGATGATGACTTGGATCTCAAAAGCAGTACAGCTGCCTGAGACAGTGTCCCTTGGTTTAGGGGCAGCCCAATGTTAGTGCAATGGCATTGGCCAGCACTGGAACAAACTGACTTGCTGCTTGTTGGGCTATTTTGGTACCACTGCACTGTATAATGGGAGTGTGCTTTAAATAGAAAATATCTATAAGATGCTTTTTAATAATGTGCTCTGGTATTTTTTGTGATGTAGTCTATTTTGAAGAGATTTTTTTTCTCTTTCTGAGCTAAGAAATTGTGCCAGAGCACTCCTAAGACTGGAAGTGAATACATGTGAAAAGAACAACTCATTATTTGAATAAGTTTGCCTGAAGGGGCAATTTCTAAACTTTTAGTAAAATTCCATTCCCTTCCTTCATGTTAATTAAATGAAAGCTGGGGGGATAGGAGAGCATAGCATCATAGTGTGATATATCTGGGCCACAGCTCAAGAAGCAAAAAATCATCTTACCCCTTGGCTTTTTATTGAGTGCTGCGATATTTCATTTTCAATAATGAACTGCTTTTATGCAAAAGTTTTCAGTCCTACCAAATGAAAGGAGGAACATGTTGACAGGAAACAAAAATTGCATAATCTCTGCAGAAGTCTATGACTGAATCACTGCTCTGTTCAACCCTGTGCCATTTGATATGGCATCAGGAGGTTTCTTGCTTCCACTGACTTAAATAAGAATAGGATAAATGACCACTGCCATTAAGGCATCAGGGCCACATTTGTCTCAGTTATAAATTACCCCTGTAGTAAAATGGGATTAAATAGTGCATGTTTATGACCTCCAACAGAATCTTCTAGGGAGACCATGTTATGCTTGGAATCAGTCTTTTCAGGCAGTCTGGTGGAGTGGGTTAACGCAGTAGCAATATTTCTCCAGGTTTTCCCCCATTTCTCTTTTTCACACTTGGAAGCAGTGACTTCTGGCTGCTTTGTGCTGGACCACATGCAGACACAGCAGGAGGCTCTTGGCGTCTCTGACTGCATCTGCTGTCCAAGCAACTGTTCCTCACTCCCTCAGAGGAAGACACAGTGGGCAAATAGAAATACTTTACAGGCCAGATGGGGCTAATGGACCACAAACTGGAGCATTCTGACCAAAATTCATATTTAATTGCAGGTTGTTTCTTGAATTTCTGGCATGCACTGAGCTTGACTGGTTTCTGGTGACCAGATCTAGTTTTGCATTTTTCTGCTCCTGATCATGTCAGGGTTATTCAGAGGCACTCAGACTTTCCAGGAATTGCTTAATCCCTTCTGAGATTAGACATACAATACTCCAGGTAGTCCTCAAGTAGTGTTGACACCCCTACAGTCTATGACTGTTTTCCCATCCATCATGGCAATTTCTGGAAAAATGTGCTTCGACTGTTTTTGTTTCATTAGCTTGTGTTTTTCACTCAAAATGTTGGCTTTGAGTTTGTGTATCCAAAGAAAAGTTAGTGCTGCTTGTCCAAAATGTAAGGAATTTCCCTCAGGCCAGTGCTTTTGCCCTTCATACCTTTAGGAGCAATTCTCTAGATTTTACCAGCTAGGTGGAGGCTGATTAGGGTAACATGTATATGAGGTATGCTAGAAATGACAGGTTTGCTGATCTTTGTTATCCAGTTGTTTTGTTTTTTCTTCTTTGTTTTTGACATACTCTGACTTCCCAAAATTAGATCTTTGTTACATCTGTTACATGTACATCTGAGACCCATAACATTTGTGTACTTCTTTCAGAATATCCCTTGGACCAGATTTATTTCAGTGTTACAGCCTGCTTCTCAACATTTCCCCTGTTGCTTATTTAAATAAGTGATGCTCCTTTACCTCCTCAGTCAAATGACAGTGCAACTTTTAGATATCTTAAAGCAGCTGCTGCTGCACTCTGCACCAGCAGTGGTATAATTTCATTAGAGAAAAATAAACCCTTGTTAAGTAACTGTGGTATAAAGTGTTAGTAAGAGGAAACATTTAATGAGCAGATACTTAAAGTTCTGTTTATATTATATGCACATGGCCAGTTAAGTTTTTCTTGGCCTCATTGTGTAAAAGAATATATCTGTCCTAAGTAAGGAGTGAATTTATTTTTCTAATATTCTCATCATGCTGGAACTAACATACCTGACATTGCAAAGCTTTGAGATTCTCCAAGAGAATATTTGTAGAATACTGTAGAGACTATAAATACAGAAATAAGAGTAAGCATATTTAGGTTGAAGATGGCTTAGTTATAAAATTTTAGTTATAAAACACTTCCAAAGCCTTCTGATGAAGACTGTGTCTTGGCCAGTGTCTTCTCCCTTTCTCTCCAGGTAGGACACCAAGTAAGGAGTTTGCAAGACAGGCTATAGTTAAGGATCAGCCTTCAGATCCATCAGAAAGTTGGTGGTTATCTGTGTTCAATTAAGACACCATAGAAGAAGGAGCCTAACACGTGAGGCATCAAGATGTCAACAATAGCAGAGGTCTGGAAAAAGTTTCCTAAAAGGACCATAATGGCCAAAGACACCCAGACAAGATGTTGTCTTGACTGGTTAGATGACGCCAAGGGTCAGACCACAAAACTAAAAGAAATGAGATCAGACTGAGAACTTAAGTTATGGCTAAAATCCAGCCCTCCAAAGGAATTAATTGGATGAGGTTTGGATGACTTTGTCTGGAAGAAGAGATGTCTTCTCTGCCTTTAATTTTCTGGCTATTGTTACAAAGGAGAAGCTTAGGCCCTTTCATTAGATGTGGAGCCATGTGCAGCTTAGTTGTGCAATAGTACCAGTGTGCATGTGTATGAAACTGATGTGTGTTGGAGCTTTTTAGTGGACTCAGGCCAAAGCTTGCTCTCAGTCAGCAGACCTGTGGGCAAATGTGTTTGCTGACCTGCTGCACACAGTGCTGGTCCCACCACACTTGGCTGTAATTCACCAGTTACCTAAAACGTGCTGATCCAGTGAGTGACCCATACACTGAACAGAACTTGAGCAAATGTCCTGTTCAGGTTTTCTTTATAGCACTTTCCTAGGATGAACCTGTTACTGAGGTAAGATATGCAGTTGGTTTTCCATAGGTGGAACAGAGTGTATAAAATCTTCCAGCCCATAAAGTTTGAGCTGTCTATGGCTGATTGCTCAGATTGTCAGCAGTGTACGAAAGATCTTGTAGAAGGTCAAACTTCTGAAAATACCAAAAGCCGTCTTTTAAATTATAGTCAATGTACTATCCACCAGTATCTGAAGTATTAAAAATGGATAGGAAATGGGACACAGTCTCCTAAATAATCTTATGAGAGGCATGAGTCAAAGGGGAAAAACAGCAGTTTTTCTCCCCCTTCAGAAAAACTGCATTAGATGAACCTCCTAGGCAGGCCTAGCCAAATTCTTTTCTTTCCTACATATGACCCACCAAGTCAGTTTCTAGCATAGCCCTTTCTTTGCTCTCTAGGACCAGACAAAATAGGAAGCCATAATTTAGTCACCTCCACTAGTTCAGTTAAAAAATAGCTTGTCTAATCATGGAACATGCCAACAGATTTTAGATAACAGTTTTTCTTACCATGTGTACATTCATTTCTGTCCGCATAAAGTTTTCCAGTAAAGGACTTTCACATTCTGCATCCCAAGACTAATAAAAATTTAAAACAAATTCTTTGTGGGGTTTTAATTCCAGCTTGTTTCTCTTTCCCTTTTTCTGGTCTTAACAGTTGCTTCCTCTAAAAGTGTGCTTTTTGCTCTTTATGCAGACTGTATGTGGATGGACCTTTTGGAAGTCCGTTTGAGGAATCCCTGAACTACGAGGTCAGCCTCTGCGTGGCTGGAGGTATTGGAGTTACACCGTTTGCATCCATACTCAACACACTGCTGTAAGTGAGCCTAAGCCTTTAAAGCCATTTTGCCCCAGTTTGAAGCAACAGTGCACAGAAAGGCTTTAAGGGTCTTAGAAAACTTCCACTGGTGTAAGTGATTCCTTGAAAAGATGAAGAGGACTGGGATGTCTCTGAAAGGCATAAATCCTCTCATACTGGCTGTGTAGCCCAAAGAGTTGGGGCAGAGATGTGCCTGGATGGGAGAGCCTGGACTGGGACAGTGTCACCAGCCTTTGTATCCTGCCACCAGCCAAGCCATTCAGTTGTCACAGCCCTTCAGTGAGACTTGTTCTCCTAGTCCCAGCTTAGACGAGGCTGTGTGCTGTAACAGTTTTTGGGAATCAGACAGTTGTGGCAGTTTTTCTGCTGGAAATGCAGGGCCAGCTCTTCTGGTTTGACTTCTGTAAATATCTAAGCTTGAGGTTTTAATAGAAAGGGATCAACCTGAATTCAGGTAGCATCCAGATGTTTAATCCCATTTGAAAGGTTTAAATTTTAGGTATGCATTTTTCTATTGTTCCTTTCTTGTTTCTCACTCTATTTTTAAATTTCATTTTAATGCAAAGCCTTTGATATTCTATGCAGATGAGACCTTTCACCTCTTGCTTTTCTGTCACATTGACAGCATGGTTCCCACCAAATCCTATGCTGTGTGAAATAAGCTCCCTTTTATGATTGCTATCGATTTTATTTTATTTGCTAGAGTTATTGGTTAAGGTCTCCAGTCACAGGTTAAGCACCTCTGTTTCAAAGGCCCAATATAAACAGCCAGCCAAAGCATCAAACCTTCCCTGAGAGGCTGAGAGGCTAACGGGCTTTGGGAGGGCTTTACAATGCACAGCTAAAGCATTTCTTTCCAGATGAACATGCCAATGGTCAGCTCTAATTCCAGGGTGAAGTGTGGAATTGAGATGCTGTATACGTTCTTCTGTCCTTTATCTGGGCTGGACCTGACAGGGCTAAGTGCTACTGAAAGTTATTAGCCTTGTGTGTCTCATAGTCCTGCAGCCCCCAAAGACCATCTTGGACTCCCTCATTTTCTTTTCTTGAGAGCGTATGGATCATCCTCTCAAAACCAGGGTGCATTTCTGCTGAAAGCCTGGGGCTCAGGTGGATAAAATTACTGTTTTCCTTGTGATGGATGATCCCTGATAGTGTTTAGCAAAAATGTTATGGAGTACAAAGATGGGCCAGCAACAAGTAATTAGGTGTTTGCCTCTACCAGTGTGTTATCAGAGGCTGTAGGAATTTGCACAGACACTGCAAGAAAATGATAGTGTCCAAATGATTTTGCAATGCCCATTTATCTGCATAAAGCCATAAATTGACTTCCAAGGAGCTAATTCCATAACCTGCCTTTGTAGCCACTCTTCCCCTTGTGCATTGTACAATATACAAGGGAATCATTCTGGGGAAAAGTAACAGTCTTAGTCTGCTTCCCTCCTCAGTATTTAAACATCTGCAGGGCACTGGTTTAGTGGCTGATCTGCCTGTGTCTTTGCCCTGGCTTGGAAGCAGATATTGGCAGGTATGAACATTCAAACTGCCTGATGGTGCCAGCGCTGCAGATCAGCCAGGCCAGTCCTGTTGTGTCAAGGACATGCAGGTCGAGGAGATATCCAAAGCCTGTCCTTGAAATCTTGTTTTTTGCTCTGTTGTTTTCCTGTTGTATGTACATAATTTGATTCATGCCCTGCCCTTCCCTCCATTTAGCTGTTGAACCCTATGCCCTATTTTAAGAAATTATAACGTACTTTACAGAAAGCTGGAAGCTTTTTTGCACAAGGGTCTGTAAATAATGGCTGTTATGGGCAGCGTAACACAGAAATACACAGGAAATGTTACATACACGTGGTTGTAATGGGGGTTTGCACATTACCCTCTCTGCACAATGTATCCTGCTGGAGGTAGACCTAGGAATATGTGTCTGGAGTGCTATTTTAAATCTATGCTGGAATTGCTTGATGAAGTCTTGCAGTCCAGCCTCTTTGTCCGGCTGCAGTGTTTCATCACCAAGAGTCGTGTTTTGATATTGAACTGGGGCATTTCAATACAAAATGCCTTGCATTTTGCTCTTCTTTTATCCCTTTTTATGGTGAAAGGCACTTACTTTCCTTGCTACTGCTTAGAGTTCTCTTGTCATATCTGACTAGATTGTGACCCTTCCTAAGGACTTGTCTTAGTCTAGGCAGTCACAAGGAGATAGAGGAAATCACATTTGGAAAGTCAGCAGTTTACAAATAAAAAAATGGAAATCAGGACTCGAAAGACACTGTACTCCCCAGTCTGAAAGCACCTTTTTTACTCTCTCTGGGGGGTTTACATGAAAGGTCCGTTCTCAGTTCTACTGATGTCTCCATCCTTGCTCCTCAGGGCAGGGGTATGGGGAGGCAAGACACTGGTTGGAGCCATCCCTTACATAGATCTATTAGCCCTATACCCTTGCTGGATATGCCAGCAATTCTAGAGTTTGGAATAATGCACATTATAATAATGGGAATGGTGAGATGTGTCATGAAACTTTTCCACCAGGCCTGGCTCCTAGGATTGGCATTTGAGGTGAACAGGCTATGGCCTTCTCTATCTGAAAATCATTCTAGGAGAAAAAGGAGGAAACTGTGCACTGACCATTTCAGTGATCAGAACAACAAAAACCAGTATTGGCTAACTAAGAAAATGCTTCCTGAATACTTGTGCTTTATTTGAACTCATTATTCATCGGGAAATTTTTATTTCTATTTTCTTTCCCAGTTCATTTCATTCAAATCCTTCCTTTGTGCTTATTTGTGTTTAATTGAACTGGAAGTCTGACACAAGAGCCCTGTTTTTCTAAATGCAATGCCAGAATCTGCCCATGGCTGCACTTTATCCACCAGCATTTTCTGAGGTCTGTAATATATCACACAGTTCCCTAACACAATGGAGCTCTGATTTGATTTGGTCTTTGTGATTTCATTACAGTATTAATTATAATCAACCAGAGCCTTTCACATGTAAGGACAGAATTAAGTCCTGACATTATTACATTTGTCAATATTTTCCACTTACAGGCCTCTTTATAAACCTAATAAAGCATTGACATAATACACGTGAACTTAGAATGTCTCCTTTGCTTTGAAATAGAAGTTTGATGATGATATATGAATCCATATTTGCTGCCCAAATCATCTGTATAGCTGACAACTTCCTAGTGTGGAAGCAGTATCTATGATGGCTGTTAGCTCTGTGCTAGATATTTAATATTTTCAGGATCATCCAAATAGGCTGTGTTGGTCAATTCAGTGTCTGATGTATCATAGCTTGAAGACCAACTTAGCAGTTAGCTTCTAACGGAAATTCATGTTTCCATTAATGAATATAAATTAAAATCCTAATTAATGTTTCCTTTTTAAATTATAATTTTTAACCACCCACACATTTTGTTTTCAAGTGATGGCTGGAAATGCTACAAGCTCAGAAGACTCTACTTCATTTGGGTGTGCAGGGACGTTGAGTCTTTCCGCTGGTTTGCAGATCTGCTCTGTATGTTGCATAACAAGGTAATGGGTGTTCTTTGGAGGGATCCTGACAACTTAAATGCAAGGTATGCCCACACCACACGCCTGGATTTCTGTAAAGAATAGCAGCCTTGCTCAAAACAAGTGAACTCCAGCAGTAGCTTGGGCTGCCTAATCCAAGCTTCATTTATTCTTGGAACTGCACAAACGACTTTGAGTATCCAACACCAATGTTTCATTGCAGTGTTGCCATGTCCCAGTAGCCTGGACACTTTCCTGTGTCCAGACTACTTTATGAGATGGAAGAAGCAGCACATGCAGTCGGGGAAGCCTTGAGTGGCCTTTAGTCATTTGGCTAGTAGGCAGATTGAGAAGGGAGTGGGATTTCCAATTTCAAGTGTATTTTAAGAGCCATGTAGTTTCCTAAAATAATATTTTTTACACAGCTTGATGTGCAACATTCACAAAAGGGTGCTATGCAAGCACATCTTCATTAAAAAGCTTACTTCACTGATGCTGAAACCCATGTCCCTCAGTATAGTAGGCACAAGTGACTTCACACTTACGTTAAGGAAAAGAATATTATTTCACTTGCTGTTTTTATCATCCTCCCAGCTTTGGCAGGAGAATCGGCCAGACTATATAAATATCCAGCTGTACCTCAGTCAAACAGATGGAATACAGGTATGTGGCCAAATGTTGTTTGTAAACTAAACTAGACCTTGGAGTAATAGGCAATGCAAACTGTCATTGAAAGGCAGAAGGGATTACTGCAGATGTTAAAAACTGGAGATGAGGCCATACACTCGGGTGACTGATTCATTAATAGAGCAAGAGAGCCAGTTCATCCCCACAGCGTTAAGAGAGTCTAGTGCAGTACCCTTAACTTGATTAGATGTGGGCAGAAATCCATATCTTCCTTTTCTAGGAACGAGGTCCTTCCAGGCCAGGCCACAGACCAGACAGTTGGCCATGTTCGATGGGAAATCAGCATCGTTTCTGGGCTGGGAACCAAACCAGAATAGTTCTAGGAACTTGCAAGCTCAAATCTCCTTTTCACATATATATTTTGAAAGAATCTAGCTATTTTTAAAAGCTTTTTATTTCATTGCCTCATATATAGATGAAAGGTAGAAATTTCTTGATGTGTAAGACTGGAAATAATATTGAACTGTCAGTTGTCATATATTGCCAGTGCCAAGGCTGGGCTAATTCCCCAACTCTTGGCATCTCCTGTAACTATTTACTCTTGCAATCTTCATTTTACATTTTTTAGCACATAAGCCTGGGTACAAGTCTTTATTGTGCCATGTCAGGAAGCTTTCCATTGATTACAGGGGGCCCAGAGCCAAGCCTAACAATTACTGCAAAACATGAAATGCAGTGAAAAACCATGCCCAAAGGATTTTGATCTGCCTGGTATCAGGTGCAGATAGCATAATATTCACAGCTCTGGTAGGAGCACAATCCTGTACTTTTAATTATGTGATAACTACAGTAGTTATGACTGTGACAAATGTAATGCCGGGACAACATATGTTGATGGAAATGGAGTGCTTGAAAGTGTCTAATTGATGAACCTGGTATGTAATTGTTAGATTAAAATTAAAACCTGCAGCAGGACTGCCATGCAATGAGATAGTGAAAGTGAGATAATAGTCAATTCAAAGGGAGTTTTCTGATACTGTATACTATACTAATACTGCATAGTGATACTAATTAAGCAGCTGCTGAATTTATTTAAGTCAGCTTTTTGGTTGAAGTCCATGTTAAAAGTCACTTTTTTTTGTGGCTGTTGGACAAAACTGCCAGGAAGCATAATGCTGCTCATAATTGCTCAAGGAGGAGTTGAGTCTCCATGGCCATACAGGTGGTGTGTTCACTGATGTTAGTGCTAAGTGCTGACTGCTACCAAAATTCGGGCAGTTGCACTTCATGCTCCCTTTGTGCAGCAGCCCTTGTGTCTGTGTGGTAAGAGCCCACCCTGCAGCAAATGCTTCTTGTCTATAAAAGCCCAAAGGAGGATGAGTTGGCCAGGACTGTGTTTGCAGTGGTATGAGCAAGGTTTCAGGTTGTCCAGCAATGGAGGGAATGTTGGGGCCTAGATAACGTGTAACTCTCCACCTCTTGGTGTTGCGTTAGGACAGCAAACCCAGGGTTGTGCCCTGCACTGGGAGGGCATTTCACCTTATCAAAATGCTGGTGAGTTAGCATTCTGGAATGGAGTGGGTTCCATCTGGGGAGCAGTTTTGGCTGCTTTCTGCTGTTACAGCAGCTCAAAACAGCTGGCAAACTACTCTCAGGGAGAAAAGTGAGATTTCCCTTGTTACTTTTTCAGACCTAGTCATCTTAATAGTTTCTTGTACAAAGTTTAAAAATAAATACTTCAGACAGAAATATGATTTTTGCATCAGCAGCATTTCTTCTAGCTTAGCATTAAAAGCCAGTGTGGGAATGAGTAATAGAAGCATGGTTATTGTTTTATGGCTTAAATAAATTGGTTTAAAAGTAATGTGGAAATTAATGAGCAGCTGCATGAGGAACAATGTATAACAAACACCAAGGAGAGCCATTGAAAAGGTACTGAGCAGAGGTATTGGTGCATAAAATGGCTGCAGTTCTCATCGCAACTGTTTGGTACTTGTGCTCAGGTTTTACACCTCAGCACTCTGACAAGTCAGCCAATAGCAGAAATGGGAGCCCTGGGTGATATGATGAGGCAATTTGCAAATAAGGCAGAATGGAGTTTTTTTTGTTTCTTGCAGAAAATAATTGGTGAAAAATATCAAGCTTTAAACTCCAGGCTTTTGATTGGCCGGCCCCGGTGGAAGCTCCTGTTCGATGACATAGCAAAGTGCAATAGGAGGTAAGTGCTCATCCACTTGAGGGATGCTGGGCATAGCTGTTCCTAGCTGTATTTGTGTGAAAATATTTCTGGGGTTTATCTTGCTGAGAGATAGCCTGAACAAACTGAAATACTTTTTTTTTCACTCTCAGAGCAGTTCAGCTTTTCATGCAGCTGAGATATTCAGTGGCCCAGAAAACAAAAGTAGCAGATTTCCCTCTCAGTGCACAGAGATTGTGTGTTCTTGTCTGTGGCAGTCTTGCTTTCAACATGTGCTGGTTTTTTATATCAAGTTACATTTCTTAGAATTGTTGAGACCTTTTTACTGTGCCTTTTTACTGTGCCTTTTTACTGTGCTAGGAAAGCATATTATGTTCTGAAACAAGATAAGTGTAAACCAGAGAAGACAAGGCATGCAATTATACTATATAATGACTTTGTCCAAATCCAACTTTGCTGGTTGAGTATTTTACCCCACCCCACCCCCACCCCCCCTTACAGTTTATTTTCTCAAAAGCTGATCTGGAAGAAGAGAGTGGGTGAATTTTCCGTAATCCACTTCTGTCAAAGTCAGTGGTGTGGGAGCAAAGCCCCCTGAGTAGCTGTTGATAGTAATCTGGGTGCATCAGGTTGTGAGGTGCTCTGCAGAACTTTCCCTGAAGAACTTTTTGTCCTCTCTTGTACTTGGAATGTGAAATCTGCCCATGGGTTGTTGACTCTTCTCTTCTGAGGCTAGATATGACATGGGGACACTGAGCCCTGGCTCTTGAGAAATACTGAGTGCCAAATGTATGTGGGCAGTGTGGGCATGTATGTGTGAACTGCTGACAATACTTGCCTTGGATGCAGGTCATAGAGGATGTTGTGAGCAGGATGCCCCAAAGGCCGCTACGCCTCTCGTAGAATTTTCGCACGCAGAGAAGGGGTTTGGAGTAAAGATCCATGGGAAAGAAAGGGAAGCAAAGAGTTCAGAGAACCAAGGTGACTCTCTGGGCTCTAAGATCTCTGCATAGAGGACTGTTGACCTTTTATGCTTAATTCTAAATTTTTTTTTGTTTAATTATGTGAGTGCAGTTTTAAAAGATGAAAATGATGAGGTTCCTGCCACTTCCAAGGATGTAAGAGCACATAATATAGATGAAGCCATTAGTAGTAGTAGTAGTCATACTTGCTTTTTCTTTTTTGCTTTCCATTGCAATACTCTTATTTAGACTTCAAGTATCATTTCCTCTGCATTTTCACATCAGGTCTTTAAACTGGGCCATCATTTTCAAGCAAGGTGTCTTTTAATACATGATGTTCTAATTCTTTTGATTGCCTTGCTAAGATGTAGTCTTTGTCACTCTTTGTCATCTCCTTATCAAGGTTTATATAGGTTTGTACCTATAGATGCAGTTACTTGTAATAATGCACAGTAGTGAAGCCTTTAACAACCTCAGCTGTCCCACAGAAATTTACCTTTTGTAGGTAATTATTCTCCATATTTCCTTGGATGAGATGGGAACTTTAGTTTTTTTCCCTCTAGTCCAATTTCCAGGTCTGCTACTAGCTTTATTTCAGTTCTTATTTCTCTGTAACTTTCCACCTAAGTGTCCCTACTGCTATATGGAGAGCAAAAAAACCAAACTAAACAAAACAGGTCAATCAAGTTGTTTCCAACATCTGGTGCCAGTATTCAGGCTTTCACATTTGCAGTCATCCCCTTGGGCTTGTTTATGGGCAGCCAAGATATTTTCCAGTTTTTATCTTGTGATTTTAGAAAAAGCTGCATATAAATAAACAGGCAGCTGGCAAAGCTCTCACTGTGTAGCTGTCTGATTGCTGTGTGCTTTGTGAATTGTTGCTGTTGTTGCTGTTTGGGTCCCAAATAAGCAAAGTGCATTTGTAAGTGTCTGAGCTTTGCCAGACCTTCAGAGCGTGACATGGGACAACTCAGCATCAGGTTCCTTATCCTTTTTCTGTCTGGAAAAGAGGAGCAGAGGTATGCCATCTACTGTTCCTTTTTCATATGACACCTGCAGACCCAGCAATCTGCATTGGAACAGTTATGCAATAAGTTACTGGTCTTCTTTCTTTCGTGCTTTTTGTGGGGGAATGGAGCAGCAGCCTTGTTCCTGTTCAGTTGTGTCCTGGATGAAAAGCTTGCACCATGCTCAGTTGGAGTAGGTCAAATTGGCATGTACTTTTTTCCACGTAGAGAACGACCTAGAAAAAGACATGAATACCTGTAGGAGAAAAAGGCATGGAGCACCATGAGACATTTCTCATGTGCTGTAAAGGAGAAATCTCTCTAGGAATGAATGTGGGATTTAAAACAGGAACATTTCAAGTCCTGACTCTGTCCTCTCAATATAGCAAAGTATTTCACCTCTTTCTCAACTCCTGCTGTTCATAAAATGGATGTAAAAATATGTGCCAATCTACTCATCCCATAGGAACACTGAGGAGTTGCTTGCATAGTGCTCTGAAGGAATAAATCCTATACTGAAATTTATAATTATTACAAAGAATGGCCTATAACATAGTTTCCTTAACTGTAAACATGAAGGGCTACACATTTGCCTGTTTTCATCTAAGCCACAAAGTGAGCTTTTGTCCCAAACAAGTGATAAACAGAGCCCATCAGCTCCGGGTAGTAATGTGCAGCTCTGTGTGGTAGCTTTCCTCAGCCACCTTCCTGCTTGTGTTCCAGCAGCCAGGCAGGAGCTGGGCAAGGCAGGGTGGGAGGTGTCAGCAGGTAGGGACACAGGGGAGGAAGGTAGATGATGGTATGTGAAGGGGTGCCCAGACTAGATGCTGAAGGGTATCCCAGGAAAGAAGTCTGGGAGCCTCTGTCTCACTGCACAAAACAGTGACTCAGCTGGGTTTCAGGAGACCTTCTTAGCCATAGATCTTTTGTGTGACTTAAGGCAAATCATTTAACCTTCCTGTGATTCTGATTACTAGCCAAGAATTCTGTATACCTTGGAAGGATGTTGCTGGAGTGGGAATACATTGGCAGTATGTGCTGCTTAGACATGTATTTACTCTGTTGGCTGTTTATATGCAGGGAAAGGGAGAGGGGAAGGCAGACTCTTTGGGGTTTATCAGTTCACTGTACTAATTAGAATAAAGAAAAATAAAAACAAAAACCCAAACCCAACAACAACATTAATTCTTTCAACTAAATACACAGTAGAAGACAGAGTCTTGCTGGCAGCTCATGAATCCTTTTTCTCCAGTGTGCACAGATTAGAGGGAGCTCAGAGTCTGCAAAAGCTGAGGAATCTTATTTGAGAGCAGCAAGCAACAGCTCTCTCATTATTGCTGCAAATTCAGCCACCAGCCTAACACCCGTTGCCATTAAAAGGAGTACTGCCAGGACAGGAAAGCTTAACAGATAAACACAAGGGTGAGAACAGTGTGATTTATGGCTTTGCCATGGATTGATATGAGAGATGATGTCACTGAAGGCAGTAAAAATCCATGCTGTAAGGTACCTGCACAAGAACACCACTGCAGTTACCTGCATAACTTTGTGATGCTTTTTGATGTTTGAGTGCTCAGTTGCACCGTGCCAGTGTTGCTGTGCACTGGTACAGTGTGCACTGCCATGTTGCTGTTCCAGCAGCTGCCTGACACCAGACATGTACACGTGGCAGTATGCAGCAAGGATTTCTTCCTATATCAGTTCCCTCCTCTCAGCAAACACATGCTCAGGGAGCTGTGAGTTTGATTATCTTGCATGTGCTAAAATATTGTATATTAAATAGTTACTGGATAAAATACCGAAACAGTCCTGGAAGCAGAGTCCAGAACCCAAATCTCCAGCCTTTTGGTGAGAGCTGTAGATCAAAATAGTTAGAGCCATGTTCCTTCCTGTATGTTTTTTCTTCATCCCAGTAAATCTTCCAAGATCTTTTTCTGCAATGGCACAATTTCAGCAGGAAGAAGATTTTTTTTTTCATGGTACAGAAAAGGCACCTCTGCATTGTCTTTCCATGCTTCCTTTCCCATCTTTCAAAAAAGGGAGGTAGTGAATATCATGAATGGCTCAGTCCCGCTGTGGTGGATGTGCTTTGTTCTGATGTTGGCTACAGTTCTGAGCCCTCAGATGTTGTATGACTGTGAGTAGGACATACAGCCTATTTTTAAGGTGACCAGAGAGCAAAGAGCTGTTGTCAGTAGAGTGGTGTGAAAAAGTCAGGTTAACAAAGAACCCAGGCCGAGATCTATGGGTGATGAACAAGGATCATACTCTGTGTTTGACTTTTCATAAGATTTCCCAATATAGATGCTGAGCAAAAAACTGCATGCTAATGTGAAAGTAAAGCAGTAAAATTATTCTGCTGCTGCCAGAAATAATCATGGGTTAGTAGTGCTCTGTTTTCATTAGTGTAACAAATCACTGTTAGTGACTAGATCTGCTTGTGTATTTCAAGCAGATCTACACTAAGAAGTCTTTACAGTGAGACACATTTTTAACAAAAAAGTGATTAATCATGGAAAAAAATAGAGTGGAAAATAGTAATATTTCATCATTTGATATCTTGAGATTAAGATGAAGTACTTCTTCCTTAGGGTTGTCTTAGATAAATAATATGGTTTATTGTAGGGATACTTGGGAGAGATATGGTAGCTTCAGTAAAACTAACTGCATCGTCTAGTGAACTGTTCTCACCTTAAAATCTATAGGTAGTTGACTTATGTATAATACCATGAGGCCAGGATCCACTTCTGTCTATTATTGGAAATTACTGTTTATTCACAATGTCATTACTTCCCCTCCCCCTTTTTTTTTTTTTTTAACAGGAAGACCATTGGAGTTTTCTGTTGTGGACCAAGCAAAATCTCTAAGATACTTCATAAATTGAGCAACAGCAGCAACTCTTACGGGACAAAGTTTGAGTACAATAAAGAATCCTTCAGCTGAAAGTCTGTTGGACTAGCAAGACTCTCTGGAAGATAAAAGTGCAATTTTTTGTTTGTACAATGTAAAAGTTCAGCTGTGGTTTAAACAGACAGAAATGTACCAAAGAATAGCATAAATGTTTTTATTTATGATTATTTAAGACTGATGGATGCAGCAGTATACCAACAAATAATCAATGCTTTTACTCAAATGCGCTCACACAATATTTGTGGTGGGAGTGATTCTGTGGATTGTTTCTATTAATTAAAAAGCACAGAAGCTGGGGAGAGACACAATTCCTTTAAAAACTGATGGAAGAAGAATCTGTGGAATGTTTGAACTTCTTCCACTTCAGTTCTCTGAAGCTGGATCAGTAAATGAAACCCCAGGTTAATCCAAGTGGCGAAACATAGTGTATTACAAAGACTTGCTTTGTTGGTATACAAATGTTGTGGCTTTGGGGTGAAAATACTCCATATTAAAGATTTTATTATACATCGCAGAACTGGGATTCTGTATTTAAAATATAGAGTGTTACTCTTGCTAGTTTACTTCTGTAATGAAGTTAACCTAAGGAAAAGTGAGCACAATTGCGTAGCACCAGTGGGCAGCCTCTGCTGTGGTTTTAGTCACAGCCTTTTGGCAAGCACGCATCTGTACGTGGAGAACTCTGTAGCTTGCATCAATTCAGCATTCAGTGAGTTTGCAAAGTAAGTATGATTTATGCAGCCATAAAGATGGAGCCAGAAAAGCAATGAACAGGAGCAGACAGGACCTAAGTTTTACTATACTACACACTCAACATGGGAGTTGCACTCACTCTGCACTCACCTGCCCTGAATGGCAAATATGTCAAGCTTTCAGATGCTCTAACTGATCATTTTACAACGCAGCAGGTTGAAATCCAGTTTTAGAGGTCCCAGAGTATGTTTGGTTGACTGTGATCCTTTGAGTATCTTTCCTGGAGCCACCCTTGTTTGCCCTGGTGCCACTGAAAGCAGGATGAGACCAGATCTACAGCAGAGTGAGAGTGAACCCCTCATCTCTATGGCCCCTTGGATGATGTGTACAGATAGAAACCTGGCAGGAGCTGCAGTATGCTTTCAGTATGTTCCAGAGAATTTTAAGCTCTCCTTCTCTTCTCCTCCCCTCAGCTGTTTTCTGCCCATAATTGCCATGGGAGAGCTAAAGATTGAAACTGGTGCTTGATAACTTTTTGGTTCTGAGGAGCACCTTTTTTTCTCCATCCAAATAGCCAATCTGACTTCCTTTATTTCTTCTTTTCTCCCATTTCCTTACTTTGCTGAGATGAGGGCATTTAAACAGGGATCAGAGACTTAGCTGGCATAAACAGGCACTACTCTAGTGCCTCTTAACAGAGCAGCATCACTTGAGCATGCTGAAAACTTTCTCCTTGATCTCCAGCAGAAGCTTGGAAGCAGTACAGTAGTAGGCTGGCTTGAGAACTCTTGTGCCTGTGGTTCACCTGTATTTAGGGCAGTGCATTTGATGTCATTTACATCTGTCCAATGAAGACCTTTTTTATTTTAGTGGGAAAGGCACTAAATTTCTGCTCAGGACGCAGACTCTGTACAGGAATCTGCAAGTATCAGTGTCAGTGTTCGGAGGGAAGCATTTTTCTAGTAGGTGGTGTACAGGCATGCTGTATGTATAACTAGTGAGAATGAGTTTGTGCTTTGCCTTGGCAGCTTCTGATCAGGAGTTGCACTCAGTGAGCAACAGGGTGGAGGCACGCCAGTGAAACCACGTGGGAATGTCTTCCTCAGTGTCCAGAATTGACACTGAAGTCTTTACCTCTGGCTCTGCCCAATTTGAAATCCAGGGAGGAAGGAAAGAACCAGAGATAGACGAATTCCTGCTGACGAAAATTCTCGAAGTAGCGCAGATGAGAGAAGCCAAAATAGAAATGCAGTGTGAGATGGGAGCCTACATTACAGCTACTGATGTTAATTTTTTTCTCTTTGAGGCTGGAAGGACCATTATTTTCCTACTGGATCTCGTTCATCCATCACTGTAAAACTGGACGTGTACAGCAAAGGATCGGATTCTTTTTAATCAGCAAGATTTATTTCTAATACTGCCTGCATAGATTTTATAATAAGCATAAAGCTGTTGGCAAAACGCATAGATACTGGGTATTGCAGGTCCTGCATACTTGTTTTGTTTTCTGGGTGTTAGTTTAAAGCATGACTGAAATCATGCCTGCATCTGTTACCCACAACTAGAAAGTGATTTTTTCCTCTAGTTTCAGGATCTAGTATCTCATGCTTTTAAAATACAGTTTAGAGTCATATAATCACTATGTTGTTTGTGGTTTCACATTTTCTCTGACAGATACCGGCTCCATTACCATATAATGAGCAGCTAGTTTTGCAGTTAGCTCTGTGCTAAAGCAGATTATATTTTCTGGCTCAGCTTCTGTACAGGTAACACTTTAAAATACTAGTACTGTTCTCCTGTTTTGCATTGTTGCAGTTGATGCTGTGTGCAGGCATGGTAAACATGCTGTTACATTCGGCAGTGCTGTCACAACAAGATCTAAGCAGATCCAGGCTGTCCTCATTCTCTCTTCGTGCTGTATCTGACTCAGCTGGCCCACTTGTAAAACAAGCTCTGGACTGTCTGCCTTTCTGGAGTGTTTTGAGGCTTAATTAATGTTTTGGGATCACTTTGGTGCACAAGCAGTGGAAAGATCTGTCTAATTGCTATGAAAATGTGCTTGTGTTTTATTTTGGGTAAACCGTTCTCTTGCTGATTTGAGTAATTGCTAGACCAGGTGAGGAAGAGTTTGGGAAAAGTCTAAAAGCCTCAGTTGCTTTTTTTCTTTTCCTTGAACTATGTTTCTGTAAGAGAGGCAAAAAGTTTGAGGGTTGTTGAGTGACTGTGACTTGGCTTCAGGAGTGGCAGATATTATGATAAACACAATCTTTCTACAGGCTGTGTTGTCATTGCTCTACCTGTGTGTGTCCCCAGCTTGCAGAAAAGTCAAGCCCTCTTTTAAACTCCATTGCTTTTATATCTGTTAGCCAAGTGTATGTAAAAATATAACTCAGTGCCAGACAAGTAAGTGAAGGCTGACAGCACTCAATTCCACATTTGCAGATCAACTGGATTTACGTAATTGAGCATCACTTTGCACTTTGAACTGTGTCCTGAGACTCTGTCATAAGTGTCCTGCTGGAAAGGGAAGGATCTCGCCCTGTATTCTCCCAGTTTTCACTCAGTCTTTCATGAAGTTGCAGATCTCTCTGCTCAGCAGGATCTTTGTGTTTTATTCATCAGAATTGTTTCAGGACTCTTTTTTTAGACCAGGAATGTTTCCATACCATGATGGAAACCAAGCCTTTTCCTTGCAACAGAAATTCAGCCCTTGTGCAGCAGTGTGGGACTTTAAACCACTAACAGCAGGATTAATCAGATGTACCCAAGACCTATTCCCATATCACTGAGATTACTTGTGTGAGTAAATGTCCACTGCCACAATAAAGAACAGTAGAGGTGAGCCCTGATGTTGCGTGGGAAGGCCTGATGGGGAGTGACCTTCACCACTGAGGTCTGCAGAACAGCCTATCCTCCAGAATGATTATTCCAACCCTGTATTTGGAGCAACACTTGTTTCAGTATGTGGTTCTACTACTAGCATGTGAGTTCTTCCTTGTCTTTTTTCTATTCTTCTAGCTTCTAGCACATAGGTGGCAAAGAGATTTGGATCTGGCTGAGAGAGGGCAGATAATGCATTAAGTAGCAGACCAGCCGTGTTGGGAACAGTAATTCAGCTGTAACAGCCTAACAAAGCAGAGAAGTAATGGTTTGTTAGAACTTGGAGAACAACAGCCTAAGAGAAAAACCTCTACTCAACGTTCAGTGCACCAGGTTATAGTTTGAAACCACAAGACATGGCTTAGGGGAAGCAGACATGAGGCTAAAGAGTCATTGCCTTTAGCAGTTCAAGGACCATAAGTCAGAGAAGAGGCATAGTTATTAAAATGCAGTGTTTACTCTTTTGAAAAATAAAAGAGCTTCTAGGGAGATTAATTTTCACTTCAGCCTGGCAATCATTTCATAAACTCACCAGTTTGATGTAAGGCAAGGTGGATCTGTTCTTCTCTGCATTATGCATCCAATTTTTCTGCCGATTTTCCATCCTTCACAATTTCAACCAGTTTTTATTGTTTTAGCAAAGAGGATTTAACAACAAGGTTTAATCAAAATGCCCCTGTTGCCTATGCTGAGCTGAGGTTTTCTGCTATGAATGTATGTTTTTCAGGGATATATATATATATATATAAAATATAACTGATGACTCAACTGTGAACGATGATTTGGGATTTGCATTGTTTCTGCTGCTGGTGTATTTCATTAAGGCCCCTACAGTGATGCACTGGCGAAATATATGGAGCTGAAATGAGACCCTTCATTCCCATAAAGAGCCTGGTATTTTAGTGCCTGTACTAAGCATAGTAAATCCTAGAAACTGAAATTTCCTTTGTAGGCACAGTAGATTAATTAGCATCTTTTAAGGTTAAAAACCCTGAGTCCTCTGCTGGACTGACATGTAAAATGAATGCTGTGACACACAGGTTTTGAGCAACAAATGCTTGTCTGTAATGGACTGGGTGAGGGTATGTAAAGCTTTAGTATCCTGCTAATTGTATCACCCATGTTGTAAGAGGGATGGGATTTGTTTTGGTACCAAGTAATGCTGTGCACTTCCTCTGGTGTTATGAATATCTCTAAACTTGCAGTGGATCCTCAAGGTTTGCTGTGCCTGAAGTATTATATTTTCTAGAGGAATCCTATTTGTAAGAGCCAGGTGCTGGATCTGTACTAAGAGCAGTGGATCTGTCCCATTATTACATGGGCACAGAGAGAAACCTGGAAAAAGCCACGTGTCCCTATTGTAGATTGCTTCTTAACAGAGCCCTTGGATGAGAGGGAAGGCTGGTCCTGAAGCTCCAGGTAAACTGTTGTCAACTGAGGAGCAACCCAAGGAGGGCAGGAGAGGATGATGAATGCCAACAATAAACAGGGTAAAATATTTTGTACCTGAGAACCAAGGGGAGGGAAGAGACATTCTTCTTAGCTTCTTAGTTTAAAGAATTAAAAGCAAACCCCATTTTCTAGATGTGGATACAGAGTCTCCCTGGGGCTTGAGAGCTAATGTATGCAAAGACATTGCATTTCCATGTACAGCTCAATGCTAAAGCCCAGAAGAAAACTGGTATATTTTAGCAAACACACTGGAAATAAGCAATTTCTTTCAAATAAAACCTTTACTCTTTCAAGTTAACCTATTTCTAAAAAACATCTACTTCTAGTCTGCAGCTGTGGAATTGGGAAATAGCTTTAGCTGTTAACTCCTTTTCACCAAAATACTGGAGTGTAGAGTTCTCCGTGTCAGCTGTAAGTAGCTTTGACAGTTTGATAAATAAATTTTGTGTTTGTTGCTGCTGACCCTAGGAAAGGACAGCCTTGAGGATGAGAAGCAGTGTTACATAAATGTCTAGTGTACATAGCAACACAGAGCAAGGAGATGCTGCTGCATTGCTTTTTGGTGCACCAGTCACTCATTAAAATTCTGTCATTGCAAGGTCACGTTGCTCATCTCATACTCTGCAACCCTAGGGAAGAAATTCGGATGAGAGGTGGGGGAGGAAAAGCAAAAACTTCCTCCTTGTGCTGTAACCAAGAATATATTCATTGACAGCAGGGCACATATTTTGATTTGAAAAGAGCATGCCATTTCTTTTTCAGGGATAGAGGGTTGCCTCCTGTGCTGTGTCATGGTGTTTCCGTGTTAGAAGTGTAACACAGTGACAACGGGTTGCTTCCGAATTGAATAAATAACGCCTCTGAGCTTTTGCTTCTCCCTTTAATAGTCTCAGAGAAATGCGAAATACCAGAGAGCATATAGAGTGGACTGTGTCCCAAGCTGCACTCGGCACATCCTGGTTAGGAATGCTGCACAGCAGCTCTGCAAGCTGCTGGGAAGAGGCAAGGCTGAGGTTGTGGGTTCCATCCCTGTATGGGCCATTCACTTAATTGATGATCCTTTCCAGCTCAGACTATTCTGTGATTCTGTGTACCTGTTTTAAGGAGAGCACATCAGTAATGCACGATCTGCAGTCAGAAACAGGCCAGGTCACCACACTGGCTGTCACATCTCTAAACAGTGATGAGTCCAAGCCAGTCATAGGTATGCTTTGGCAAAGGGAGAGTCAGGGTCTCTTGGACTGAGTCTGAAGGAGATGAAAGGTGGTTCAGACAGAGCCGGATGAGCCTCCTGTGTGCACTTTCAAATCTGGAGCTCAGAGCTGTCCTACCTGAGGGTGCATTGTGTAAGCAATGAACTGGTCTGACCTTTGGGTACAGTCACAGTTCAATGGTTAGCTGAAGGTACAGACATACCCTGTGTCTTTCTCTAGCTTTGTAGAAGCATGTTGGTTCAGGGACAGGGAAGCAGGTTATGTTATTGTACCTCATTAGGTGTTAGATGCTTGAAAGAATGTACTGTCTAGTATGGATGAGGATGGTGAATGCCAGTGTCCACCCACAACTGAATATACCCTGCCCATTTTTACAGTAGTGTTCCTGAGGAATAAATGGCAAAATCTCTGCAGAGGAGACACAAGTGCTGCATTTTTCATTTTATTGTATCAGAGCTACATAATTAACTGTTAAAAAATACTCACTATGAATGTGAAGATTCACCTATGACATTATTCTTTTTGACTGCTTATGCTTTACTGTTTGGCACACACTTTTGACAAAAAACATAATACCTTAAAGCTTAAAAACATGGCTGAGATGGAATTTGGCAGGGGATCTCCACCTGATAGTGAAATATCATTGTCTGTTGGAGCTGGAATGCCTTTGTGCTTCATTTGTGTTGGTCTGCTCCATCACTATGGAAGATTAGAGGGAGCTGAGCTTTCAGATCCATGTCTTCCTCTCTGCATATAACCTTAGCCTTCATCTAGGGGTGTGTTGGAACCTTTGAGTCGGTGGATACATCATGTGTGACATAGTCCTTCTTTTGTGTTCTTCCTTCCCTCTATAACAAATACTGTATTAGGAGGCTTCTTCCACCCTCTGTTTCCCATAACTCAGGAAAATGCCATTTGGGGAAATGCAGAGGGTCTCAATTTTGATCGCAGCATACACCAACCTTTATGCTCCTGGTGTACACAATCCAGTGGGGCTCTGGTGGTCTCTGATTAGCTTCAGGAAAATGAGGGGTGCAGCATCCCAGTGCTGGAGGTGCTTTTGGCAGTGAGAGGAGGGGCAGTGCTACAAGGGCAGCTATATAGAAAATGGGAAAACTCATAAGAGCAAAGATTATTAGATCTTCTGAATGAGAATTGGGGATTTGGTTTTGTGAGAGTCAGATCACTTGTGGCTACCATTGAAATAAAGTCACGCTTCTGCTTTCACACGTAGGCATTTCAGGACATTGGGCAGTGATGGAAAGGGTTTCTTTTTTCAATTACATTTGCTATTTCCATACTACTTTATCAACTGCATATAATTTCCTTCTTTCACTGATTAAATATTTCCTTGCCTGATTTCTTTGCTTCTGGGAGCTTGAGAGCTCATTGTTTATAAAGGGAAATAAGAAGTATTGTGCTGTTAAGCAGACAGCTCCCAACACATATGTTCAGCTCTGCATGGTTGAAAAGGAGGCCCTGATGCTGCTGTGAGTGCAGAAGGGCAGAGCTTTCACTGAGATCTGGATGTGACCAGGACCCTCTTCCAGGCTTCACACTTTGATGAAGCTCTTGGCTTATTAATTTGCTTTTTCTGAAACAGGTGCCCTTAGTCCAAATGTGCCAGGATGTGAAACTCTTACTCCCACTAAGTTTTTCTCTCTCTGTGTTCCTTCTGATCATTTGCAGGAGTAAATTTGATAACACACACTTGGATAAGAAATGGTTCTCTCGGTCTGGTAGTTGAGAAGGAAAGTCATAATTGGGATATCTTCCCTCAAACTGATGTCCAAAAAAGTATTTTGAATGGCCCAGCTATATTAGTTCCATAATGTGTATATGGGCAGTTTCTTTCAAGTTCTTTGATTTTACATTGTTTATGTAAATCTAAGTTCATTTGCAGAACCAATCAACCAAATAAATCCCAAACATCATCTTTATGTCAAAAATGCTTGTATGTCCAAAACACATCTCTTTTAAAAGGATTCTTCCAAGATACTTCGAAGAAGAATGGAAGCTAGCTCAAAAAAGCTCTTATTTTCTAATAGCAAAGCATTCTTTGTTTGGTTGCATTTTTTTCCAATCTTTATTAGTGCAAACGTACAGTTCAAGCTAAGCAATTGTACCACAGTCTGAGCTTCAGCAATTCAGTATCTTCCTTCTAAAGTAAGGCACCTCTCTAGTATCATGTCTACACTGTCATCTGAACCTTCAAGGCAATGCCTGTAGCATACTTGGGTTGCTGTGAGGAAGAAGACATGATCCATTTTTGTCTAACTTTGGGTAGTTATGTTGGACTAAAAAGCCATGTGAGAACTTGATGTGGTAAACAGTCAGGAACTGGAGCCACTGGTACAAGTGTGAGTATCCTGAAAAGACCTTAGCCTGTCATCCCACTAGTCAAATTGATTAAAATCTAGTCTCAGGAAGGAAGATGTGGGCCACGAAGGAAATTCTTGCCATCCCTAAAATTTGGAAAAAGCACTAAACTAAGGTCAACTTTCCAATTTTTCTTTTAAGAAATGAGACTTGGAAGTAGTTATTTACAGTTAATGTGTATAATGTGAAAGAAAAATTAGTGTCTTTTCTGTAGCTGAAGGTCTTAACTTTTTCACTTCTGACCACATTCTTCCCTCCCTCTTCCCTGTCCCAAAAGGAAGAGACCAGAAAATTTATTCTGAATTTCCAGTTCTGTAATTATATATCTTTTCCACTAGAGGTGAAATAAAAATAATTTATTAAAAAGGAGGGTGGCATTTAATTTTTGCATCTCTGTACAATGTACAAGATAACCATTTTGGAAAGTATTCGCATAAATGTCCACAACTTTGAGTACTCAATGTTCTTTTCAGAGGTGCCTGTTTATATTAATGTAATTTCAATCTGTTCTGATGTTTTTATAGATCAGGATGTGGTACAATTCTTTGAAGAGAAATGTCTGCTTAGTTTCCAAGTGGAACAGAAAGCAAAATTCGGTCCTGAGCTTTGATTTGTAAGTTTTTCACCCAAGGTTGACTTTAAGAAAAAGAATGGTACTTAGTGGGCTCACGTCTACCACAAGTCATACTCTTGCTGTATGAAACAGCCTGTTTTGTAGCTGCAGCTTGCTGCCCCCCAACACAACAGAGGAGCTGTGTTTCACTGATTGGAAGGACTTAAATCGGTTGCTGTTGTACCTGCATGCCTTATAAACCTTCAAAGAGTAAGCCTTAAGCTTTCTGACTCTGTCAGTTCCACCAAAATGAAGGAAAATTTTTACCAGTTGTCTGTATAATAAGGCAGAGCTAGAAAACTGTTCATTAAAAAAGCTCTGGGTTTTTATTTACCTGTTTTCCTTCAGGGTTTATTTATTCTTCTCTTTTTCATGAGTCATGTGAAGAGCTCTTTTCCCATAGTGTGCCTTTCTTAGTTACACAGTGTTGTGAAGGTAGATAAATTCCACTGGCTAAAAAAGGGACTCAGCCAGGGAAGAACTCTTGGGCTTTATCCCATGTTCTTAAAAAGTTCCCCTACAAACCAGTTACTCTGCGTAGGATTTTCAGAGTAAAATGAAGAATTCAAGTTCACTGAGGTTTTTATACCCAACTGCATTATGTTTCTTCCTAAAATCCTGTCTTCTTTTTGCCTACCAGTAAAATGGGAACAGCCACACTGGAAAAGAGTTTTTATTTGCCTGGGAAATAGTCCTTCATTTCAAATTTTTTTAGTTAAAATAAAAAATCCTGGTTGCAATATGAAAAGGAGGCTTCTTTCCCAAAATACTTGTCTGATTTAGCCATTTTATCTTAATGGCAGCCCTGACAACAAAAGTATTTGGCTGCTGAGTTCTTTTGCTGTTCAGATGTTACTTTTACATTCTGTTATATTAGCAGATCATCTTAATGTGATTTTATGTTTCTTATTGTATTTGACAAAGCAACGTATGTTTATACATCATATAATTATGGCACTGTACTCTAAAGGTATTTACTTTACAGGAAGCTTTATGACTTCGGAATAAACAACCATTCCAAGACTGAGAAAAACATGGTTGAGTTGCTGTTTGTGACCTGATTTCAATTAATGACGTACTGCCTTAATCGTGGAAGCATTGTGGATGTGCATGTGTGCGTGTGCATTACTGCTGGTAAGGGAGGCTGGGATTTCACTCCTTAGCAGATTCTCTGAGACTCTTTGTGATGCCCTAAACTTGCTGAAACATCCACACGGGGTTCACAGATACGCTGCAGGAGACCCAGGATCCTCTGGCACAACAGCAGGAAGTTGGGTAGGATACCCAAAGTACTAGAATTGTACTAGGCACCCTTGTTTAGCCACCAGAGTAATTTTCTGCCTTAGAACATGAGGCATGTGCTTACTCCATGTGTATCTGTGGCTCTGAGACCATCTCAGAAGCAGAATGCATTATCTCATCCTCATCAACACATACACTGGAATTTAGAAGAATATCACTCCCCTACACTCTTTGTTTAGAGCACAGCAGAAGGAGAAAGCAGGATCTGCCTGACCTGAACACATCAAAATCAGTGATGAGCAAAGTTCCTTCCCATATCAGAAGCATGTAGAAATCTTCCCCACCTGTGCTGAGCACTTGAGTGCATGACCTTGAAACGTGCTCTGGGTATTTGCTTTAGTCTGCTTGCTCTGATGAAACATTTCACAGTGTGCTCACACCATGCTGCTTTTGACAGATTTTAGTCTGAGAGCTGGTATTTTATTATGATCTTCAAAACACTACTGATTCTACAGCAAATCTGCAACAACTGGTTTAAAACTCATCATTCACTTCCCAGGGATGTGTTTAGGGGTCTGTTGGGTGCACTGCAGACTAAAGCACCCACTTCCTGCAAGATGTTGAATGTTCTGGTGGCTGTCTGCCTAATCATTTCTGCATTTGGCAGGGTTGTGGATTTTTATAGGAAAACTACACATCAAACATAGATTAATACAAGTATACAGACTTCTGAGATTTTTCAGAATTGTTAATAGTTCTGGGTAATTTATTTTTGAGAAGTAAGGGTATGTAATTAAACTGCATATACTGATCTCCGGTTGTATTTTTTACTTTCTCATTACAGAGTGGTAATGTTAGTACAATGGTGGGGAAAGGTACAATCCCTCCAGAATGAGGAGTTTAACTGCAGCAAGATAAAAAATCCCCAACATATTCCTTCTCATTTATTTTTAGTTGTTAAATTGAAAACTTACAGGGAAAGCTAACAGCTCCGATTTAGAGAAGTACCTGATCTGTGCAACTGCAAAAGGTGTTTATTTATACTAAATGCAGGTCAGTGGCAGGCAGGGCAGAGTTATCAGAGGAAAAAATGTGTGTTTTCAAAAATTATGGTGGAGTTTTTCCTTAAGAGGAATGTCCTTTCCCACTCACCTTCCCCATGCCAAGTAATGAGGTTTGGCAAAATGTGTTTTGGCTCTTGAGCTTTGATTTTCTGTCTGATATTTGGAGAGTTTTTATGGGAAACTATATATTTCACAAATGCATTTGATCAAGAGAGAAATCTCACTATTCATGCAAGAAGGTTATGGAAAGTGGAACAGAATTTTTTTTTTTACAGAACCTGGCTGAAAATGCTGATGCAAATAAACTCTCCTTACAGTGGACAACAAAGGAAGTATTGCAGTCTGCTGTTTTCCTGATGGAAGAGAAAAACTGCTTCCTTCTCCCCACTTCAGCACTCTATGGGCATCATGGATCATGACAAATTCTTTATAAGAAGGTGAGCAGAATGGTGGGCAATAGTAGGCAAAGACTGCTCACAGTAATCTGTGAGCTTTGCTAGAGAGAAAATGAGCAGCGGTGGGGTCAGCAGCAGCTGTCTGCCTGACTGGGGCACCAACCTGATGTGAATCTCAGTTATTTAATGGAGCAAATCTCCTAAACTAAATGAACACCCTTCTCACATCATCAGGGGGCAGATGTGAAAACCTTAGAAGACCTCCAGGGAGATCTGATACACCTGACTTGGATTTTTGCATTTCAGGAGACAAAATTGTTTCAAAAGTGGGTTTTTTCCCATCTATTGGTGTTACAGGGAACATCCTAATCTATTTAGAGAACACCGTGTGATATGGGCTGTACGTGTGGCTGCTGGTTAGGTATGAACTGGCTCCCCTGTATTAAATTGTCTCAGCTGAAGAACCATTTGAAAAAACTATTTGAACATTTGAAAAATTGAAACTATCTGAGGAATACACACAAGTGATTCCTTGTCTGTTCCTCATCCTGAATACTGGAGTAAAAGGAATAAGTACCCTCTTGCTGGACCCACCAGCCTCTGAAAGTTGGGGAGCAGCTGCACAATCCAGTCACAGCCTTGTTCACAGAAGGGAATCTGATGCTTTGCCTTAGATTGCCCTAAAGCACATTGCAGGCATGTGGTTGTTACAGGAGGGCTGAAGAGTGGCACATGGGAGTAATTGGTAATCAATGCAACAGCTTAGATTGTTTCTCCTGAAAACCCATCATCTTTTTTTTATAAGCAAGATGGCTTCAAATAATTTGCATTTCTCATCTGTTTTCCTTTTCCAACTCCTCCCAAATTTAATTCCTATGAATTAAATGGCTGCATGATTTATCATTTCTCTTTCTGGTTTCTTGTTAGGATATGCATCAGCATTAGACTGACCTTAATAACAGTGTGCTTTCTAATCTGAAATTTTGCATTGTACATTGATGACTGATGGTCTGAGTAACCAGCAGCTTGTCTTCCTCCCCAAAATTGTTATTCTGGCTTACCTGAAAATTAATTTTGTTAGGCCTAAGTTTTTTATCTCTCTACAGATTTCATTTTGCAAACAAGCCTTCCTGTAACTTTTTACAGTAGTATATCTTCTTGTAGGAGAATGTCACCTTAATTAGGATGACTGCAGAGATTTCCCAATCTGTCATCTGTGCCCAGACTGCTAAACACAATTTCTGAAGTGACAGCCTCCCTGCAGACATCACTGTTTGGTGCTCTGGAGTGCCATGGCTCCTAGGATGAGACAAAAGGCCACCACTTTTAAGACCTGGTGTCTAGACTTTTGGATTTAAGCATATTTTTTTCACTAAAAGGGAAGAGTCTTTCTAACTAGAAGGGAGCTGATTTTCTGAAGTAGCTGTGAGGAAGACAGAAAAGCCTGGTTTTCATTTTTGCTCTCTAATGAGAGTTGTTAAGAGCCTGATTCTCCCTGAATATTAATACGGGGTTGATGCTTTGAAAGTCAGCCCTCTGGATTAAATAATTGAGATCACAGACTATAGAATTAAAAGACTAAAATTAATTTTAAAGTAGCATCTCAGGCCCATAATGGTGTAAAAGAGGACATGGAGCCTAAATTCTCTAGTGGTCTGTATCTTCAGTGGTCACTGGCTTTTACTGACAAGATGAAATTTAAAACAAATTGCTGTTGTTCTGACTTGAGAAATCTTACATTCACTTGTCCTTGTTATAAATGACTGTAACATCATCCAGATGAAAGGGGAGCTGGAGAAAGGGTCCTTATAGTGCCTGCCTACAAACATACACACACATGTTGCACTACTTCTGCAATTATACTAACTGTACAGTTATTTCAGGATTTGTACTTTTGCCATGAGTATATGTATTTTGCTATCAGCTAATGACTGTAGGAGCTCTGTTACTCTGGGATATGTGTGGTGCTTCAATTAAAAAAAAAAAGAATCACATTTTCTCATAATTGCACCATTTAGTATTTCTGTATACCAATACTGTCATTTTGATAATTTGGTATATTTCAAGCTGTTTAACTCTGTGTATATTTCATATGGGTCATCTGACAATGTAATCAGTCCGCAGTAAATTTAGCAGAGCACCACCCTGCCAATCCCCCATAAATTTATGGGAAAATGGTCCAGGCGTTCAAATTTTTAATACATCTTCCTGATACGTTCAGCTCTGTGACAAAATAGCCAGCTTTTTTTTTTTTTTTAGTGTTATCCCTTTGCATGTAGGGGTCATCTGCAAAGAACTTAAGCTTTTAGCACTTCTTCCAGAAATTTATTTTCTTCTGTGGTATGTATAGACTATTTATTTTGTAATAGGTTGCACAAAGAAATGAGGGTGAGTAAAGACATTAATGCTGTACAATTTTTCCTATCATTAATCACTGGTGGGGAAAAACAGAACCTGATTACAAGGAAGGCTGTATTGGTATGCAAGGCAAGGAAAGCCTTGTTCATGGCTCTGCCCTAAGAGTTAAGAGGCTCTGCAGATTACTCTTTTTATATTTATGGCATGTGTGTCAAAAGTGCTTGGGAAGATGTACACCAGTTTGAAAATGTAGAACATTGAAATGGTTGTGCTTAAGTTTTCCAAGAAACCAGAAGCAAATTCAAACCAGAAACATTTTAACATTGTTTTGATTACAGGAAAATGTGTGAAAATTTGTCAACAATATGTAATTGACCTGAAAATACTTTATTTGCTCATTATTGCCTGAGAATGTTTCTTTTACTAGAAAAAAGCAAAGAAAAGCAAGGAGGTCCTTTTATCCATCCAAATTACTTTGAAATCTGTATGACACACTCCTGTACATACACTACCATGCCTGTCATCACCAGCACTATACCAGCCTCAAAACTGTGGGACAATCCCACCACTGAGCCCCCAGGGATCCCATTTCTGGTCAGATAAGACAGTGCAGTCTGGGACGATAGGAGAGGCTATCAAGTTTCATGAAGGGACATGATCTGAAGTGCTAAGCCACAGTGAGGGTCCAGAACTAAAGTCCGCTGTTCCAAAGATGACCTTTTTTCTGTATGTGGGGAAAGTACTTATTTTTTGCATATATTATTAATTGATCAGATTTCTAGAACTTTTTGGCATCGTGAATTCTGCATAAGTGATGCTCTCAAGAGAAGGAGGCAATGGACAGACTTCTAGGGAAATGTTCATTTATAAAATGGGACATCAGAAAGCCTAATAAGTGGAAGGTGGAAATACACAATAAGTTGATTTTGTAGTTATACGAGCTATTTCATATCTAATTCAGAGCTTATTACAAAAATTACAGTTAGAGACCATTTTTAATGACAAGGTCTCATTGCTGCCAATTTTCAGCTCACTATGGAGACTGATTCAAAATTACTTACAACCGTACACATGCGTGTACACAGATGGTGAATTACAGATTTAACTAATGGAGAGGCCAGGTGCTAAAATACAAATTTGGGTAAAATGTGGAAGGAAGAACAGAATGAAAAAGACTGACAGCTGTTCATTGTCTTGCCTTGACTAAATGTGACTCTTAACAGTCTAAAGGAAGTAAGAGACCAGGCTAGGAAATGAAAAGTTTGACAGAGGTAACAGTCTTTTTCAAAGGCCAGAGACATGCAAAGCTGAGTACCTTATAATGAAGCTTTCAGGTATGCTCTTGGTTTCTTAATTTTTTTTTTCATTATGTGAAACAACATGGTGCTGATGCTGCAAATACTTCCCTGGACATTTAAACAGGTGGTCTCCTGATCTAATGAATACTTTTGTACAAGCCTCACCTCAATGCCCACTGGGTGAAGGTTTATGTGGTTGCATGGTGTATGTACACAGGATCTAAATTTTCAAGCACCAAATACTATAATGCCCCATTTTCAGCATTGATCCAGTCAGGATAAACTCCCCAATCCTGATCCAGCTGCCTAATGGCAATGGGAAGTTTCTTTTTCACAATACCTTGGCCAGACAGAGGAAAAGGTGAAGGCAGGGTTTTAACTCTGACCACTCTGATTCAGTGAGATCACATGGCAAGCACAGCCTTGTGGCATTACCTCATTCCCAATTAAAAAAAAATGCAGCTCCAGCTTCCATTTCAGGGAAGCATTTTTGAAGAAATGAAGAAAAGTGGTCTTTCAACACTTAATTTGCATATGTCTGAGCACTGGAGTAAACATGACCCTGAGGAACGTACCATTGCATTTTTAGCTTGCAGACAAGAAAGCACAATGTCTCCTGGTGGTGCTGGTGGCCAAGAAAACATTTAGTGCCATGGTGATAAATGAGGCCTCTCCCTCTTTCTGACCTGTCCCTCGGTGGCTGGTCCAAGCTAAAATGCAGGGTCTCCAAAGAACCAAAGGGAAGGCATGTCTGCAGGACAATTTCTCCTGTCCTAAAACAGTTTCTTTAAGGTTGGTGCCATCAGTCCACACCTGGCAGATGTGTTTGCTTCCCATACTGAAGGAACCTAAACAGCTTTGCTCAGAAAAGAGAAGCAGCTGGGGTTCCATGTGCTCAGAGTCAGATAACACCTCTGAAGAGGTTTGACTCCTAGCTGGCTTCAGGCCACCAGTCTGAGCAGAAACGCCATGACGATGGAGAGAACCAGCAGGTGTTGCCTGTGTAAATTCTGACCTAGTTACTAAGATTAATATACACTGTGCTATCTATTCCTGGCCAAAGACCATGTTGACTGTTGGGAAAAGGCCTGTGTTCTTTGTTCCCTCTCAAAGTAGATGTGGTCTCCAGGTCATATGGTGAGTAGGAAAATTGCTTGGGTGTATGCCTACAAATATGAAAGGGATAAAAATTCTCTTTCATCAGTTAGAGCTAGTTTGAGTTCTCTGTGATGAAACTTTCAGGGCTGTTAGATCCTCCACTGAAGAAAAGGGAAAGGAAAGAGCCTGCCCGGAATTGGTAAATGATCTGAGCAGAGCATAAACAGACTTTCACTAATAGGTCATGAGTTTGATCACAAGTATAAATTATGCATTCCATGGTTTTGAGGAAGAAGGGATGATCAAGAGCTGCCAAAAACTAGGATTTAGAAGACCTGATGAGCCAAAGCTCCACTTTGATCCTTTTATACATGATGATTTGCCATGGCCGAAGGAGGGAGGCCCAGGGAACACTGGTGATCTGTGAAGACATGAACAGCTGAAGAGTTGAATCAGAAGTGACTTGTTGGCCATGTCCTCTGCAAGCGGGTGACATCTGGTAAAAATTACCTTTTTTTCTGTGAAAATGAAATGCTATCACCATGGAATACTGAAAAGACTGAAATAAACTTGCTTAATACAGTTAGGATTTTTCTATCAGAACAACTTTTCAAAGGATGACATACATTGCCTTCCTGACAATGAAATACTTTTTGCACAATGGCATTTTTTTCAAATAACATTTTTTTCTAATGAAACAGAGGAATGGCCTTTCTGTCAGGGCAAGCACCCAACCAGGGGTCAGAGATCTGCCAGTCTGTCCCAGACTGCCACAACCATTCAGACTCTCTCAAAGCTGGACATTTGGGACTTTTAAGGTACACGGTTCCAACAAATTCCAATTATGTTCCAACTCCAGGACTGGGGACCCCAGAAGCATACCAGCTCCAGACTCCCCTGGGAACTTACGGGATTTTTACTCTCCCTCCATAGATTGAGTGGGTCTTTACATTTTAGATATAACAGTCCCTGTTCTTCATCTCCCTGTGCTGCTGGCATGAAGGATGTAGAGAAATCTGGATTTGAGCCTAAGTAGAAGAGAGGGATTGGGGAAGGTGTATTTTTTTTTAAATTATTTCACATTGTCCTATTCTGATTTCTGATTGGCAGGAAATTAAAATTAAACTAATTTCCCCAAATGAAGTCTGTTTTTCTCATAAATTTGGTGAATGAATGATCTCTCCCTTTCTTTATCTTGACCCATGAACTTTTCCTTATATTATCTGCCCCGTGCACACCTAAGGAGGGCAGTGATGGAGTAGCTTTGGAGGGCACTTGCTGTCCAGCCAGGGTCAACTCACAACACCTTGTTTTGTTACTTGTGGGTAACCTCGTGGAATCTGTGCATACTGAGCAACCGACAGTCAGCCATGATGTGAGCAATCATTAAGTCAAATGGAACAGAGGGGAGCATGGTGAAACGAGGTTTACTCTCCTAAAAATTACCCAGCTCCCCAGATAAATGCAAGGCAGAATAGAAGACAGCAACTAATGAGCATTTGAGGCAAGTGAGAAGTGTTTTCTTTCTTCTGCTGATGGCACTCAATCAAGGACAAACATTATGGGACATTATAGGAGCTGGAGGAAAAACATTTCTATCCTACAAGAAAAATGTGTCTATGGGACATTCACTCTGCTCAGAGTCACTATATTTTGCTCATGGAACTAAGGGGCTCTTTCTGCTCTGAAGTTCAAACATGGAGTGGATGTAGCACCAATTGTGCATTCAGGCACCTCTCACTATATCAATGTGCCAAACACATGGCTGGATTGCAGAATTGGACCCTACAGTTGTGAGAGCAAATAAAAGAGAATTATACATTAAATCCACCACACAAGTCAGTCTGGTTTCATAAAAGCATAATTTAATCAAGCCTAGGAAATCCATGGTGTTCTTTGGGTGGCATCGTAGCTTACATTGGATTTGGGAGATTTTTGTAGGAGTGGGTCTGGTAAGATGCTACAACATTGGAGGTTACAAGAGATTCAACACTGCCCATCCTGCTTCTGCAGTACACCCCAACAAGGTATTTGTAAACATCAATCAAACACTGCATGCTTGATTAGCACCTTAGTAACATGACTGAGTTACTGGAGGCCTCTAGAAATTGGACTGATAACTTATATTGTTGTAATCTTCACTTTCTATGAGCAAGGGTTGTATCTCTGAAGAAGTTCCTCCTTTTTTCTTCCGGCAGGCCCTGATGAGCCCTGTGAGCACAGCTGTAACAATGCCCCCAAAGACAGCTGCTCCAACCAACCAGGCCCAGATCTGACGGGCTTGCTGAAGATAGGGTATCAAAAAGTCTTGGAAAGACTCAAGGCCTAGAAAAAAAAAACAAACAGAAAAAGAAATATCATTTTACTTGATACAGTGTACTGTCAGTTTATGGAAATTCTATAATAGATAATACTGGAAGGCTGAGTATAAAGAGGCAAGAGTTGTAGACATTTTCTGAGGATCACAAATAGTTTTAAACAAAACTCTTCAGCCCTGATAGTCTGTTTCTCGATCTTCATGTCCGAGGCTGGCACAGAGTTCCCTGTCCCCAGTGCTTCTCACGGTTTTGTCAAAACTTCAGACTGTAACCCAAGAAGTTTGATACTGTATGACCAAAGGTCCTGTTAGGTCAGCATCCTTTGGCAACAATGAGGCAGAACACTAGGGAGAGTTTAAGAGAAGGTCAAGCCTATTACAAAGCTTACAAAAAATACTTACCCAGCCTCTAAAAATTTGTAGGTCAGGGATTTCCTGAACCAGGTGTGGTGTTGTTGTGTGTAATAGTCATGGGTGGATTTTTTTCCCTTTCATCATCTTTTCAAGCTGCTCTTTGACCTTTTATCACAACTTTTGGCAGCAAGAAATCCCTGCCTTAACTACATATTTATTGGGGGAAAAAAGCTTCCTTTCACTATTTGTGAACCAGCATTCCACTTGCTTTGACAGTGCCTATGTGGGGAGAGGAAGTAGACAACTATTCTGTGGTCATTCTGCACAAGAAATCCTCTTTCTTTGGTGAATCCAGGGCAGCTCACTATTAGATGATCAGCTGCCTTCTTGCTTTGTGGTATGAATGTGTGTGTCTGTTTTTCTTGCTATGGCTTAATGAGCTATGAAAACCCTGCCATACAGGGCTCTCACTTCACAATAGAGGCTGGAAAGAAACCTGTTCAAAATGCACCCAACAACATGCTGGCTTGAATTTGAAAAATAGGAATACTCGTCTGCTTGGGCCAAGGAGGATTTGGAATCCACATCTCCCAATTACTAGCTCTAAAGACCATTATTAGCAGTAATTACTAGCTAGTAGGGAAAAGAAAGAGCACCTCTATGGGCACCTTCTCTGGGAACTCCTATGGTGGTTTATTTTTGAATGCCCTTTATGCATCCAGGCTGATTTAGATGTACTCAACCATATTTAGTATGGTGTACCCCCCACAAAGTCTGTAAATATCTTCCTGTTATCTTGCATTTTCACTGGTGCCCAGAAAAACAATCCATTATATCCTCATGGTACTTCCTAGAGTATGCTATTACATGCACTGTGCTCTGAAAAGATGCTGCCTCCCAGGGCCTGGGTAAGGGATGTAGCCAGGAAGCTGCCTGATTTGGTGTGGGCTGTTGACCAGCCTCTATTGTTATTCCAGGTGGGTAGGGATGAGACTGAAGGAAGAAGTCCCAGGGGAATCTAAAGGGACTTCAGGGCACTGGGGCATTCAGTTTAAGGAGTAGGTGTGCAGGTAGTATTCTCCTTGATTCCTTCAATACTAGGAGAAAATGCTGAAAATGCACTGGAGCTGGCTGCCTAGGGAAATGGTAGAGTCACCATCACTAAAAGTCTTAAAAAATCATATAGATGTGGTGCTAGGGCATGGTTTAGTTGTGGGCTTGACTGTGCTGGTTTCATGTTGGACTTCATGATCTTAGGGGTCTTTTCCAATCTAAATGATTCTGTGATTCTATAGAACTCTTCCCACTGGGAGAGGGAGATTTTCTGGGGAAAAAGTCAAGATTGCATCTATAAATGTATCTGTTTTCATTTCTGAAAGAAGGAAAAAATACAGAAAAGACTTAGTCTGGGTGCTGAAATATAAGCTTTTGGAACAGTTCTTGATAGAGCAACTTGCTTTGACACCTATTGTTAGGTTGTGCCGCTAGTCTTCCAAATCTTCCGAAAATTCCAATCTGTTATTGATGATAACTCATGTTAATTTTCAGGCACCATGTGGGTTGTGGTCATTTTAAAGCTCACAGTTCTCATGCCACGAAAAGCTGGGTGTCTGCTCCAGCTTCTGCTCAGAGCAGCTCTCTAGTAGCTACACTCTGGCACATGCCTTGGAGTCCTGAGGGATGGATTTCCATACACATAGTTTGCAACCACTTCTGCTTCAGCACTGTCATACATATAAAAATAAATGAAGCTGCAATTAAAATTGCATACTCTTACACACAGATTTGCTTTGCAGCAGAAAGCAGAGCTCCAGGCATCAGTTTTCCTCAGGGACACAACAATATAATTTAGCATTAAAATGCCATTTTGTGATTGCATTCTTTCCAAGTTCTATTTCTTGTAAGCAGCCTCATCATACTCTGTGTAGTCCTGCTTCATCTCTCCTAAGTTGCTGGTGTTGTAACTCAGAACTGCTGCTCTTCACAGAGTCACAGAATCATCGAGATTGAAAGAGACCTCCAAGGTCATCTAGTTCAACTGTCAACCCAACACCGCCAAAATCACCCCTAAACCACTTTCTTCAAAAGCAAACAAGTCAGGTCTTGAGAACAGGATGGGGCCAGATTTTGTGTGCTTGTTCCTCATTCTGTCTTGTTCTCTTCCTCTACCTTGGCTCTTCTTCCTTATCTGGAAGATCTGCAGAAATACTGCCTTTGCTTGACCACCCAGATCTTTGCTACTGACTTGTTTTCTTTTGTAAATTTTCCTACTTGTTCAGTACTTCCTGTTTGCCATTCACAGACTTTCTCTGTTCCCTTGAGTACATGGAAATTGAGAATCTCTATCTGAAGAAAGATCTGTATTTAAACACTAGAGTGAGAAAATCTGTGTCTGTAATTTGAGAGTCCAACCATTTTCCATTTATAACCACTTCTCTTCAGATAAGAAATAGCTTAAGTTTGCTTCTTCTCAGTGAGATTAGAAAGGGGTTGAGCGACATCTGAGGATTATCTGGGCTTTCTGAAGAAGGTTGAATTTCATTCACTGTGTTGATCTTTCAGAATAATTGAGGAACTACTTTCCTTACCTATCTGTTAAAAACATGGGCAGAATTTAATAGGATTTCCACTTTCTGAGGGACTATATGCTCCCCTGAAAAAAGGCAAGAGGCAACAGAAATCAGTAGTTGAATGGCAAATATTTTACCATGTCCTTCCTCTTGCAGTACCATTTCAGGAATTCCTGAATTCAGAATTTCTGACAGTCATGGTATTTGGCACTTTGATTGAGTCGTACAATTTTAGCAATGAGTTTAGGAAACGAATTTCTTTCAGTAAAAAATATGTATATGTATTTCTGTTCTTGATCTGGCTATTTCAAGAACTTATATTCCATCACTTGGACTAAGTCTTTTCTGTATCTCATTGCCCAGCCTGTCCATACATCCAGGATCTCCCCATTTCAGGTGCAGGATCTGACCCTTCCCCTTGTTGAACTTCATATGTTTGGTGATTGCCCAGTCCTCTGGACCTCCTGCAGGGTTTCTCTGCCTTTGAGGGAGTCAACAGCTCCTCCCAGTCTTCTTTGTCTCCAGACTTGCTTAGTATCCCTTCCAGTCCTGTGTCCAAGTCAATAATGGAGATGTTGAAGAGCCCAGGGCCGAGGATGGAGGCTTGCAGTACCCCTCTAGTACCAGGTCCCCAGTCTGATGCCGTCTCATTCACTGTAACCCTTTGTGCCCGACCCATGAGCCAGTTGCTCACCCATGGCATGATGTATTTATTCAGCTGTGAGCTGGACATTTTGCTGTGAGAGACAGCATCAAAAGCTTTACTGAAATCCAAAAAGATTACATCAACTGCCTTCCCTTGACCAACTAGGTGGGTGATCTTGTCGTAAAAGGAAATCTGGTTTGATAAACAGGACTTCCATCGTCATGGAGTCATGCTGGCTCTGACCTCTGACTGTGTTGACTTTCAGGTGTTTCAACACCTTCCAGAATAATCTTCTCCATAATGGTTTCAAGTCCAGCACTTTTTCTCTCCAGTTCTGATCACTAGCTGACCATTTGGGTCAGATTCTGCTATTAATCTAAGACGACGACACTGATATCAGTGACTGATTTTTGGTAGGATCTTTTGCAGCAGTATCGTGTCAAATATGTACATATATGAAACCACAAATGTGTAAACAAGCAGGAAAAATTTGGGACTGTATTCAGGAAAAAAATCTGGAATTAGAAGAATTTTTTATCTTCTCATATGACAGACATATTGGAGGTTATAGGCAACCAATTTTACATTTCACCTTTTACCCAGAATTATAATGTTACCTGGTTCTTGCAGATATTCATAGTCATACCCCAGCTCTCTTGAGGGTTTAAAAAATTCTCCATTCCTATAAAGAGGGATGAAGGGGACCATGTAATTTTCTCGATTGTGCCCAATTGGTGCATTGGCTGCTGGATATACTTCTAGCATGGGCCTGTGTCTTCTTAACCATCGTTCAAAAATGCTGTGGAAGAAAAAGCATGCTAATTAATGATGGAGACTAGCAGAAATTTTCTTATTGAAGATTAAAAGAAAGTTGCTTTTTTTAAAAATGCTGGACACAGAGCTGCATGCAAAGTCTTGTGTTTATGTGTGTAATGCTTTCCAGATTTGGGGTTCTCCAGTGCTGAGTTCCTATGCAAGCCTACAAAAAGCAAATGCCTGTGGTGCTGCAAAGAGTCTGAACATGCTTTTAAACATTATAAGTGTAAATCACTCTCTTTCTGTGCTCAGCAATTCATGTGGTTGTGAGGGATATAGAGAAATGGATAAGGACTTCAGTCTTTCCCCCTCACTCTCAGAAACATTTGTAGCTAGCTGTGAATGGTCTAGCTGCTTTGTCCTGTTCCCCTTCCTTGATTTCTTAGCAAGGATTTTCACACCTGTAATAAAATATGGTTACACCATGGTCCTTTGGACCTCACCAAAGGAGTGGAAACATCTGAGGAAGAAGAGATAAGTTATATGAGCCCAAAATCTTGACAAAGCAGGTCAGCTTTCATTAAAATGTCTTTTTCAGCTGGAGCTTCTTCACAGGCTCAGGGAGGGATCACTGGATTCCCTTATCAGTAATGAGGGATAGAAATGGTCTAAAGAGACCCGTAAATTGTGCTTTAATGAAGATCTTAGCTCAACAGCTGCTCTTCCCAGCACTGGCCACTGATGGGAGGACATGGACATCCCTCCCCTACTGCCCCCCAGCTGTTCAGGGACTCAGGTTATCTCAGAAATACAGTCCCTAAATGCAAGTGCTCAGGGGTATCAGGATCTCTGCAAGTTATCAAGGAATTCTGCCAGTAGATTTCTCCCTCTTGTTTTTGGGCAGAAATGCTGAGAAACACTCTACATAGCCCACCAAATTAAAGCTCTCTCACATTCATGAAAATGGAGGTAGGGCCAAAATCTTGGTTCTCTCTTTAGTATCAAAAACTCTGAGAAATGAAAACATGACTGATCTTGGGTAGACACCTTGTCTAACCTTTACAATGTAGGTATTAATTTTGATTAAAATCTTCATTTGTGTCTCTCTTCTTCAGTTTATTTCATCAACCCTGTCTGGAAAAACTCTTATCTGAATAATAATGTTTAGTTGAAGCTTTCAAGTGGATAAATTTAAACACTATGAAGACTTCAGCTGGAGTTATCTCAAGAAAGTTTGAACAGAAACTCTGTAATCTTTGGAGAACAGCATGAAGAAATTCAGTAGTCACTAAAAAAGACATAGAATATAAAGGAGTAATTTAGCTTGAGGAGAGGTGGGATGTGGGGGAGTGTTGTACTACAATCTTTTTCCTGCATGGCTTTACTCATGCCTTGTGTAAAAGTACCCTGACTATCAGAGCCTTATTTTCCTAGCAGTTGTAGACAGGAGCTGAGATAGCTCTTCTTTGCAGCACAGAGTTGTTAGAGGTACAGAGATACTCTGGTTGTGGGAACATGGCAGTATTTTAAGAAGGCAGAGATAGGACTTGGATCAGGTTTTTAATGTCTGGTGATGATCCGTAGCCTAACTTTGGAGTGCTCAATCTGAGGTACTTCCTGGGGCCTGGTTTTTAGAAAATGCTGAGCAGTCATATTCTGAAAATCCAGAGGGCTGATGACCACAAGTTTCAGAGCTAAAAGTCGTCATTTGCCTGAAATAACTTTGCAAGACATGCCCTGAAATGCAGCATCCTCTGTGCATGAGTGAAGTGTTGTTGTTGTTGCGTAAGAGCTTTCAATAAGAATCCTTAGGCCAGTAATCTTTCAAGCAGAATGCAAATGCAAAACATTTCCATGGAAATGATCATATGTACTTTTGGATCCCTTCTTTTGGATTCCTTCATTTGCAGTGTGATTCCCATAATGAGGTATCAAGATTTCCTTAGCAGTAGCAGGAGGATTGAATTGTCTGCCCTTGCAGCTGATCTTTAGATTCAGATGCAATCATAGGCCTCTAAATCTTGATATGATGAGTTTTGTTGATGCACAAGATTTGTTGCAAAATTCATTGAGTTGTTTGGGAGCAGTTCTCTCCATTAACTGGCATGAGATCTTATCATCTTGGCTGAAATCTCTTCATTGAACATGTCTGTATGCCACCATAGAAATCTCAGAAACACCCTTTAAAGCTTTAAGAGTCACATTTACTCCCTTCAGAACAGCTAGTCGTGTGCATTTATCTTGTAGTAGTCTTTGGTTTCCTGCTTTTGGGTTTTATTTGACACTTTGAAAGATTAGGATCATATTCTGCTAGCTAATAAAATGATTGAGTGAAGTTGCATTTATTATTTCAATTTAAAGGCTTGTTCCCAGCTTGTTCAGTAAGATGGACTCAAAACACTATTTTTTTCTTGGTCAGATAATGCTCAGTGATTTTTATGTTCAAGAGAGTGTTCATGCTTTTTTTTTTTTAATATTGCGTGAGAAAACTGACAGATCTAGTATATCAGTAATATTTTTTACATGTACTTCATCTGTTTGTATTCCTCCTTTTAAGGGGAGCCCTGCCATTTCCCTGCCTTATTCATATTTTGTAAGTTATGGAAGAAGAACTTTACTGTTGCTTTTCTTACTGTTGCTTTTCAAGAACAGTTTCCCAGCTAATGGAGAAAGAAAACTCTCGTTTGCATCCAATTAGGGAGAAAAGCCCATGTGCAGGGCACAACTTCGGCTGTATTTCTATTGGTAAAGTACAAATGGTTCTCCTTGGGCACCATAAGCCATTTCATATCAGAAAGTTACATTTTATGACTCCCCAGCCAAGACCATTTACTGCCTTCATACATTTTTAAGGGAAACTGAAATCCTGAAGTAGACTATGGCTTTGCTGTAAGCCAGGTAGTGACACTGGCAGAGTGCTCCTGTCCATGGGGACTTAATTGAAAAGATTTAGGCCAAAAAAACCCTGTATATTTGGAGAAAGTAATCACGCTCTCTTTTGTTTCAGAGTACTGTGACCACTGCATCAAACACTGTAGAATCCTCTTTTTCTTCAAATAATGTGCTTTCTCCAGTCCTGGCTATATTTAAGGCAGTTAGCATCAAATATTTTCTCTGTCATGCAGGGCTATCCTTTCCTGAAGGCAAAGAGAACACATCTGAACAGCTGTGATGGATCACTGCAATTCTTCCATGTGCCTTGATCTATAGAGCCAATTGTTTAATCCAGTAACAGGCATGTGGTTTCCATGACAGAAAGAAATCAGTGTTTCCATCATCAGATGCTGATCTGCTTACAGCTGACAGAAGTTTTTCTTTTCTTCCCCTAAAAGCAGTCATGTAAGTTATTTCCCTTTAGTATCTTGAAAATGTGTACTTGTTTCCTGTTCTTTTCTCAGGAGCTACAACCTTGGAAGAGCCTAGGTCTGCAGAATTAATGGTACATGCAGAAAGACAAGATGCTGAGGTAATTAGCTGGTCCCTTCATGAAATGACAAAGCTCCTGGTTTGTGACAAAGCAGCAGACCTTAAGTCCCTAGAACCGTTGGTTATCTTGGCAAACCCATGCTCTTACATTCTCTTCATATGAACCTCTGCATCCTTCCCTGGACCTGAGAGCCTAACAAATGCAGGACCATGAGGTAAAGGACATCTTCAGGGCCATTTTATTCCTTATTGCCTCCCTTTCTTGACATAATTTAACTAAAGGTGACAAAAAGGATGTCTAAAGAGTCAGATCAGAGTTCTATCTACACTAATTCAGTGCAAAATGAAAGAGTCCTGGACATAAGTTTAGTGCGAAGGAGAGAAATCTCTCTGGCTCCTGCAAAAGTCTGGTTGGTTACTTTCTTCCTCAGCATCCAGACAAAGAGAGCAAGCAGATAAGTAGCTATTTGTATAGCTGGAAGTGATATTTTCCAGAGACAGAGACTTTTTTAGCATTGTAATTCCAACTAAACTGGCATCACTCAGGAGATGTTGGCAGTGCTGATGGAGCAGATGGGATGTGAGCGTGGTAGGAAGATGAGGCTGGATGAAGGAAAGAAGAGAAGAGTTAACCATAACTTGTTGAGAATTTTGTTCAGAGAATGGAAATGGAGAGAACCTGGCCTGGGGTTAGCAGCAATAAACCATAAATCCTTGAGGATGATAGGTCTACCTAGAAGGGTATAGGCAATCAAAGCTTAAGAAAGAGAAATTTAAAACATGGAAAATAACTAAATTAGAGATTAGTCTCCTGATAGCCCTAATGCCCTTTGTATTTCTTCAGCAGCAAGCAAAATTGACTTGGAAAGGGTAGTTTTTATTTAAAGGCATTGGGCACATTAAAAAATACTTCTGTCTAAGTTAGAGAAAATACTATTTGCATCTGGAAGGCTTCTTCCTTCTCTTGGAGAAATCAAAGTGCTCAAACTGAATGTCTCAAAGAAGAGGCCCAAGAGCTGAAAGTGACTGATGAATAATTCAAATTCTGAAAAGTTCCCTGTCTCACATTTAGTGCTCAGAGAGGCTCACTCTCTCTAAACTGCATTTCCAAAGTAGAAGTTATTTTGTAGTGGGTGTAATATTAAAGTAATTACTAGATTATGATAATCAACACCATATGCAAAGATTATTTTTGTGGTAGGAAATAGAATTTTAATATTGTAAAATGGGTTGGATTTAGACAACTGTGAATTAAAATAAAACTCAGGTTGGTATTTAAACTTTGGAAAAATTGATCATGGGACATGATAAATTCATTATCACTTAAGCCATCTGATTCAGTCAGAAGCCATATTTGATGCAGACATAGCTAAGGAAGGTCATCTGGTCAGAAGGATTCCCAAAAAATCATAAAGGCAAAGAACACTTTTCCTGCATATTGGAGAATTTTTAGAGACTCTTATAGACCTCATTTTATTCTGCACAAAATACGCAGAGAGTAAAAATAACTTACCTAAATTCATACCAGACACACTGTAGTGGAGTGGGACCTCAGGTGTGGGGCCAGTTTGTACCAAACTGTGGCACCTTTAAGAGTTATGTTATACCATACAAAGCATGGGGTCTCAATTTTATTTAATTTTTTTGCTATGTATCTATATACAGATCACTGTTACTACTGATGAGCTTAATACTTGTGGGTACCAGCTCTAATAGGTTCCAAAGAACTGGTATGTGGTAAAAAGTAATAATGACACTCATCTGGTATGCTGATGCTTTGTCAGTTTAAATTTTTGTTCAGGGAAAGTATACTTTGCTTTGCAAAAAAAGTTTTAGTGTGGTACAGTGAAAATTAAAGCCATCTATAAAAGACATGGATGTATTACTTCTATTTAATTGCATATAAATAGACTCAAGTATTTTCTTTGTTCTGCTTCATACATACCAGGTTATACAAAATGAAATGAAATGAGCTGCAGTGAAAAATGAATTAAAAAACCCAAAGAAACAAACCCATTTTGGTTTAACAAGTGATGGGAAAATAGGATCGATTTGAGGATGATTAAAAAGAAGCCACCAATATATATTTTCTTCCTGAAAATATGAATTCATATTATTTTATGAATAATATATGCAATGGGATTATAACTAATGAAAGGATGAGACAAGAAATAACTGGGTTTATGCTGCCAGTGGGAAATACCAGGCAGAGTACAAAAGCATTGCTATATGTAGGCTGGATCCCTTCCTACTGTTCCAGATAGTGTTGAGCACTCTGAAAAGAGATGCTGCTCACAGGAAGGAAATTTTAAAATCTAGAAAAAGTAGAGTAAACAATAAGAGTCGGCATTTTTCTTTTTCATTTTACAAAGTGTCCCTTCTAAGAGCCGTTTCCCAAATGTGCTACCACAGTCATGAGCAGAGGTAGTCTTGACTGATTGACTGTAAGAGGCAAAACCAGACCTTAAATATCCATTTCTGAGATTGAGCCACCTCAGAGGCAATGGCTCGTAGTGTAAACTAACTGTTCCTTCAGGAAGATTTAACAGAAAAATTTAATCCAGTGTGTTTTACCTTGCAATGAAGGACAGCTGGATAGAGGTGAAGGGGGAAGAAGAGGGTTCAGTACCTCTGTATGAATTCCTCTCCCACATAACAAGGAACTAGAGTGGCACTGCAAGTATGCCCAGTGGAAGGACTACAGTAGCCTTATGAAGGCTCATGGTCACTCTGGGTCCTTTGCACTGTGGGGGACATAGCACAGATTTCCTCCTGCCTCCTTGTCCTCACTGTCCTTGTAAGAGTTTGCACAACAATCCTGCCATAAGCAGGATTATGAACTGATTTGATTTAAAACCCTTTGTTTTCATTTATTCTGGGATAGTTTAGGTGAGATAAAGCCATGGATCGGATTCATTATTCTTTTGTGTGGTGGCCGGTACCAGCACAAGGGAGAACATGAGGTGAACTAATTGCTGGATAACACAAATGACCGAGCAGGAATTTTTCTTCTTCCTAACCTACGTGCCAGGTGAAACTGACTTAAAGCAACGTTGAAATTGTGCCTTTTGTTTCTCAATAGCCTGATAAACCTGTGCCTCAGCCAAGCATGCACTCAGAGTATTAACCATTCAGCTGCTAGATGGCCGCTTTGTAAGCCACTAATAAATTTGTCAAGTTCAAATCCAAAGCCATGTCCTTTATTGTGCCAGGTTTGACACGAAGACTTTCATTTCTCATCTCCAGTTGTGAGACTGAAGCGAGGTCAGACTGACTATGCCAGAAGAAATACACAACATTGTTGCTTAGAGCTCATTTATACAATTTATTTCAGTATCATGGGATCTGACATGCTGTAGAACAAATTTGGCAAGCAACATGTATTTGCATTTGGAAAGAAAAGAAAAAGGAAATAAATTAAGGAAAGCTGAAATGCCAGCCCAAGGACTGTGATTACACAGTAGTCATCACTTTAAAAGTTGGCACTAGTCAGCCGGTGTTGCAAAGTCACCTCAGGTAATTCCCATCCTGAGCATTTGGGAGAAAGATTGGTGCTTCAGTTCCGGAAGAGGTGCTGATGCTGAGGCTGAAAAGTCAAAGTATTGTACTGTTTGCCAATGTATGCGGTTATATTGCAGTATTCCTTTTCGTTCTTTTTGTTTTAAGTTGGCTAAAGACACTACAGGGACTCTCAGGAAGGTTGTAAACAAATTACACCGTCATAATGCAAGCATCTGATTAAAAATTAAGATGCTGCCCTCAATTATTGTGAAAACCCATCCAAAGCCTCTGAGGCTGTGTCCCCCACTGGTGACTCACTGCTGAGGATTGCCCTGGGTTACAGTGCTTATTCTGTCTAGTCCCAGCTACTGGAGAACATCCAGGGGCTTCCATCATCAATTCCAAGCTGCAGCATGCAGCAAGGATCTTTGCCTCTTCCCCACACCCTGGCAGTACCTCTGTGAAGATACTCCTATGCCAGTCCCTGGGCCAGCCACCAGAGACACCTGTGCATGCATGCATGCATGTGCCTTCTGTGGGTGAGGCAGCTGCACATCAGGGGTAGGGTCAGTGGCTGCACTGGGTGCCCAAGGCCAGTTACTGGGGAATCCAGGTTGTGTATGCATATCCCTATATGTATGTATATTTTCCCATAACAGGCTTTCGTCATGGTCAGCCTAAGAGGTAAAGAGGATGGGGCTGTTGGTGCCGTTGGAATTTCATGTGAGTGCTGCATTTCTTGCACTGATCTGCATATCTGATCAAGCATGTTTGCATACATGCATGCACATATATACACCTAATGTGTGTGGGTGAGATTGGAAATACATGCTCAACCTCAATACTGGCTGCAGCCAAGAACATGAAGGTGTGGTAGCCTTACCAGCTTGGGCTTCTTGATCTGTCAACACTGAAAAGATAGACTTGCACAAAACAGGAAAAAAAAAGATGTTTTAGCCTGGTGGAGCTGTCTTCTCACATAATGCTGTGCATCTGATTTTTTTTCTCAGAGCATATATTCTCATGTAGATCAATTATATGCCTCTGAAATATGAATATTCATTTTCAGGAAAGATATGGCCTACTTCATTGGTTCCCTTTACTTCATCTTCTGAACCAAAAGTGGGGATTTTTTTGGGGACTAGAGTGGAATTGACCACCTGAAACACAGAGCAGCAGCATTCAGATGACTAAAAGCCCCTTCCTTATTCAGCAAGATTGATATTGGCTGCAGGCCGTCTCCTAAAGTACCATTCTCTGAGTGACGTATAACAACATACACTGTGCTGACACCTTCCCACCCACTACAAAGTACCACCAGAGCTGGGGAGCCATGTGACACCTGAGATTCTTGGCCCCACTGTGCTTCATGGATCTCATTACAAGCATTCCATCCATGCAACTAATCCCATCTCAGAGAAAACCAATGCCATTTGCCTATGTCCCACTTTCTTGAAAACGTCAAGGTTACTGCAGCTGCTGTGTTCATAGAATCATAGAATATCCTGAGTTGGAAGGGACCCATAAGGATCACTGAGTCCAGCTCCTGGCCCTGCACAGGACATCCCCAAGAGTCACACCAGGTGCCTGAGACTGTTGCTCAAATGCTTCTTGAACTCTGTCAGGCTGGTGCTGTGACCATTTGCCTGGGGAGCCTGTTCAGTGCCCAATCACCCTCTGGATGAAGAACCTTTCCCTAAACTAAGGAACTGTTTCCTGAGCTTCTCCTTTTTGAACCTAGACCTCCCCTGACACAGTTCCATGCCATTTATATTTTTAATATTACCTCTACCAATATGATTTAGAACTTTTTCCCCCTTATCTAACACACTCAACAGGTCTGCAGGACTAAGGGAAGAGAAGGGTCCTCAGACTTTTCTTCTGACACTTTTCCTCTTTATTTCAAACAACTTGAGCACTCACAGCTATTTGGAGAAGATGCAGTTGGATCTCTCATTGATGCTTTGCATGCTCATTTGGCTACAGAGAGCTATATAGCTTCTCCTCAATTCTCCAATAATCATGTAGTCCTCCAAGTGTTTCTTTCCTAGGATAACAAAAGAAATCACCAGGTCCTCAAGCCTCTCTTGTGAAAAGAAACTGCTCAAGCACCAGAGTCCTGCAGAGAATTCAGATACAATGATCCTGTGCAGAGATCACTGCTGGTGGTGTAGGACCAAATGTGGTTCCTCTCTCAGAGAGGGTTGCTGAAGTCCTGCAGTTCTATTTCCCATTTGCTCTCACAATTTCCTTTGGTAGCATTGCAAACTGCTTAACCCTTCCCAGGAAAGCCATGTAGCCACCTGAGGCTTCAACTCCGTTGCATATAAGTCTGGGCTCCCCTGCCACAAAGCTTAACAACCTGGGCAGACCTGTAACCTACTTTCCCAGTAATGAAACCTTACTGAATTATTACTGGGTTTTGCCTTCGCAGAAAACTGTGTAGGATGAAACAACAAGTGCTGAGCCAAACTTTGATCGGTTGCTGTTATATTAGCATGTAAAGAGCTTTATTTCTACTAAAGAGGAAGATAATGGATAAGCTAAGTTTGACACTAAAGACAAGAGCTGAGAGTTGGAAAAAGCGTGTAGGAATCTGTGCAGAGGAATGTCCATATTCTCTAGCATAGGACTAGGTAGGGCCTTAGCCTAACCCAGTTATTGGCAAAATAATCTAATTCCTGTGGGAGCTTATTCCATACCTTCGCTGGAAAGAAATGAGTTTAAATGAGGATTAGCTGTGCAGAGATTCTGTCAGATATCTGATCTAAACTCTGTTCCTTTTCTTAGTCAGGTCAGCCTTTGTTTAGCACCAATGAAAGTTGTAAATGACTTTTCTGAGGTTCAGGAGAGAAATTCTTATTCCTTAAATAGCTGTCATAATGTGTGTTGTTTCACCCCTTACTGACAAACTAGAGCAATGTTTGGCTTGAAATATTTGTTTTCTGTTCAGATTTAGGTCTCCAATACTGTCCAACACTGCAAACCCCAAGTTATAGATGAGACATAATGGGGTGTCCTGTGTGCTTCGTAAATATGGAAATACAAATGCAGCCATGTGCTGCATTGAAAACAGAAGTTAGCATTTGATGGAATGTATATCTTGTGTTAAATTTCTCATTTTTCATATTTGCCATGGTTTGTCACTAACACAAAAATATCACTTGAAGTCAGAGATAGTAAAAATGCCAGCTGCTCCAAAGTTTAATAACTACTTTCCCCTGAAGAGAACGATAACAAGCAGATTAAAATGGACTGCTATGGAGGTAGCTGGACTGACACTATGGAACCCACTTTTGTGCTCTGCAATTCAGTTCTTTTGAGACTTAAATATTGTCATTATTGAGGTTCATAAGGGCATATAATACATAAATAACATTTATGGGAGTGAAGTGATAATTTCTTTTGATGAATAGGAGGTAGCTATATGTGGGTGAGAAAAGTACCATGTTTTCTTGTGATTTTTTACAATCTGAACAATTACAACAGCTGTTATTGCAGAGGTGCTGCAGGAAGGAAATGCTAGCTGTCTGCATCAGAGCTCATTTTGATCGCTGTGCCAGGAGGGAGCTTCCTACTCCTCCAGCATTAAGAGAATAGGTGAAGACTAACCATGCAGCTCTTGTGAAGTTCCAGGGCAATGTAACCTTTCCTTTTAAAAAACACTGATTTTTTGCAAAATATGTGGTGTATGAAGTGATCCATTCACTAATTGTGTTGGCTGAACTAAAGTCTTGCAGTAAGACTGAAACCTGCACTTTAAATGGGACTGTTTGAACTGAACCTGCTATATAATTGACTTTTATGAACAGAATGGATCATTACAAACATCTAGCCTGAATAATGACATGGCAGGTGAGATTGCCAACTGCTGTATTTCACATATGACCCAGAAGACGACTGTTTAACCTTTCTCTGGTCATTCCCCTAAAGCAAGGAGGAGCAGCAGCATTATAGGTTATACGCATGCTTAATCAATAAAAAAAATATTTATCTCAAGAGCCTGATCCTTGTCCATATTTCTCTCTCCCTCTGCCTCTGTATGGTCTATCTGTGGATATCCAGAGGACTTACTTAAGGTTACTTTAAATGCAGGTACACCCTCAAGTGCACTGTGTAGACTCCGTCCCCCTCTGCCCACTGGAGGAGGGATACTCTAAACCTGTACTCCTTCACTTTTGCCTCTAGCCATGGTATGTGGTAGATGATAGGTAGATGTGACCCTCCAACACTATTCCTGCATCCCTCTGGGTGTTTTGCAATTGCAGCTGCTCAGGCTTACTGAAGAGTCCAGGTCAGTATCTTGGTGTATGATTTGCCTTTCAGCCCCGGGCACAGCAATATCCAAGCAGAGATACTGGGGAGCTGTTTCTCAGCACCACCCTATCCTTCCCACTTACACTCTGCTTTCCATGGATATATTTATGTGGTATTTCACAGTAGATGTGAACTCACTCTGCCCACATACTGAGCCCACTTCGAGTGAGTCAGCTCCATCAAACAAGCTGAGTAGCTCTGGTTAACATGCTACAAAGCCTAAGAAGTCAGGAGGGAAAGGTTAGCAGCTCTGCTCGGTGCCAAGAGAGGGCTTGTGGTAACAGAGGGAGCATGTGTCCTCCTGCACATTTGTAGACATCCCCAAGGGGAAACAAAATTAAAAATGTAGAAAATTCCTTTCTAAAATCTTCCATGCTCTAGTTCCCCCTCACCTTCTGTACTTATCTGCTCTGTATCTCGTATTTGTTGTAGCAGTTTGTGTGTGCCAATAAAACTTGTGACCAAAGTCATTCCTGGCCCACCCTCCTCTGAAACATTCTACTGGAGAGTAGCCTTCTTCCTCTGAAGTCCATTGTGATAGTGGACAGATGTGCTGTCTGTGAGCAGGAGCTGCTGTAACAAGGTGATTTTGTTAAGTACTGGGGAAGGGTGAGAGCTGGGCTATCTTGCTGCTGTGCCACACAGCCTGCTGGTGGGATGAAGCTGTGCCTGCTGATCAGAGCTCTAATCCCAGGGTATTGCTAATGGCAACCTCTTGATCTTCCTTTGTCTGATAGATTTCAAGTGGCTCCAAGCTGTAGCTCATTCAGCTCCAGAAAAATATGACTTCTAGGCTGCATCATAATTTTTTTGCAAATGTAATCTCAAAAAGCTGTAATAGCCTTGCTGTGCCCATATCAAGGAATAAAATTAATTACACAGTTTGTGTTTATAATGTGATTTTTCCATTTTTAGGCTGCTTTATTATTAGCTGAGATATTATTGTATTACAATTTCCATATCAGCTGGACCTCAGTGAAATGTTTTGGTGTCTCTAAGTTTTTGTATACCAAAGGGAGAAAATAATTCCTTGGCCTCATGCTTTATCTGTGTTGTCTCCCACTGGAGACAGTTCAGGGTAAAGAATCACTCTTATTTCGAGTCTGGAAACATAACGTTGTCTTACAAGAATTTCTGAGGATTCTTTTTGAATGCCTTTTCTCCAAATGTTCCAAATCCTTGAAGCAAATAGTTTTTAACTTCTAAAATAAGTTTTTGTTTCCTGTCAACATTTCAAAACAAGAGAACAACTTGGTTTTTTCTTGTGCCATTTTTTGGTTTAAAAACCCTGAGATGACATTCAAGAGAAAATGAAAATGTTCTGTTTCAAAACCAGAGTAAAAATAAGAAACTATTATTTTGACATCTCCTGGGAGTGAAAATCAAATTTTCTCTTGTTAAAGTTTTTTTTGCTACAAAATCACTTTTTCCACTTTTTCCATAGTGCTGCCTTTGTTTTCCCTTTTTTTTAAGTGGAAGAAGGTGCTGGCATTAGGGTGTGTTTGTTGAATCCACAGGAACTGAAAGTGTCCAGAAAGTTGGCTGAGGGAATGGGGTGCTGCTGATCCAGAGCAGAGATGTGCAGCTGTGTCTCGTCTTTGCTATTTCACACAGCAGTCAATGAAAGCAATTGCTGCCTCCTATTTCTTTGATACCTGAGAGCCACAGTCAGAGGCTAAGGATATGCCAGGTGCTGCACAGACCAGTGCAGTGAGATAGTCCCTTAATGACAGAGCTTATAACATGCACACAGGACTAGGCACAACAGAGAGATGCAAACAGACAGAGGGAGGACTGGGACTGCAGTAGTCCACTTACTGAGGAGGATTTTGGAGGGACTTGTCTGAATGCCAAAAAGGTATACAATAGATATTGGTATAATGAACATTTTGGAGGGGTACATGAGTTCCTTAGCAATGAAGAAGAAATGATTTGGGGTTGATTAGCAAAGGGCCTTCGCAATAAAACCTGTCGATCTGATGTGACGAGAACAAAGAAGCACCAGAAGGGTCTGAACAAAGAAGAGCACTTGGAGTTAAGAAGAGCATTGAGTTAATGTGATGGTGGTTGTAGCAGTGTTCTGAGCTGTGCAGTTATTTATGACAGCTGGAGAAAACAGGTCTCATAATGATGGCATCACTAGAACTGGCAATCTGGATCTAGCTGTTGTCTAATATGCAAATGGTCTAACAAGTACTGGACTTTAGACAGTCAAGAGACTGATATCCTACACATCTGTTATGTGTCTTCAGAAAATTAGTTCTAAATTCCTTGTTCTACAACCAGGGCCTTTGGAAATCATCCACATTATTATTATAAACCCTGCCCATTGCTGCAGAACTTAGGAACTAGACAAGGACTGAGGCCCTATTGCATTAGCTGCTGCATGGGCATTAAGTTGTAAGGAGATTTTTAATGACAACTTCTATTTCCTGTTACTATTTAGCTTTTCTTAGGGCAATTTTTGGGTTGGGGTGTGGAAATCCAAAAGTATAGAGTTATGAAATAAATGAGAAGAAAGCTGAAATATTCAAAAGACAGAAGTGCAGGGAAAAGAGATGAAGATACTACATGCCTGTAGAGATGAAACGTCTAAAAGATCCAGCAGAGAGGAAAGAGTTCCTTCTCAGAGCACAGAAAACACCCCAGTGAGCTGAAGTGGAACTGTGGGCTCATGCTTTCATGGCCTGTGCAGCTGCTCCTTACAGCTTGAGTGGGTTGACTCCTCCCTTGTTATTCCCTTGTGCTGACTGTAGAGCATATCTGAATAGTAAAGAGATTTGCAATTAAGAGAAATGCTTCAGAGAGCTAAAAAAAAGCTCTTGTTTTTTGCTGAATGTATATTTTGTTGTATCTTTTTCCTTTTTATTTTTTAAGCCATTAAATTAGCAATTAATAATTTTCAGGGTGGTCACCTGCATTTACCAAGCGCTGAGATTTGATCCCTATATCTTCTAGCAAATAAGAAGGCAAGGAGCCTGATTAATCATTGCTAAGAAAGCTGTTGCCTGGGCACCTTCATACATCTGCATTACTGAGGGGGAATGACCTAAAAAAAAGGCAAGTTTTTATAAGTCAATGCTTTTCTTTTTCACCTGAGCTATCTCAGCTGCACCTCTGCTTCATCTATCCTTCCTTTCTTTCATGCATCAGGCCTGGGCAGGAAAGGTGAGGGGCAGCAGATGGTAGGCTGACTGTTGCTCAGTTTAGAAAGCAGCTCCTAACATTTGGCTCACACCTGTCAGCAGACTCCGTATACACTTGTTTATCCTCCTCTGTACCATATGTTTCCATGCAAAATCAGTTCCAATGATCTATTGCCTGATTGCTATCACTCCTATTATGGTTGTAACTGAGCATTTCACAGTCATTAATGCATTTACCCTGGCAGTATCCCTGCTGCGTAGGCATCTAATATCACCCACTGTACAGATGGGTTAGCTCAAGCTCAGATCCACAGCTCCTCAAAAGCCTCATTGAAATCCATGGGAAGGAAACACTTCTCCAGGGAATGGAAGTTTGGGAGAGCAAGCAGCATGCTGGGTTTCACCCAAGGAGTTTGCAGTGGAGTGAGGAAATTCCTCTGTGGGATCTTACTTGGATGCTCAAATTGCTGGACTGTTCTTGATTTCCTGACACAGAGCTGCTCCGTGCCTCTGCAAACCCAGCAGAACTGTGGTTGTTGTCATCAGAAGATAAAGTTAAAAAGTTAGATAAAAGCCCATTGGCCCAATGTAGTGATAGCAGTCAGCTCGAAAGTATTCTGCCCAAATGAGAAAAGTTGGTAAGAACCAAAAAAATGTGCTTCTGCTGTTCTGGAGACTGTCTCCCACTTCCTCTATTCTTCATATTCTTGCTTGCCTTTCAGAGAGGAACTTCTTCACAGCCCTTCAGGTTTAAAGTCTACGTAGGAGAGGAACAGGGTTTTCTAAAATGTACTTTATGTACCTATCAGTCACCTACTTATTAATTATAACTAAAAGCATGATTAATCTGTCACGGATAGGGCTGCTAAGTAACCCGAATCATGCTAATGCATTTCTGTCACCTACACAAAAGGCAGCATTAATCTCAGATTTCACATGTGTGTGTACTAAGGCCCATATCCACAGCAGCTGCAGAGCACTGGTGATGCCTTTCTGCCACAGGTGGGATGAGGTTGCATCATGTATGTCTGTATTGCCCCCACAGAGCCTGTGCAGTGGTTTATTTCCCCAGCACTACTGCAATTTAATGAGATTATCTTTTGCAAATAATTTTCCTTTTTAAAACTGATAACTACAGTTACGAGAATTATTTCCAGGAACTCATAATGACTATGAATGAAATTCCTGTGGAGGAAGGGTCAGCATGAAGACCAAGCTGCTGCTTACACCCTGCAATGAGTAGGAGCTAAGAGGTGCATACATCTCCTGCAAGTGACAATGTCTAAGGAAAAAAAATTCTTTTGATATGGCACATCATAATTTTTTCAATTCTATGTTCCTTTTCTCTGAATATTCATTTTTTAACATCCAATTTAACATTCAAACATTTTTTTTTAATAACCTAGATGTTGGATAGTTAATTTCCAGGCACCACTTCAAGATTAGTAACCACACTTGAAACCCTTATACATCTATCCTGCGAAGCAGTCAATGCATGGATATGCTAAATCACAGCTAAGCTACACTGTGTAACTTTAAAAATGTCCTCCAGAAAAGCTTTCCACATAAAAGAGTTTCAAAACTGACACCTCCAGCAGACTAATTATACCCTACGATATGAGAAGCAGAAGACAGGTAGATCAGCCATTGAGGGAACCATTTCACTCATGCCTGGGTGACCTGCTAAGACTTGATGCCCTATTTCTGGATTGGTAAAGTATGAAGAATATAATCTTTAGACTTATTAAATATATAATCTATTTATTATATATATTTTAAATATTTAATTAGTTATAAATGGTATTAATATTCATTAATAAATTAATACATTAATTTTCACTCCTCTTATATTTTAAATACATATGAGGAGAAAAAGCCCAGTGCTAATTTTGTCTTTTTGCACCTACTAGCTTCTTTGGTTGAATAACATAAAGTTTTATGTAAGAGTTTTGGTGTGAGCTGCCTGAGACTGCAAGATGACGCTTGCAAGCTGTGATCTGCACCCCTCCTATGCTGCATGCCTCAGTAGCCCAAATGAAGAAACCATTTTGGTCTTCATATCAATAGGCACCTTGTTGCATGCAGGCAGAGTCTCAGTCAGTAGGTTTCTGAGCATGCAGATTTATGGAAATTTGTACAGGCTAATAGTTTTTTTTTGTCCTAAGCAATGCAGTAGTCAAGTAAAATTCAGTTGAGAAAAAGTAGAAGATGGGTAAGAAAATATAAACTGCTCCAAAAGTAGTGTTGTTTGTGTGGCTTTTACAATTCTTTGCTTAGCTTTTCTTTTTTTTAATTGCTCTTTAGTCATCACAATTTGGTGTAAATGCAGTCCAGAGTAAATTGTTTGTAGCCATTCACATGTACTATAGTGACACAGAAATTAAATCTTGGAATGCTGCCCTTAATGTAGCAATTTCACCAGTTTTTGCAAAACTGTGCTCTCCTACCCTTTCTTATTAATAAATATTATACCCTTCTGTTTGCTCTCCTTTCATTCTGCACAGCTGTACTCTTCTATTTCATCAAGAGACAGTCACAATTTTGTTTGTCACAAATATGGATTTTTTTTCTTCTTTATTTATGAATAACAGGCTTGGATTTTCCTTATGGAATAGAAATTAAAACAGCTCTGACATTTAGAATGTAAAGGATTTGCTCCAAATGATTATAGTAATGTTAAAATGAGTCACTCACTTTTGATCCAAACTTCCTGACATATGCATCCATGTATATTAATCATGATGACATCATTGAAGAACTATTTTTGCCTTTTCAATAAAAGCTGAGTGCATTTGTCAACTCATCAAATTATATTTAATCCAGTGAACATACAGACTGGTTAGGGAAGACATGTGCTTTCAAATAACAGCAGAGCTCCTTTCTACATGTCTGAAAATGTTGTGTGTGTAAAGACATGTAACATATTTGCACTCTTTGAAATGCAGGTGAAAGGCTCACTGTAAAGAAACCAAAAAAAAAACCACCACATAATGAATTAGTTTTACTAAGGAAAATTAAACTTACCTGTCAACAAACGCATGGTGCAATACAAAGACAGGATCATTTGCAGAGCCCTGCACTTGGGACATGGAGCCGTTCATGTAGATGTGAAGTGCGTTATGCAAACCGCTTTGCGCTGGGTTTGATATCGCAGTCTGTGGATCAGCAAAGCCTGTAGACTCAAGAGAAAATCATACGCTGATATGACAATGTGTATAATTCTTTTTCCAGTAACAGTGAAGATCAAAGTACTTGCTTTCCCTTCATTTACATTCAGTCTTTCAGACAAGAGCTTAGGAAAACTTGTAAAGGAGTGCTAATATATTTCAAAGGCATGACAAAGATGAAATTAGAATAAGCTAAATTAAAACTCCTGCCATGTAGCTAATGCAGCATGTCACCAAATGTACTGCTTAATTGCTTTATATTTTTAAATTTCTTTGTCATTTTTTTCTGGCTGGCAAAACGCAACATAATCCCTATAGACATTTATGTGTGGACATTTATTTATTTTGAGAAAACTTATTCACTTTATTTTCGTTTTTAATCTCTATACTTGGAGGCTTATAAGATAAAACAGACTATTTTATCTCATCATATACTCAGTCATTTATTAATGTTTGTCTCTATAGAACACGTTCTTTTACTGATAGGAGCCAACACAATCTCTGCAGAAGGATGTGATGAGTAATCAGTAATCTTTTACAGTCAGACTTACAGGATGGAAGTCTGTGAACCACTGTTATTTTGGAGGACACTTAAAAGATGGGTTTTAGGAAGAGCTTACATGGACAAACTCCCAAACAGGAAATACTGGAAAATGAGTTTCTGCATTAGTTTTTAACTTGGTAGCCTGTATACACTTAGCTCTGATGTTATAACCCTACTCAGCATCTTGTTAGACATGCTTCCAACCTGCTTGCAAGGATTCCTAGTAAAAGCCAACTCAACCATCTGATCCTTCTCTGGGACTTTCCCAGAGAATAGAAGGAGAAACCTGTGTTGTCCTCCCAGTGTATTTCTGAATTTGGTGCTAATTCTGATATTTAACCCATGCCACAAAATCTCTCTTTTATTTTGTTCCTAAAGATGTCTTCTTCTCACAATTTCTGTAATCTGTAGGATGAGGAAACATAGTGGAGGCCCATTAAAACATCTTCACAATTTAATTATCAAATAAAAAGAGCTGTGAACAATATGGTCATTGTGTTGATCCTCAGTGTTTTCCAAATATTGTTGGAATTTATCATATCTGCAAGGTGGGGAAAATAAAGATACTAGCTTTTGTCAATGGGAAATTCCTGATAGACTTGCTTTATTTACTTATTTGGACCAAGAACTAGCATTTGAATGAGAATCTGTAATATACTTTTGAATTGAATCTCCCAACAGTCTTTCTATTTTACACTGTGACTCATGCCACAGGGCAATTTCTGACTTTGCAAGCTGGATTCCTTTTGTAGAAAATCTAAAATGTGCCAACTATCAGTGGGCGTTCAGTTCAGGGGACTGAACTACAGCCAGTATGAAAAAAAACCCTTTTCTGTGAAAACCCTAACATGTAACATGGAATTTGGGTCCACAGTTTCAGCTGTTTTGCTCTGGATTTGCTCCTCTCTGAGTCACACAAATTAATTGAGATGTGGCTGGAGTTGCCTTATGAGTAGGGTCGTACTCTGAATTTGGAAACCTGAGTTTTTCACCAAACTGGGACTCTGATCTTCTGTGTGAAATGATTGCATTGCTTTGCCACTCTGAATTCCCTCAGTGGGCTTTTTCTTGTCTGCTAACCTCTTCGAACAAGGGGAGAACATCTGGCATAAACCCACTAGTATTTATAATAAGAATCAAATCACAACCATAGCACCTAGAAACCATAATACCATAACAACCATTCATCTTTCTGAGTCTAATAGTATGGCAAAGCTATTTAGAAATTCAGGGGAAGTTGGAGTTGAAAACATAATTAGGACATTTGGAGAAGGTAGAGTTGGCTTACTAGGAAAATTGTAAGTCTTTAAGGTAAACTGAGTCTGGATTTAGGAAACAAAGAGGAACATGCTAATGCCTGCATATTTTAAGTACATCAGATGTGGAACAGGATTCTGGAAGAGTCTGCTTGGTGACATAAACAGCAAAGGACGGAAATTCTCAAAGGGAAAATCAGGTGTGCAGAAATCTGCATGATGGTGAAAGCTATGTTTCCTAACTATCAAATGGGGGGAAAAAACAGAGTGAAATATTACTTATGAAGAATGATGTACATTGACAGACTGTCCAGAACTCACGGGAAGCAGTGGCAACAATTTTGGCTTTCTTGCTGCTGACCACAGCACATGTTAATTGGGATCAGTCATTTAGCCATACTAGGACACTTCTGTGAACCTTAAATGGATATCATATATCTGTGTATAATTCTGTAGCAATTCTTCCACTTATATTCCACTGCATTGTAAGTATGTTTAAGGGAAGATAAATTTTTGCAGGGTCAGGGTAGACAGCTAGATGTTTGATATCAGACTTCGGATGCTTCTTACATTTCTTAATGCATTGCAAATACTTGATCTAATCATTCATAAAAACACATGGAATACTCATTTTAGCTCTGGACAACTTTTCATGGAACATCTGCACATGAGCAATTTATCTTAATCATCAAAATCTCTGTACTGGAACAGCTTTAGCATCCCCACCCTCTGGCTCTAGATGATTGGGGTGCATCCAGTCCGTGTCAAAGGTGATGTCATGTTTAACACCATGCATGTGATACCTAATCTCTTCTTATGAAAATTCCATATAAAATTTTAACTTAGCAAGAATAAAGCCACGATGTGATGTCACTGTATCTTCTTAGCTTGGGTCTTATTCTTTTCTCTCAGACTTTTTAAAAGACTTCAGTACAATCAGCTATGCAGGATGACATACTGGAATGGAGTCACCCAAAAAGCATATGTGAAAACCTCACCATTTTTTCGGAGTACAGGAAACTTTGCTGAGGTAGCTGAAGTAAAATCACCTCTAAAGCAGATGTGAGACTATGGATACAAGCAGTGAGATGAAATAGGAGTTCCCAGTCTGTATATAGAGGAACTCTACTTCTTCCAGCTGCCTTGCCCCATGCTGTGCCTTCCTCTCCTCTGCACTAACTTTAACTCGTCAGTCCTTCTGTGAACTGATTTCACTCACTATTCTGGCAGTACCCTGGAGTGTGGAATGTCAGGTTTTTTTCCCGGCCACTAAAATGCAGATTGTCACATAAGGATATGATGAAAACAAGTGATAGTACCAAAAAAGGAGGGAGAGCGGCTGACAAATGGATAGAGGACACTGCAGTGAGCTGCTAAAACATCTTGTGCAGTATAGGAAGCTGTAATGTTGAGGTGTTCTTATAAACCCTTGGTTGGTTATGGTGCATCAGAAATAGCTACCACGACATACATCACTGAAGTGAAGTTTTTCCGGTGACTTTGATAAGAGAAAAATCACAGTTTTAGGGCTTCATTAACCTCGTTTTGCTCCTGCACATAACACTGTGGATCAGCAACAGTGATTCAGTGGATTTGAAGTAGCATTACTGAGCCAGGCCAAATTAAATCAGGTGGGAATTTAGACCAAAGTTTATTATAATAGAAACTAATGATGCCACTCAAAATTAAGGCTGCCTGAGAGTTTTTAGGATGGTATATAGGCAGTTCTCATTGACCATGCAATTAGGTCAGGCATATGTCTTTTAATAGAGTACTTAATTATATTAACTGGATTTTGCAATCGACTAACAGAGACCATAGAAGTCCATGCACGATCAGTCAAGTGCAGAGCTTTATGTACTGAAAACAGGTAGTGTTTTCCTCAGTTGCTCATTTGCCATTGACTGAAGTGCTGGAACTACACTTAGCAGCAGGTATGCAGAGCTTGGAGAGCATTTTCACTCTCAAAGTGCTACAGAAATGGAGGATCCATTCCAACAATCCTATCTCCTTTAATTATCTTAGGGAATTGCTTAGCATCTCTGGCATTCCCAACATCATTTAGCTATCCAGAACAGTTTTGCAAGTGGTTTTCTGAACCGCAAAACAGTATTCCTTATGAAATAAATTTTAGTTTTGTGTGACTTTCCAGGCTAGTGGTAAGGGCAGCTGGTACTTTAAAGGTCAAATTCTGCTTTGCATGTTGCCTGTTGAGGGGATTGATTGCACCCCCAGTCAATTTGCAGAAAACACTGAGCTGGATGGTTGATCTGCTGGAGGGCAGGAATCACAGAATCAATGAGGTTGGAAAGGACCTCTGAGATCATCTAGTCCAACCTATGACCAAACATCCCACGTCAACTAGACCATGACACTAATTGTCATATCCAGTCTTTCCTTAAACACTTCCAGGGATTGTGACTCCATCACCTCCCTGGGCAGCCCATTCCAATGTCTAATCACTCTTTCTGTGAAGAAATTCCTCTTAAGGTCCAACCTAAACCTCTCCTGGCACAGATTAGAGCTATGTCCTCTTGTTCTGCTGCTAGTTGCTGGGGTAAGAGACCAACCCCACCTGGCTACAACCTCCTTTCAGATAGTGATAAGGTTCCCCACAAGCCTCCTTTTCATCAGGCTAAACAACCCCAGATCCCTCAGCAGCTCCTCATAAGACATGTGCTACAGATCTTTCACTGTCCCTGTTGCCCTCCCCTGGACTGGAAGAAGGCTCTGCAGAGCTGGACAGGCTGGATCAGTGGGCTGAGGAAAATTGTATGAGGTTCAACCACATGAAGTGGTGGTTCACAACATGAGAGCTACAGGTTTGGGAAGAGTGGCTAGAAAGCTGCCCATTGGCAAAAGACCTGTTGATTGACAGCAGCTGAACATGAGCCAGCAGAGTGCCCAGGTGGCCAAGAAGGCCAATGGCACTCCGGCCTGGATCAGCAATGGCGTGGCCAGCAGGACCAGGGCAGGGAGTGTCCCCCTGTGCTCAGCAGTGGTGAGGCCACACCTCAAATCCTGTGTTCAGTTCTGGTCCCCTCATTGCAGGAAAGACATTGAGGGGCTGGAGCGTGTCCAGAGAAGGGCAACGGAGCTGGGGAAGGGTCTGGAACACAAGTCCTGTGAGGAGTGGCAGAGAGAGCTGGGGGTGTTTAATCTGTAGAAGAGGATGATCAGGGAGGACCTTATCATTCTCTACAGCCACCTGAAAGGAGGCTGCAGCAACATGGGGGTCGGTCTCTTCTCACAGGCAACAAGCAACAGAAAAGGAAATTACCTCAAGTTGCCACAGGGGAAGTTTAGAGGAGATTTTAGGAAAAATTTCTTCATGAAAAGGGTGACAGGGCATTGGAACAGGCTGTCCAGATAAGTGGTAGAAACACCATGCCTGGAAGTGTTTACAAAACTTGGATAAGGTACCTGGAAATATGGTTTAATAGTGAAAATAGCAGGTAAATAGTTGGACTTGGAGATCTTAGACATCTTTTCCAATCTTAATAATTCTGTGATTCTATTGTTTAGTGATGGACTTGACAGTATTTGGTTTTGGTTGGACTCAGTGATCTTAAATGTCTTTTCCAGTCTAACTGATTCTATGATTCTCTGAGTCCAACTTAGTCCCATTGTCCCTGAGTACAGTTTTTTTCTTTAGTAAAGTTTTCATATTCTAGAGAACTTCAGGTCATATAGATGCATCTACTTTAAAACAGGAGGAATATAAGAATTTTAAGGCTGTATTCTTGAAGCTCTTTGAAGTTAGTGATGTTCTTCTAGCTTATATTCATGCAGCATTTATGCCATTGGCAAATTCACGGAAAATTTTTCAGGGTTAAATCTTGCATACTTTCTCAGGAGGTGTTATTACTGTAATCCCTCTAGAGTGAGATAGCTGCAAGATCCATAGAATTTCACCTGTGTGAATGGAGTAAATGAAAGCTTGTGATTATCTAATTTAGACCATGCCATCATCTATTTCTTTTTTTCTTAAAATTTCTCTTGTAGAAAATTTCAATGTGATCTGTGCTGAATAGCCTTTCTAGTTCTCTAGCAATGGCTCTTTGCAACCTGAGAACATTTTCTCGGTGCACAGCAAAAATTTACCCAGAGGTGGAGGTTCAAGCTGAGTGAGAAATTTTGGCTGTAGGCTGAAACTTTTTCAATTTAAAGTTTTCTATTGGCTAACTTCATTTTAGAAACCATTTTTTCTACAGCTTTATGGATCACTGTGAAAATACTGAGAAAAGTTTTCCAGATGAAAATTTCTCATTTCAGAAAAAAAGGAAAATGTCCTATTGAAATGAAATTACATTTTGAAATGTTTGATGTTTTATTCCATTATTTCATGACAGAATAGCAGTAACAATATGTAATTGTGACAGACAATGGAATGCTATGACATGGTTTGGCTTGATACCATTTGTCATGAGTTAATTCATGAATAATAAAAATGATACAGGGATTTAAAATTTTTTTTATGTTCTTCTGTCACTGTGTGCAAACCTTAGAAGGCCCTGATTTTCCTTTGAAGTTCCTGTGAATAAACTAATTTCAACTGTGAAATCTACTCATAAAAAAAAAGAAAGTCTAGATTTTTCAACCATCTCTTATTCTTAGGAAGTGGCATTCAAGGTGTCACACACCAAAACTGAACTGAACAAAGAAGCCAAACTACTTCATTTGCAGTCAGCTAACCCTGTGCTGATCTTTCGTGATGCTTTTAAACAAGGCTGATTTTCTGTTCTCTTGTATCCGTGAAGTTTCCAGTGTTCCCCAGTTAGGACCACGAATCAACAAATCCTATTTAAAATAATTGCTCCCAGGGGCAAAGTGTAGACTGCTTTTAACCTGTTGTTTTTCATTCGTAGCAGAATCTGGTCTGTCACAGAGCGAGAGGGCAATTCATAGCTCAGCCTCATGGGAGTGTTTTATTGAATATTGACCTTTGCTGGTTTTTATGGCTGTTGTGACATAAATTCTTCAGTGACATAATTTCTGTCTCTGCAGCAGCACTTTCTGTTGGTCAAACAGAAATGTCAGCCTGCCTTGTTGTCATCTACTCGCAATGATGCTGATATTTGCCCCTTTGAAGGATAAAAGTTTTAGCCTTTGTTCCAGTGCACTGAAGAATGAAAAAGCATAAAGTTTTGCCCAGAAGAGTATCGTCTATGTGATCACAGGCATTTTTCATTACAGAACTGAAACTGAGGTATAAATCTCACACTGATGTAAATCAAGAACTGCGATTACAGTCACTGGCTTAGTTCTGATCACCTTTTCTAAACCTAGAGTAACTCCAATAAGGTCAATGCACTTACTTTGGATTTTCTTGGGATCTAAAAGGATTTAGAATTTGACCTTAGATGTATTGGCACAAAATTCTGCAAATAAGTAAAGCAGGATTGAAAAATTTTTTGCTTCAAAAAAGAACACAATATTAGGAACTACAAAGTGCTAACAGGTTTGTAAGAATGCAGTCAAGAAGGAGTAGGCACAGACACAGTAAATGCAAATCACCAATTTAAGTTTGGCATTTTTGCACAACAAAAAACGAAGCTAGCCATTTTTAAGAAAGAAGTTAATGTGATTATAAGGGTTTTTTTTAGTAAAATTTCTTTGAAAACTTTCCACTATCTTTTTCAACACTAGCCATGAATTCTTGACTTCACATTGCAGTTGAGTATCCTGTTAGCTAATTAAGATGGTTGGCAGAAATGTTTGTGGTCCTGTGGTGTAAAGTTGTGTTGAAATAATTCAGGTTAAAAAACAGAATAAAAAATCTCCTACAGACCATGCTTTTGCTTTTGTTTACAATACCAGTAACATAATGGTAGACCCTCAGTGATTCATTGCTTGTTTATTTCAATTCCTTTTTCTCTACTCCTTCTACTCCACCCTTTGCATCTATTCACACATTTCATGGAGTAAAATGTAGGCAAACCTCTACTCAGCTATGTCACCTCTTTCTTTCCAATACTTCATTTCTATTTTCGAGGACAGAAAGGACAGTTATGTTTGGAGATGCAGACTGTTATTGTCTGGATTTTTCTAGGCTGCAACAGACAAATTCTGAATTTCTGACTACTTTTTAGAAAGAAAATGGTCCACTTTTCTCAAGAAAGCTTTATGGCATTCCACACTGCATTAAGACTGAGACTGAACATATTAAAACTTTTGCTGTCTTAGAATCACAGAATGGTTAAGGTTGGAAGGGACCTTAAAGATCATCTTTTTCCACCCCCTCTGCCATGGGCAGGGATGCCAGTCACCAGATCAAGTTGCTCAGGGCCCAAACTAACCTGGTCTTGAACACTTTCAAGGATGGGGCAGCTTCTTCAGGCAATCTATGCCAGTGCCTCACCATCCTCTGCGTAAAGATTTTCCTCCTAATATCTGATCTAAATCTTCACTCTTTCAGTTTAAAACAATTGCCCCTTGTCCTTTCACTGTCTTCCCATATAAAAAGTCCCTCTCACTTATTTTTATATATTATAAATTGTAAATTATAAATATATATATTATAAATTTTAATATAATATTTATTTTATATGTTATCCCTTAATGTACTGGGAGGTTGCAATAAATTTTCCCTGGAGTTTTCTCTTCTCCAGGCTGAACAACCCCAGCTCTCTCAACCAGTCTTCATAAAAGAGTTCCTCCAGCCCTCTGATCATCTTTATGACTCCTTTCTTATCCTCACTCCTACTCCTATATTGCACTGTTATGCCCTTATGCAGTTCCTTGCAAACCAAAAGCTCTGGGACATTGAAAGTAGATCACATTTGATTCAGATGATATATGATATTGTAGAAATATATTTACTGAAAAATGTACAATGTGCTATCCTTGCTTATTAGCAATTTTACAAGATTCAAAATAGTTTAGTAGACAGATAATTAAGAATTTCTTTTAGTAAAGAACTTCTGTTTACTAGCCAATTAGGAAAATTCAAAGCAGGTTCAATAGCTAGATAGCTAAGATAAACAACTAAATTATTTTGGAAATAATACTAACTGTCATTTTTGAGGGATAACTTAATCCATGTTACTTAGAGTTTGGGAAAAAATCTGCTGTGGAGTTCACTGTGGAATTATGTAGAAAAAATATGCCAACTGTCAGCATCCTCTTTCACCCTTGTTTATCCAGCCTGGTGCTTGGAAGGCAGTGAATTCCAGGGCAAACATGTACTCTACATGGCTTCATGGTTATGTTATGTTTTTTTGCAGTTCCTGGTGCTGACTGCAGCAGGAGACAGTGTCTCCTAAGAGACTTAGGGTCTGACCTAGTCTATAGTTTCTGGTTTGTTAGCAAATGCCTTTACTGCGGTTCTTTCTGTCTGCTGCTATTCCAGGTGAAAGCATAACTTTTTCTTTCTTTTTTAGTTATTCTTCATGAAATCAATTCAAACTGCCCAGAGTATGAAGACTCTAACCCCAGAGAGAATCAATTTACAAATGGAAATGGTGTAACAGAATAAAGCATGTTACCTTCCAAGGTGTTTCGAAAACTGTAATTGGCCATTTTATCCATGGGTCCGGATTCATACTGAGTCAGTGAAAGGCAAAATTCAACATCAGCTGAGGATGGGAGCCTTGGGGTCCTTGATTTATCATTGTTCCCAGGATTTCGCCTTATAGGCCCCTCTCTTGTGGCATTGCATAAAGCCTCTTGGCTGTTGTACTCCTCAGACCGAGTGCAAATTACCTGTATAAGACACTTCCTGTTAGAGGAGTTGCAATTACAAAAAAAATAAAAACAAAAGAGGTACCTTGATTAACTTTTTTTAGAACAAATAAAATGTACAATGCAATAAGTTTGTTTCAAGAATACATATTATTTTTTACGTTTTATGGGTATGATTTTAATATAACATCGTTATTTCATAGAAAACAGCTGTCTAATACAGTGCACATTTTGAAGTAATACACTGATCTGTATCTGATCAGTGTATTACCCATATGGACTAAGGAATCAAATCTCATTCATGCTCTTGAAAACTCACTGAGGCTAAATTCAGTGTTACCCACCAATGCAACAGGACACAGAGTTAAATCCGCTGCTGAATTTGCTAAATGGAGGATTTTTGGTTTCAGCAGGCTACTGAACAAAGCCATTATCGCAGATTTTTTTTTTACCCCACACAGTAAGAGTGGGAAATGTTGACTTGAAATATGAAAAAAGTTTTTATGAAAATTTCTGTGTGTGCCTTGTCAGGGTAAATGGACACTTACTTTCTCTGTGTCTTAATGATGTTACATGTGTGAAATGGGAAAATTTGCTACTGTACTTCCCAGAAATGTTGCAGACATTAAAATATATCACCAACTGAAATACCATAGTGATGGATATTGTGAAAGGATCTTAAACAGAGAGATGGATACAGATGTAAAATACTGCCAGAATCTAGCATCACTTATATAAATGTTCTGGGTTCACAGTCAAAGTCCAGTTACAATGGCATAAAAAGTCATTAGTTGTCAGATGATCTGTAGAACCTGCCAGTCCAATTTGAGACTCCTGGAAGAGCAAGGTAGTTCAGTGGTGGGTCTATGAGAATGAATCAGAACAACAGTGGCTCAGAATTCCCAGAAGTTGTTTTGTATCCTTAGCGGGTAATGCTGAGGCTCTAAATCAAACTCAACTGTCTATTGTTTTGCTTTCCTTCTGAAAAAAACACCAAAACAAGTAAAACTCCAAACCACCAGAGACCCCTTTGAAATACAGGACTCTGCAGTTAACAAGTAATCAATGTGGTTAATGAGAAATTTGGGTAGAGAAAGAATAGGTCTCATTACTGAGTGAAACATCAGAGGGTAGAAAACCCCTAACACTGAAACCTCTACTTCTATCCTGAAGGTATATTTCCATTTCATGGACCGGAACAATGAACAGGAAGGTGAGTGAAAGCAATCTTCTCTTCTTTAAAACAGATGTAAGAACATGAGATTATCTTTTGATAAAGGAAGTGGGTGGGAGAATCATTTCACCTATACTAATCATTTACAAACTCTGACATTGAAGCAACAGTCTAGGATGACCTCTACAGTCAGGGCAGAGGAAGGCATCTCCTCAGTGTGATTCAGCTCTCCCAAACCAGATGTCTGGTAGCTGAGATGTACATACCTCTAGGGGTGCCTAGTTCTCTCCATTGGCTAAGTCAATGAAATAAAATGAGTAAAAAAATCAATGCAGAAACTGTCTCTGGACTGCAGTTAGTAAGAGAAGCAAAATTAAGAGTGTTCAACTTAATGCTCTGCTTCTGCATTAGGGTGGGATGAATCACACCCTGGAGGCTCAGATGTGCTTCTGAACTAACTAAAGACAGAGCCAAAGGCAAGTTGATGTGCTGCTGAACTAACTTTTGAACAAATAGAAGGAGATCAGATGAATCCTTTTGTAAGTGATTTGATGACAAATTCACAGATAATGTTTGATGAAGCTGGTGATATAACAGACCTTAAGAATCTGGAATTCTTAAATAATAACTTTTCTATGAATATGAATATTATGGAAAAATAATTCTCCTCTTTTTTGGGGGCATATAAGAAAGCTTATCAGAGCAATTTATTCTTAGACACTGCTCTGTTAGCTGCAATCTGTCCATGTCTGTTAAAACTTCTGAGGTGCCCTTGGAAGCTGTAGGTAGTTTTCCAGCAGAGATTTGAATGAGCACATTTTCCCCAGAAGTTCATCCAGTGGGTCAGGATTGTGTCCTCTAAGGAGTCTCTTCTAAGAATCCCCATTGAGGAAGGAGAGGTAGTGACAGGCAGAGGCCCACAGTTATAAACACAGACCATAGCTATGGTGCTGTTTTTATGATTGGTTTCTGTTACTGACTGATTTGATTCCCATTAGAAGGAAAATGGGTGGATGATTCAGGAGAAGCTCTAGTAATTTCTTTATTTATAAAAATGAACCATTCTGTGTCCCTAGAAGTGCATTAGTGATGAAGACAAATGTGTTTTGACTGGTTAAGCTCAAATGGTGTCTCAGTTGTCACTTGGCTCAGAAACTACCTATGTGTGGATTTTCTATCAATCTCTCCTCTGGGCTTTATCTAGGTTCATATCTCCTGTGTTCTCCATCCTGCCATCTCCTATCTTCCATCCTTTTCCCCCTGCCCTGGGGATATATCCCTATTGTGTCTTAAAGAGGAATCACATGCTGTGCTCAAGACCCAGTTTTCAGATATTCAGACAGTGATGATTTAAGCATAAACTCAAATAGATCTCTAAACAAAGACACTTCCTCCTTTGTTCTATTTATCCATTTCAGTGGGATTTAATGTAATTGTTAATGTCATGAGGCTTATAAACTATTAGAGTGTTAATTTTTTTTTCCATTTACGTCTCAGTGTAGCCATCACTAACTGTCTGACTAACCAAATTCATCCTAAACAGAAGCCAGATGCTACAAGGCATTTGGAAAGTCACAACATAAGTGCCAGGAGTGAAAGTACTTGTCTGTAACCTTTTGCTATTTCTTTTTCTGAATTAAAAATTAAGGCCTAGTCATAAAATTAACTGGGATGCTTTTCCAGAAAGATTTAGCTTAGATGATATTAATTATGGGTCTATCCTGAAACTATAATTTGCAGTTTTAACAGTCATGTGATATGCAAGTGATAATAGAACATAGTTCAGTCAAATGGCTGTTTCTGGATGTAATTTGCATAAAGCATACATAATATGGGTCACATCACTGCCTTCTTTTCCTTCAGCAGGAATAATTCCTACTATAAAGATGTAAGTTTAAAACCTGATTTTTTTGTTCCCTTTTAGAACAGTCCTGAACAAATTTCGCAGTTTACAGATCTTCAAATTCCAGCTGCATCTGCCTGTGTGAATTCATCAGTTCCAGGGAAATTGTTAGGAAGATACTCTGAGGTAAAGCTTATGTAAGTAGTGAGCGGAGCAAATGCCAGTAGATGGCAGTCCTGAATATGCAGCATCGCTTCTGGACCTTGTAGCACCCAGCAGAAAATATCCCTCTGTGCACTGCAGCTGAGATCTTGAACACAGCTCCTCGGAGCTTTTCTTAGAAAACAGACTGTAGAGGCTACTGTCTCACACCTGTGGCAAATGGGACGGCCTTTTGTCTTTTACTTTGCAACTGCTTGCACAGATCAGCCCCCATGCCAAAATAAAGGGAACTGCACTATAGAACACTAGAGTGATATTCACCTGCTGGCTTTGAATTCAAAGCTTTGGGGAATTTTGTGACAGATTTCTTGGGGTTACTCTTGCTTATTAGGTCTGTGCTCACAAGGCCATTCAACACTGGTAATATATACCTGAACACTTGGGAAAACAGGTATGAAATGGTATGGTATTGAAATAGGTGCTCACTCACAAAGTGATCTGAAGTTCCTCTGTTTGCTGGGGTAGTAAAGGCACTCAAAGGGCTAATCCAGACCTCTGCATCCTTTAGAAGTGGTCCCATGCTCTGCTTCTCTTCTAAGCCCACTGAGCAGTGGTCTGGCCCCCTCCAGAAGCTGTACCAGCATATTTTCATAGTATTGTTTTGCAGATTAGACAGTCCAAAAGAACCACTTCAGATTACAGTCAGAGCAACCACTTGACTTGCTGATGTGTGCCAGCCACCAAGATGTGATGTAGGCACTCCACGGCCTTCCTTGACACCTCCCCTCACCTCTGTCCTACATGAAGTCTGGATTCCTAGGTTGGAGCCTTGGGTCCTGTTATGGAGCCAAAAGAGATTTTGCACTGATTCATTGTCTTTCTCTGTCTTTTTCCACTTATTCTCACAACCTTGCCTGGGAATGTCATTAAAGCACAGCTCTCACACTGGATTTAAAACATTTGGCAGCTATTAAGAGGTTTTATTTTTACTCTTTTTTTTGGCTGCATTAGGGCTTGGCATAATTTAATCCTAATTAAGTGGCATCCAGAAGCCATTTACTCACCAAACTGGGAAAATGCAAGGAAATCCCCAAGTGCAAGCTGTACCTTGGGACTTGTTTTTATAGCTGGAACTTTGAAAGGTGCTGTGTCTGTAGCAGAACAAAAGTGTTTTAAGAGATTGTATATATTTATATCTGGTTCTTCATGTACTGCTGAATATTGGCAGGATGAAAAAATTAAACATGTAGAGGATTGAAAGAAAAGGAGAAAATATGCAAAGCAAAGCCTTGAAGAAGCTCTAAGAGGGTAAGGTTCTTAACTGACTGTCTTCCCCTTGTGGTACATACATAAAGTGGGGGAGCTGTGAAACACAAGCTAAAAGGAGATGAGACAAACATGAACCGACAGCATTAAAACAAACCTGGGGCCTCAAGGTACTTTCTTAACCTTCAGTAAAAGCTGGCTGAGTTTCACCTTTTTGCTCAGACACAGCCCAGAACTGGAGGGCAACCTATACCCCATTAAGCACCTCAAAACGGTGCTGGGCTGGAGTGGAAAAGTCTGTTAACAATTACTGATGAAGTATTCACTGGCACCTCCTGGTTTGACAGGCTGTGATTCCCTGCTCTCCGGCTGCCTCCAAGCTGTACCGTCACTGCTGCTGTCTCCATGTCTACTGTGAAATCAGTCAGACACACCTCTAGAGAGAGATGGAAGGCTTCTTCTGCTGGTGAATTACTAACAAAGCCCAGTTTTTATGAAATCAATCTAGCTATTGATTTATACACCTCTAAAGGTGTATATTCTTCATCTTTTACTTTACATGACTCCTGAGCAAGCATGGCTGTACGCCAGTGGACAGCCAAGCATCCAGGGACACGGCTCCACTGTCACTCACACATGATCCCATGGACAGTGAAACACAGGGACATAGAGGCTGAGGATGCCCAAGTGGCTGCTTCTGCTGTGCACAGATCCTGATACCCTCCTGCTGTGGTCCTGAAGTGGCATGGAAGAAGTACCTCTTCCTAACAGGAAATGTTTCAAATTTATAATCCATGTAAGCATATCATTAGAGAGCAGTCTTCAGAAACTTTTTATTTATAGTTGTTCCATTTGGGCTCTTGCTTTTTAATGTACCAGCCTGTAGCTGGCACCACAACCTATTAAGTTGCAATAAAAAATAAAGTCATTGAGTTTGTGAGTTCCTTGGTTGTCCACAAGCAGATGGATATTAGACTTTGGCTGATTTAAGAATAAAGAAGTGCTGGCTTCTGGTGTTTGTATTTCTGAAAATTTCCTGCAGTTTTTAAAGGTAGATGTAAAATAATATTTCAAATGATGCTGTCAGAGTATTCAGCAAGCAGTACAGCTCACTGATAAAATGCACTTAGAATTAAATAACTGTGTCTGAATAGCTGAATTCATATTTCTTATGAAGTCATGTTTTCAGGTAATGGATCTAAAGTACTGTCATTATTAGTTCAGAAGCATTTTATCCATTTTCTATTTGTGTAACTTGTTTCTCTTTTGTAGCAGCTTTGCTTTTTTATAAGTGGTTCTTCAGGGTGATATGGAATGAAGTGCTAGGGGAAAGTTTCTGTGCTTGCAACAAAGAATTGGCAGCAGGCTTACCCCAGCACATCCGAGAGCAGCCAGCTCTCCATGTTATGCAATTGCTTCTCTCAAGTCTTAGGAGAGGCAGAATAGAAGGAGCTGAAGTTGGTGGTGTTTCCTGCTTACCACAATAGCAAACTGAAATAGCACTTAGATTCTCCAGCTTTATTTTCTTCATCCTATGTCTAGCACACTGCAGGGATTCCCAGACTCTAATGTTAACTGCCAGCAGAAAGATTCTGCTTTTTATTTGCAGTAGGTTTTTATGCATTTGCAACTCAATTGACTTGAGTTGTTCCTTGAAATTAGTTCTGATGCAGAAGAGAGAATAATTTCACCTCCTACTATTTAGAATCATAGAACAGTTTTGGTGGAAGGGATCTTTAAAGGTCAGCTAGTACAACCCCCCTGCCATGGGCAGGGACATTTTCAACTAGATTTTTTTATTTTTTTTTAGAAAATACATTATCTTAAATAATTGTAGAAAAGAGCACTAAAGCAAAACAAAAAAAGATCTCAAAATGTCATGGAATATCTCCAATTCCCATATAGTTTTCTGTTAAGTTGACATGGGATTGCAAAAATTGGTAAAGCATTAGTACGCCTCATGCAGTCCTAATGCTGAATGTAACACTTGAATCATCACAAGCAAGTAACTGAAGACATGAGAAAACCCTTCCCACCCACCCTAAAACATAAGCTAAGCAAACAAACAAAACCAGTAAAGATTCCTGATAGTCTTGGTGGTAAAAAAGAGGCAGGAATCAGAAGTGTCACTTAGATGACAAAGATGAGAAAAACGTGGATGGATAATTCACTCAGCCAAGTGGTAACAGCAGCATGTTGAAGAAAAAGTAAGGTGAAAGCAAGAATTTCAGCATGTATCCATGGGTATCCATGTTGCCATGGCAACCCCTCAATGCAATAAAGTATTTTCTCCTCTCTTTGGGATTTAAAAAAAAGGAAGAGGGATGCTGTTCTGCAAATAGGCACTTCACCTTTTTTAAAATAAATCTAAATAATTTCCTAACATAGCAGGCATTGTTTTGTTATGCTTTGGAAAGACACTCGAAATTCTGAAAAGGACACCATATCATTGATGTGCCATTCAAAGATTTCTCTTGCCCTCCTTTTGTTTTGAATGCTTGTTAGAAACCTAAATTCCTTCACAATCCTGGATCCTCCTCTTTCTCTCTATTTTTTTTTTTTTTACTCATGCTGTTTAGCTACAGAGCTGAGATAATCAGAGCACTCTGCAGCACAGAGATCTGTGGCTGTTTTCTGGTTCAAGCTAAGGCCATTTTTGTCCCCTTTTGATTTTCTGGAATGATATTCTGATCTCTAACTTTGTGCTACTCAAAGAAACTGTATTGACTGTTATTTCCTATCAAACAATTAAATTTTAATTAATTAAATTTAATTTAATTTAGATTCAAAGCTAATAAAGAAATATCTTTCCCCAAAGACACTGACTGAAAATCCAGATCTGATCAATCTCTTTCATTCTTTCTCTAGACCAGACAGGAGAGCCATACATAGATAGACGATATTAGAGGGAAATAATACTTTTTGAAAGTAAAGTTATCACTTATTTTTGAAATTTTGATAAAATTGTAACATTTCCAGAAGTGGCTGAAAAATATGTGATAAGATTTTCAGAAATTATGTTGAAAATGGCAGCAAACGACTTACCTATGTACACGACACTGAATGTGTCTTAAACACAGCATATTTTTTATTCCTGCGCCTATTAAAGTTATACAAAAATATCTCTTTGAGCAACTTGTTCCATAAAAAAATCCTTAATTTAAGAATATATTAGTGGGAACTAACTTTAAATGAGAAATTGTAAACATGACTGTTTCTTTAATATATTAATTGCTACTAATGAATTTTCTGGGTATTTATTACCCGGATGGAAACATCTTAAGAATCTGGACACAATTAACAAAACCTTGGAAAAAAAATGAGCCAAATACAACTATCTGACAATTGCATGTCTTTTAGAAAATTCTGCCAGGAACTTGCTGATTCCTGTATATTACCTGCCTCCTCCTGCCTTGGTTATCTCATCTGATATTCTGTATTGATAGCGCCACTTGACATATGTAACCAGTGCAATCTTGGTTTCATTTAATGCACTTTACCACATGTACTATTTTCACACAACCATTTATTCAGCTCAGTGCAGAACAGCATAAGGTCCACTTCTTTCTGATAATTCAATCTCATTAAGCTAGAAGAGCTGATCCAGATTAAAACTTTTAGAAATAAGAAGAATTTTAGAAAATGAGATGAAAATGCATGTTTGTATCTGTATCTATTTAATGGCTATGTCAACACTAAATTGAATGTGTCCAGGAAACATCCCAGGCACTGAGACCAAATAATCCATGTCTATGTCAGTAAAATAATTTTAGTCTCATAAACAGGGTGTCTCTATGCAAACATTCTCCTGGGAATGGTCCCTGGAAAGTACCTGTCTGATAGAGAAAAAGGTATGCCAGAGAATAACCTAAATAGTTCTGTTACTGTATCTCTGAATGCTTGAATTTAGGTGTATCCACATCCTCTATTATTCAGAGGGCACAAATCAAGACTAAATACAGCACAACCAGCTCAGTAAGCCCAGTTGGGTGCTGATTTGTAATATGCCAGAATATCCCAGAGCTGCTTGAATTTGTCTCTCTTTCTGTTAAATCACTAAAACTGCAGCAACCTTCATTTGGGTTGTTGCTACAGAAATAAATAGAAGACAGATTTAGAAGAGCATAATCATAGACTTCAACGCCAGAAGCAACTGTTGCTATTGTCATGATGGAGTGTGTCTATTGAAGCTAATAGACCTTTGTCACTGTGTTTAGGCAATGTGGCAGCTATGAGCAAGAGATAAAAAAAAAGCTCTGTGTTAGAACAGCACACTATAGGTCACCTATATGAGACCTCATCATTTACGTACACATGTAATTTCACCATTTTTTATGGACTAATTTGAAGTGCTTTTAATTGGCAGGAATCACTATTGCATTTGCCTCTCAGTTCTTTTGCGCAACAGAGATTATTTCTTTTCTATTTCTTTGAACTACTGATGTGAATTACACAGCTGATTCTTCTCTGCTCTAAAGCTTTGGTTTACTTGTTTGTTTGTTTAACATTGAAACAGCTTAGTTTAAGTGGATAGTTTTTAACTCATGAATGGGAGGAATACACTGGGAGAGGGGTAGAGCACCTGAAAACCCTTTGCTTCTATTTCCATCATTCAGTCACCAACTGGTTTGCAACAGTTATGTGCTAGAAATTTATGTGCATAAATCCTACTTCTTCTGACCTGACAGGCACACCAGAATCAAGCACATTTAAGCTGTTGAAGGCCATGTTTGGACACAACAGCATAACTTTCCTCCTTTCACTTTACTTTTATGTCCTTAATTAAACAACCTAAATCCTACAGTCAGAAAGAAATGCGACAAAGTTACACATAAACAGTTCTAAATAAAGATTAAGTCCACATAAAATCCGATTTGCTCTCCATTATCATTTACTTCCTCTCCAGGAATATCTAAGGGAAGGCAGTATGGCTAAGCCCCCATCTTTTGCACCTCACTTAAGTGCTTAAAACCAGATGGGATCATTCCCTTCCCCTTTTCTTGGCTGGTTCTTACCTGCCATGAGGAGAAAATTGATGCTGGGCTGAGTAAATTAGGGTTGGTGGGATGTCTGCCGCCCATGTACTCATCATTGCAGACCTCACAGTCCTCTGCATCTCGCCAGTCCCAGTAGGGGATGGTGAAGTTCTCATCACCCGTTATCCTCTGGATCTGGCGTTCCCACAACAGCAGAAAGACCCGATGCCAAGGCAGGAAACCGGGGGCTTCGTGGGCAAAATCAATGTCCCGCCACACATTGGAGCCACCTAGGAGTGTGTCTCGAGAGGCATAATAATGCATCCACACAAAGAGATCGTACACATTGATGTCTCTGAACATGGGGTTGGAGCCATTGTTCATCTGAGTGTAAGTGCCAGTAGCAATAACGTAGTCCTGGCTAGGGATGTTCTTTGCCAAGTTAAGATAGGCAAGAAACTTGTTCTTCTCACTGGTGGTGAGCTGGAAGATGTTTCTTCTTGTTTTCACTTGCCTTTCAGTGCAGTTGGGCCCTGAGAAGCCAAATTTGCACTCCCCACAGTTGAATCCCATGAAGTTGCCTTCACATCTACATGTCCGGTTGTAAAATACAGAGGGCCAGTCCTCTCTGTCATCCACTCCTGAAAAAGGGAACTGCGGTCCCAGTGGAGCCAGGGAAAGAAGGATGTTCTGGCAGGACCCTCTGCTGGAAAGCTCCCCACAAGGGGACCCATCTCCATCCCAGGGGGGACAGCACTCCTTGCTCAGCAGACTCTGTGTGTTCGCACAGACTCGGGGGAACTGCCCGCTGGACGGCTGAAGGATGACAAGCAGAAAACCCAGGGCAAATAGCAGCATACTGGCAGAGCAGCAGGAGAGCATCAGTGTTATGCTTCAGTGCGTGGAGTGCTCTCTCTGGCCCCTCCAAAGGCCTGTGTGTGAAAGGAATTCCTCTCCTCCACCAGGAATGCTTCACTGCTGACTTCTGCTACAGTGCACCCTTCAATGTCCTTCCCCATTCCTACCCGAGACACATTTATACACAAAATATACTTCAGGGTTAATCTCATTATCACATGTTCTAGGTGAAAGCCAAGTGACTTTCCCCCCACCCCCTACAAGTTTCCAAATACAGGCATTTATTATAAACTTTCGTCTTCTGCCTAGCACATGATTGCTTTCCCCTGGCAATTGGAGAGGAAGTAAAATTAAAGTTTGGACACAGAATCAATTGTAAGTTCTTAGAATTCCTAGTTTGATTATATGCTTTAGAGTAAATGGTTGGTTAAATAAAGACCTGGAAGAATCTGGTCAGTAAAATAACAGTGAACCTAAAAATGAGAAAATAAAGAATTTGTGAGCAAACTATTTTTTTAACAGGAAGCAAAAATAAAATGTGGTCAGATTAAGAGTGAACATAGGGCAGAACCAGAACAAATTATTTCACTTAGCATTTTTACATTTCAGTGTAAACTGCCTTTCTTGGATTAGTGTATGGCAAAGGAAAGTGAGAGAAGTAATGTACTTTTCATAAGAAAATAATTTTTGTTCTCCTGGAATTGATAGCATTTTCACAGTTGATGACACACAGAAGTCTGCATGACAGTCCTCTCTACAGTTTTGTGGGGAACACAATCTGCCAATAGATTTTCAGAAAGCACTTTGAGCAGCTGTCTCTGGATCAGGAAAAAAAACCATTGACTCCTGTTTTTCGCCCATCAAGCAGTTTGCAAACACCGTATCTGTGTTCTTTACTCAATATGTTACTGGGCAGCCTCCAGACCACCCACCTCTTTCTTCTTGCACATTAGCCTGAGCAGAGCTGACAGAGCTGCATGAGCAGATTTAGAAGTTAGACATTCTTTGAAGCTACCCCTTGCAGAAGGACAACTGTTGTTGTACTGCTGTGCAAAGCGTACATGAATAAGCCATTATTTTCTTCAGCTACTACTGCTATTAGTAAGAGTTGTTTTCTGGGGTTTGTTTCTTACTAAAAGCCTTGTGAATTATTTCTTTATGCTTAGGGAGGGCAGGAACAACACATAGGCAAATGAAGTGAGAACTTTACTGGGAAACAGGGCCTTTGCTGGGATCAGGAGGTCATCACATGACCATGCTGAGGAGCACGAGGTGCTTTAATCCTGTTGGCTTCTACGCCTCAGGTATTCCAGCAGATTATCCCCGAGTCCCACTTCCAGGGAGCCTGTGATGGGGGAGCCTGGAGCAAGAAAGGCAAAGGGAAAGGATTTGCTTTTTCAAAAAATATTTCTAACCATAGTCTGATGTTTATTATTTTTTAGCTGATTCCCCTGGTTTCCATGTTAGGCTTGTTAAACAGATTCTATCATAGANATTGTTTTATTTTATTTTACTTTACTTGTACCTGGTTGTTTGGGAAACCTTGCCAATTTTTTTATTGTTCTTCCCATGAGTTCTAGTACAAAAATACAGTACATGAGAAGAGACCCATCTCTGAGGATAGCAATAGATATTTTTTTAATTTTCACTGAAAATCTACTGGGATTTGGAGAAACTTGAGGTAGATCCTCAGAGTGAACCAGAAAAGCCCTCAAATATATATTTATGCAGACAATCATACACACAAATGCATTCAATACCCTGTTTTAATATTCAAATGAGATTTTATGCTCAGTGTTACAAAATAAGGATCTGAGCCTCGAGAGTTGTCAGCTTCTGAAGCAGCTGGTTAACCACAGAAATCCCTGTGAAATGGTACAACTGAGAAGCTTTGAATCAGGAATGTGACTCAGGAGCAGCACACACCCCTCTTGCTTTATAGAGATGTCAATCATTACTAGAAGGAAAACTCCCAGAGTAGTGAGAAGTCTTCATGAAGCTCACCTGCCGCCTTGTTTGCAGAGTTAGGATCAGATTTTCAACACTGTCCTGCAATGCTAAACCAAGCTTAGACACAGCCTATGGCTTTCTGATGTAGTTATGGACAAAGACAAGGAACATTCCAAGTAAAAAACAACAGCATTGAATGGGGGTTCATGTTACCTCATAAAATTAATTCTTTGTTTCCTCAGACCTGAGTGGGCTGATCTCCAAAATATCATGTCTTCCTTTTGTAAAATATCATGGATATTTCCATTCTGGCTGCTAATACTGAAGCAATCAAAGTTTCAACTAATATTAGTGGGTTTTAAAAAATCCCAATAGCTGGATGGCATCATGAAGGAAGTATCCCTCAGTACTGCTTGTTAATACTTTTTAGGAATTCTGTGGGGATTTTATGTCTAGTTGGCTATGTTGAGGGGGGTAAAAAGGAAATTTGAGATGGGAAAATGGAGAATAATTTTAATTGTGGTTATTTTAAAAGTCAAGCATAAAACTATGGAGAAACAAAGGCTGGATAGACAAAGTTGATGCTGTTCAATTACCAGTGGAGATATGAATTGTCTAGAGAAAAAGAGAAAAAAAAAATGGTTATTTGAGATGGATAAGTACAAAGACCACTTGACAATTAGAGAGCAAGTGGAAGGACAGATACTCTATTAACCAGCCAGGAAATTCAGTCTGATAAACCAGTAGGCTCAGATTGTGTGAACCAGTGAAAGTTACCAGATCAATGCTTTTATTATGCGGCCATGCTACTTTTGATCTGATACTGGGAGACCTAGATATTGACTTAATGCACCAGAAAACAGGCATTCAGACTGGTATGAAAACATAGGCCAAATATTACAGATAACTTCTAGGAACAAGAAAAATATCATTGATCTGCAGTCCAAAGCAAGGGAGAAGAGATGCTGATCCAATCAGAGCAATGGAAATATGGAAAACATAGCAAAAGGCAAAAGGCAGTTTCTCTGCATTGTAGACTGAAGATAGCAAGTAGCAGAAAGGTAGTTACCAATCATCAATCTACAGTCTGCACAAAACTTGCCTTATACCTGTCAGTCTTGATGGTAGGACAGCATCTAAGGGGAATGCTGAAGCAGTATTTTCTACAGTTTTGTTACACTCCACTTACACTTCACTTCTGCTTTCAGATCTCTGCTGGAAGGCAGCCTGACTTTCTGGCTTTTGGGAGCATGCTGGGCAGAGTGGAAATTTTGGTAAGTGGGTCTGAATGTTTTCCTATCAGCTTTCAGGGAAAAGTGACATACAATTTCTTACTACTATGTGGCTCATACCTATGGCCTTGATAGCAGGCCAGGGCCCAGCTTTAACTAGGAGGATAAGAGTGTGCTGCTTCAGGAAATACCTGTCTTTTCCAAGAGCTCACTGAAGTTGAAGGCACAGAAGGTTTTATAGAAACCTACAAGGAAATTCTTCATGTTTTTTCTGGGTTAATGTTCTGCTAATTTTCTAAGGGAAACTTACCTGCTGAGGGGTCAGGCAAGCAATCTACCCTGTGCAAAACTAGTGGTGGAAACAGCTAAGGGAGAGGCAATGCCAGCTCTTGCTCTGTTGGAGTTCTCCTCAACTGACTCCTCTTGCAAAGCTGCATCCTCTGCCATCATGGCAGGTTCCCCACAGCTGTGTCTCAACCAGCTGCAGAGTTTTACTCTGGCAGTTAAAAGCCTATGCTCTTCCTCCTCCTTTCCAGTGTCCTCTGATTCCAGTGATGCCTCTGCAAGTTGACTGGACAAAGCTTCCTCCTGGGCTGCCCATAGTGCTGGGCTTGTCTTCAGAACCAGCTGTAAATAACAAGTGCCTCTAGGTGCTTCTCATAGACTTGTCCTGCTCCATTTATCCAGCTCTGCAGAGAAAAAGAAAAAGAATAAACACTACTAATAGTTGTGAGTTGGTTTTCTGTGTGTGTACACTTTGGAAAACAGATAATCAAACAGTGCATTAAAAACTATGAGAGTGACATTTAGCACAGAGCAGGTCTCAGCAGCTCCTGGTGGTAAGGCAAACACAGCCGTGCAGTGTCAAAAAACTAAATTTGGAAAAGTAATGAGAGAATCAGTTGGGACAGTACAGGTATATAAATCAGCTGGGACCTTGGAGACTGAGGTCACTTCATATAACCTTTTCTGGACACAGAGCAGCTGGGCATCCATTAAACCTAGCTTTTGGGTATAAGTCGTAGTACATTAATTAAGCAGTTCAAAGGCATATTTTTCTCTGAAATTCAACCACACATTATTTTATTCTTAAACTGATCCTCTCAACATGCCACTGAAAAGTACTTTAAATACGCAAAGGTGATGAGGAGAATACTACAGGTTTTCTAAAGTGTATCTGAGAGATTTGCTGAGGCAAATAAAATCTTTGTGGATGGCAAAAGAGCCTGAATTTTACGCACTTACAGAGTATCTTATAAAATGAAAAAAAACCTCACAAAAAATTTGACTAAATGTGGCTAGATCTAGTAGAAAGAAAATATGTCCAGAAGAAATTAATATCATATGCTGCTCCCATATTCTCCTTTGAATATTATCCTTACCTGCAGTAAGCTTTACCTCATTTGGGTTTGAAAAAAGTTTAGCTGGCTAGACTTCCAGATACCTCAGAGAACCCCTTAAACTTAGTGACTGTTATTGCTAGTGGGTTTTTAAAGTCTGCAGTTTTTTCTTCACCTGAACCCCCCTTATCTTGGTAACTCTGGAAGAAGAAGCAAATCAGATAAAACCTTGCTGACAGACTACCATATATAACATATGGTAGACATCTCTTCCATGAGATACAATGAGAGAAGGAAAGCTGTGGAAAGCAAGTGTTCCCTAGTTCCCAGATTGCTACCTGCATATCTGCTTGTTATTGTAAGATTTGCAAGCAGGGGGATGCGCTGGAAGGAGCAAGAAGCAGATGACCCCCAAGCCCAGTGGGTCCACAGGAGAATGATATTTGTCCTCCTTCTGCTTTCCCCGCTCTACAGAGGGGAGAAATGGGCCTTCACTGCCAGATCAGTGCAGGGAGAAAAGGCAGATAACAAAGAAGAAAACTATAATAGCTCCACTCACGTTTCTATTAATTTAAACCTCTCTCCAGCATATGAAAGATAAGGGGAAAAGACATACATTGTTCAGAACTCAAAAACATCTTACTAATCTTCCATAACTGTCTGACAGTACTCATAGGTCCAGCTGCATGAAAGATTCAAGTATAATATGTGGTCTCTGATTTCCCCCCCCTTGCCTGCCAAATAATGACTGTAATGAAGAATCAAATTGCACTGAATTTTACATTCTCTGTAGAACTTCACTAATTACTCCATGGCTAAATAAATATATAAATAAGACCTTGACATTCAATTTCACTTCAATGCAAACAGTGGATAGGAAACTCTATTACTCAGACTGTAAACTCTCTGAATAAAGAACAAAATGTCTTGGTAAGTCATTAGGCATCTGGGAAAATGGGGAAAGAAAAGTCCTTCCAATGTAAAATTATTCTGATAATAGCTGACAGTTTTGAGTAACAAAGAAGGGGAATTGCGAGAGATTTTTCTCATTGTCCTCCTTAATTTTTTTGCCATTATGATGCAGCATGTTTGAAACAAGCAAATGAGATTTTTTTTCTTCCTACAAGTCATAGTTAAGCTGCTATGCTCATTGTAATTGAAAATTTTGATGGGTTCAAAAACTGACCAGACAAATTCAGGAAAAATTAAGCCACAGAATCATATAGAACATAAAGGCATCATCTCTGGCTCCTGATGTCTCTGAACCCTAAATTCCTTGAGGAAGGGAGATCACTCCAGGGAAGTGTTGGTACGGGCTTGTTCTGTTCCCAGATCCATAGTACATCTGCCAAGGGCCAGTGAGGGAGCAGGACAATGAACAACAAGGTTCTTTGTTTTGATCATTCCTATGACAAAAGTGAATTAAATATTGCCCAGTTGCAGCCGGTGATATCTTCAGCACAGATGTCACCAGGCATCTGGTCTCTACTGCACAAGAGAGCAAATAATACAACATATACCTCCTCGATATTCAACAGCAAGATCCTTAGAGTAGCTAGAAGGCAGAAGACAGAAAGACTTGGAGTTTATTTTACAAATTTAAAAAAGTAGGCCTCCTTTCAGCTTGTCAGAGGAAAAAGGAAAGATCTGGAACAGAAAAAAAAGCCTAACAATTTTGTGGGTAACAAAGCAGATAGTGTTGAGTTTATTCACATGGGTACTGTAAACATTACTTGTGTACCAGTTATAGGTTCTGGGAGGCTTAATGTACCTAGAAAAACATTTGAAAGAAATGAATGGCCAAGTGTGTTCCTGGAGTTCCTTTCATCTCCCCAGGCCAGGAAACAAAGATGTAGAATATACCAAAAATAAACAGTTGAGAAAGCAAGTGATGCATCAGTTGTGCATGGTATTAAGGTTTTAAATAAGACATTAAGATGAAATATGTTTAATATTTCTGACATAAATGCAAGAGATTCCTGTGACTTAAACAGCTAAATTAATCTTAAATTGTCCCTGGTCATATGAGATGGACTTAGTCTAAGTAATTTTATCATTCCAGTCTCTCAGCTAAAGTATAGTTTCGACAAAAAAACCCAAATCCCATAACAATTTTGAAGGTCTTGAGTGGTAAGGCTAATTTCGGAAACTGTGAAGGACTGATGGGGTTCTGAGCACTGTGATTTGGCAGATCACTTGGAAGGCTGGAGGAGAAGCAAAGATTTCTGAGTGAGTTCTCAAAGGAAACTTTATATCACATCGTTCATTTTTATAAAAAGACATAAAAATACTAAAAGTGCTCATGCTTATGCCAGGATCTTTTGTCACCCATTTGCTCATCTTCAGATATTATAGGCACACCATATTTGTCTCCCTACAAGGAATATTTAGCTACATTACATATCAAGGGATTCTATTTTGTGTGTGTGTGCTCACTTGCACTGTTGCAAAGTTGGGTTTTTGTACACCATGGACTTGGACTGACACATCAACAGTAAATTGCTACACTTTTCAAATAAATTCATTGTCAGGCACATAAAAGGTTTTGCTGGAAGCTTTGTGTAGTTAGTGAATTTTTAGGATGATCTAGCATTAAGTACAGCCAAATTTATTTTGAACTTGATATTCCACTCACAAAAACCAAAGCCACATTTAATGTTATGTTATGTAAAATGCATTTAAGCACATGGAAACTGGAGGGCTATACTATGCACCCTGATAGCACATGCCTACCAGCATGACCATAGATCTCTTCACTGCTAAGGAGCGATAAATACAGAGTGAGAGAAGGACTAAAAGTGAGTCATAGTGTGAAAATTACTGCCAACATATGCATGGTTACTTTTAATTGTCCCTTACACCAAAAATAAGAAGATACCCGTGAAGAGAATCCCTTTTGTATGGATGCTTTCTTGAGGAATCTGGGGTTTTTTTTCAGTATTTTATTATTGTTTTGCACATGATGCTTAAAGGCAAACTCAATGCCTCAAATGCCATATCAGATTCCCCAATGGAAAAATGCATTGCACAGAAATTCCTAAAAACATTTGCCTGTAGCTTTTCTATATGGAGTGATGTCTCAAGTTTTCTAGGTCTGATATTTTGGGATCTCCCAGAACTAGAAGTAAGTGTCAGTTCTGCTCTACTTTTGGGACTGTCTTCATTTCATGAGGGCAAATTTGTTTTCTATTTCAGTGCCTGAAAAATGTTGGACTTCTTACTATTTGGTGGACCTTGCTCTTTGGGTGACATGCATTTTTCATGGCAGTTACTTTTGTGGGTGGCTTTTAAATCGTTTTTGTATTTTAAACTGTCCTTGCATGCATTTTATTTCAGTGTGATCAATATGTTTCTATGTGTAGCATCTTGGGCTTTGAATACTTTATGTCATCTAGAGAACTGCAAATGGCTACTGTGTTGGTATGACATATAAATGTGTATTTGGCCTTAATTCTTGGGTAAAGAAACAAGGTGGAGAGAAACAAAGCAGTCCTGTGCTGAGACCACACAAAGCCTATTTTCAATGTGTTTGAGGACAGGTATGAAAACTAACAATGATAACAAAAATTAATTTTCATGAACCTAATGCAGAAGAGGGCTGATTGCAGTACCATTCCACTTGTGTACTTCTGTGTGTCCAGTCATTTCACCCTGAGACAGATAACCATGACAGTTCAGTTTAATCCCTTTCTTGACCTTACATTTAACCATGCATTGCATCACCAGGGTAAACCTGAGCAGTCCTGGAGCCCAGCAGAGATGCCATGTGCTGCCCGTCAGTACGGCACTGGTTTGAATTCATCTTCAACTGAAACATTTTCCTACCTCTTGAAAGCAATGGGAAAAAAAGCCATCCTTGAATATGTTGCTGGTTGAATTGCCAAAGGCATCTACCACGAAAATGAACTTGCCTATGCATTTTTGAGTTGTACTGATAAGTTTACATTAATTCTACAAAACCATCCTTACAAAGAAATACTCTGGATAAGTGCTCTAATTTTTCAATAAGAGCTATGCCACCCATACACTTCAATGTACAGATAAATCAGAGAACACAAATTTCAGCAATATCAGTTGTTCTGTGACTTTTATTATATTTCTAGACAACCTTCTGAAATAGAAACAGTATTAAGGGATAAGTAGCTTTTCTAACAGTGAACTGTGTATTTCCTACAAATAAAAGGAAAGTTCACCATTACCAGATGTATGAGAAAATACTTGACATGGAGTATTTCTCCCTTTCTAGAAAAATAGTATTGAAGATGTAAAGCAGAACTATTTAAAATAAAATATCCAAGTTTGACTAAAGGAGTCTATACATATGTTGACTTTGAAATGCAATTACTATGGAAACAATAAACAAAGAGGATACCTCAGAGAGTGCCAAGCTCATATTCATGCCTGGACTGATTTCAAGTCTTTTCCTTGCTGAGAATTAAAGCTGAAGGTTCTCATGCTGAATTCTATAATAAAAGTCTTCCAGCATGTTATTTTCATTCCTTGACTTCTTCTTGCTCCTTTTTGATAACAAGGCATGAATAACACATTTTTTTTCTTAAAGGCTAATAATTTTGAATGCCCTAAATTTTGGGGTATCTACATGTTAAATATTTCTCACTTCAAATATTTCCAACTAAAAATAGTACTACAAAAGTATGCACCTGAGTATGTCAGTCCAAGTTTTTATGATCAAGGTAGGGAAATGGATCATTTTAGTTGCAATCAGTATGGCCTTTTCAGACATTTACATCACAAGGATCTGAAATGCATTCTATAAACACCTATTTCTTACTATTTATTGCAAAGGGAATCTGCAATACACTTTATATATGTATATATATGTATATTGCTAAACCCAAAGTTGCTATTGTGTATCACACCAAATATAGTAGATACATATACTGATTCATCTGTATTTACCAGATTATTTCCCTAGTGACAAGCACCCAGTTTTAAAAGAATCTTTAAAGAGGAGGAAAAAAATCCTAGGAGACTTGGAAACTAATTTGTGTTTTGATAAACCATGAAAATATAATCATTCTGAGGGTTTGTTTAATCAACTCATTTTGTGTTTCAAGTCCTTTATTAACAAAAGTTTAAAAATGTATTTTTGGCAGAAATAAAAAAAAAATGATAGAAATTTCAAATTTTAATATAATAAAAATAATATTGTGAAAGATGGTGTTGGGAGAAAACATTAAAGCTTGCAAGATATAGAATGTGTCATGCTGCTTGTAATTAAAAAAAAAAAGAAAATGTGTAATTTTCGTTATACAGTGTGTGAAAAAAGGTGCCTAGTCAAATTTTTAAAAAATTATAGTTTTTGCAAACAACCAAAGAATAATCACAATTTTTAAGGAAAAATTTCAGCTGCTATATGCTTCTTCGAAATAGAGGACATAGAATAATAGCTGTATTGCCAGTTTTTTAAACTTTAAAACCATTAAATTTTCAGAGTTTCACTAATATTGCAGCACATACTGTATGAGAGCACAGAACAATTAAAATGTGGGAAGCAGAAAAACTCTCATCTGAAAATATAGAAATACAGAGAGCTCTGAGGATCCTCATTCCATATCTTACTTAAATAGATGTTAAATTTCAAGTTTGAGTTTGAATAATAGTAATTATGACTTTCTTCAGTTTAGTTTTCTTCTTTCACTTTTTCTAAAATGGAAAAAACCCCAAACCACTGTACTTCAAAAGAAAAAGAAACAGAATATCAGTTTCTCAAAAAAAATTAAACCATTATATTTTGGGTTTATTAAATTATTTGTCTAAACTTTTTAATCCTTTTGTTTGGTTTTAATTTATCAAAAGATAGCCAGAAATTCCATTTTTAAATGAAAATTCCATATATTTTATTAAAATTCTTCCAACTAAATCTTCATTTGTCTTAATTTCCTCTTATGCATTTGGCCTGTTTCAAGCTCAATTTGCTTTTGTTTTAGAGTGATCAAACCTATATTTATTAATGAAAACTGACCTTTTTTTCTTTTAAATATCTGCTCAAACATCTGAAGACACACAATCTGGCTTCAGAACAAACACACACACGCAAGAGGAAAACTCATATGAGCAAAATATTTCATAAATTAGTAAATTTCAAATGAAAACAGCTTTATTTTGACATTTCCTTGCAAAGTCTGTTTTTGGAATGTAAAGGTTTTGTGTAGGCTTGTCAAAGAAAAGGTTGAAACTAATTAAAAATCAAATTGTATCTGGCAGATCCAGTTTCTTTTGGGAGTAAAGATGCATACATTTGTTTACCTGCAAGAAGGTGCCTCCATGCCTGTGTGACGGGTGAGACAGGGACTTAGTTCAGGTCTCAGGAGATAGATATTTGAGCCATTTCAGATGGAGAGGACTAGGAGAGGGACCAGGAGGCAGAGTGGTACCTTCTGGACAAGGCAGACAGAAAGCTGATGAAATAGACGGAGACATCTCAAGGGAGTCCTGTTCTGAAACAGAATCTTACTAAAAAATCTCAAGGTAACTTTTGTCTAATCAGTCATAAAACCATGCTTACAAATAATGAAAAATAATCTTAATATTCAAAAGGCATATTGTGATGCCAACCTAAATTGAATGCTATGCTTATTTCTACTTGAACTGGAGTTTACCTTGAGGAAAGAGTGGTTCACAGTAGAGCTTGAAAATCTTTAAGGTCTACCTAAACTGAACAGGCTGAATGTATTTACCTGTGAGGCTTTGAAGCAAAAGTGTGAGCAATAAGTATCACCATTTGAGAACTCAGATTTTCCTCTGCTTGGCCATGTCCTCAATGCTTTTAGCCTGTGCTGCAGAGAGGACTCTCTCGGGTGAGATGAATCTGCAGAGTTAGTGCTATGTATAAAGCATAGCACATTTATACCTGTGCTGTATCTTCAGAGCCCTACAAAAGAGAATTAATTCTTTGGGAAGCCTGGCCGTTATTCTTATTTTGACAATGGCCTTATTATTTTATCCTGCTAATCTGATTTTCCAAGATTTATACGTTAATTTTTCGTACATTAATCCCAGAAAGTATGCTTGGAAAGCCTATTCTATAAATACCTCACGACTAATGCACATGCCAGGAGTAGGCAAAATTTACAAGAAACGGACAAACCTCAGAATAATAATTTCATTATATCACCCTTATAAATCATCCCAACTGTTCCGACACTTTAATTACAAAATGACACTTTCAGTCTTAAAGTATTGTGGCCTGTGTAATAAATCATTTCACTTTATACACGTTATGAGTCTGACTACTGTAGAGGAGTCATTTTACAATCCGTCTCCTTCACAAAGGCAGAGAGTAATCAAGAGATTAAATAATATAAATATAAAATTCAATAAAAATATTGTGTCAGTCTTGAATTTATTACAATGAATATCTGTAGCATTTTCTACATACTCCTTCCCAGTATCCCACATAAACTTCTCTGTGGACAGCAGGTATGGACTGAACAGCCTGGGAGCAGGAAGCAGGTGTGCAGTTCTGGAGCTATTGTATCCAAAACATGATATTTTATGAAAGCTGCATGTAAAGGACAGAAGCTCCGGAACAATTTCTCTAAGCAACTTGTAGACAAGGGGGGAATAAAGAATGTATGTGACTTGTTTTCAGTCTAAGACACTCTTGATATAATTACAATTAAGAAAAAGAGAAGGGATAGAACAGTTTGCTGTAAACAGTGGCCTCAGAATGTCAAAATGAAAATGAACAAAATCCAGTAATTATTGGAGTAACTACAGTCCTAGCATGGGGCTACTGGGGTCTGCTGTTCCTGTAGGCATGTACAAAAAGGAATATTAATAAAGGCTACAGAGACATCCATACACCTATACCTCTTCAAATTTACCTACAGAGTTATTTATCCAGCAGCCTGAAATCATAAGAAATCATTGTTATCCAAGAACAAATGCCATCTTTTATCTTCACTTTGTGGTGTGTTTCATCACAGACCTATCACTGAAGCAGCAGAATTGCTGGCAACCATGTTATACAGCCTCTGAAAAGTTGTTTGCAGTAATAAATGTGTTGGAGGGAGGTCAAGCTGTTTTCAACAGACAGAGCCTTCCAAAGCTGTGGTTTAGATGCTAGAAATGTTTTCCTTTCTTATCACTTGATCCTTGTCTCAGCTCCATCTCGCTACATTCACTTTGCTGATTTCAGCTTGTTATCGTCAAGCTTTAAAGGCATTTGACTAAGACAGAAATATAAATGTTGCAATTAACATTGATTTGTGTGCATTCCCCTTTGCAAAGATGAAATAATTTCCCAGATGTCTCGGGACACGGAATTTTTACGTGATCATATTAACCTCAGCCTACCAAGCAGTAGTCTATAAGCTGTGAAACATTATCAGGCTGGAACAGAGGTATCCGTTATTTTGCTCAAAAGAGAGGCAGCTTCCCCACATACGATCATTGCTTTTAGCTATTAATTCTCTCAGCATACATCCTGGCTATGGTGTTAACGTTGTGTGATGCAAAGTGGTATCCATAATTAATGAGCATCTCAACTCTAGGCAGTCATGATTTTAATTTCTCTGTTGCTATTTTTGTCTTTGCTTTTAATTTGTGAGATTTGAAAGAAAAAATAATATTATAATCTCTGTCCATCAGGTTTACTTTTTATTCTCTACTTATCTTCCTTTTTGAAAGTTTCATCTTTTTGTCTGTGAGCCAGTAAGGTTCTGCATATAAAGAAACCCATCCTGAAATCAGCTCCATATGGACAGACCATATGGGCACACTGAGTCCCTCTGAAGTGAACTATGGTTAGCATTTCTTATTTCTGCTATAACAACATGCATGTCTCCCTAACCATGGGCCTTGTTGTGCCAGGCACCGTACAGACAAAAAGAAAAGCTTAATCTTAGTGCTAGCAGATAAACCATCACTGTACAGATAGGATGAATGCTGCAAATCATTATGGTGGCAGACTAGATTGTTAAATGGCACGTATCGGTATTACCCTGTCAGATTTAATGAAATCACCATTTTTATATCATTCCCTTTATTGCACATCCCTCTAGAAGAGGTCAGTCTCATTTCCTTTCTGGGTATAAATCAAAAGTGTTCTTTCCTGCTGTCAGTGAGGTTGCACACATGTGTGTTAAGGTTAGAATGAAACATCATTTTGCACTCCAGACATGTCTAGAGGGGGAGGTAGCTGTGGATTAAGGAGTAAAGGTAACATGTAGTGCATTAATAATCTTACAGGAACTCATTCTTCTTGAAGCTGGGTGCAGTAAACTATGCAGTAAATATGTCAACGCGGAAAGGCACTGCAAAATACCAATTTCCACATGAATTTATGCCTTTAGTGCTTTACAGATGTTCTCTTTTTAGGAAAATCCTGTATTATGACATCACAATAAAAACAAAGGTTTATTTCCTGAAAGTTGCATTTTTCATGGCAAATATTTACATGTAAAAGCTGGAATGAATGATGTTGATCCACGTAAGAAAGGTAAGGACATGTTTACCTGTCCTAGGAACATTATAAAGGTGACTCTTCAGAGAGAAGAAAGAAAAGATAGAAAAGCAATTGCATGTGCATATTTTGTGATCATCAAGGCTGCTCAAGATTTCACATTCAAGCTCTTTCCAAGTAGATCACAATTATATTGCAAGCTGCTTGCTTGAAAAACATTGTTGGGTAATAATCTGCAAACTGAAGATTAAAAATAAGAGGCAAAACCTTAAGAGTTATGATAATATCCCATTAAACAATTTATCCGGGCCTGAAATGGATTCTCTATTATTAAAATTCTTTAAATCAGGTTTGGAAGGCTTTCAGGAAGAGATGCTCTCGGTTAATCCAAAGTTATGGGCTTTACTTACAGAATTTCGGGTGAGAGTGTCTGACCTGTACTATGCAAGCAGTCAGGTTAGATGATCATAATGGTCGCTTCTGGCCTTAAAATCTATCAATATATTAAGCCTCCTGCTGTAATGCTCTGATGCAGAGGCAATTTACATCAAGTTCTGAAGAGCACTTAAATTAATTGTTTCATTAAAACCCATCTGAATGCTTTTACATCTTGATGCATGGTACTTCGGGGTGCCTCGCAGATTTCATTTGGAGATCTTCAGCTCCAGAGAGCCTATTATGTTTGCCTGGCCTGCCTTGTGCCTTCTGCCGGCCGGAACAGGCTGTTCCCGGGGAATTCACGCGGCGAGGAGCCCTGATACCATGTCTAGTGCCCGTGGGTGGTTCCCTGGCTGCCACTAGGAGGTGCTTCCAGCGGCTCCGCTCAGCGCTCCCCCCGACATCATGAGCAATGAGTTCAGCTCTGTGTGGGAGCGAATTTCAGATCTTTCCTACACCTACAGCCTTATGCCAAAAATAAGATGCAATCATTTGTTTCCTAGGTGATAACGGCACTGAGCATGTGCAGTCCCTGCTGCCTCTAAAATGGTGAAGTGTGTTATCAGCCTTCCTTGCAGTGCTTTTGAGGCAATGTATCAAGCAGCTTTTACTGCAGAACAAATGGCCTCTTGATTATATACAGAAGTGGGAAAAATGTATTGAGGTTTGCAATTCAGTACTCATTCTTGGCAAAAGTAATTTTATTCTATTTGTTTGCTTTTTCTGTGGTAAGTGAAGGGAAGAGGGAGCAAGAAATGTCATTTCCAAGGTTTCTAAATAGTAGAAGACCTTTTAGATGTTCTTTCTTGATAGTCTTTCTTAATCTGTATCTGTATGAAGCTGCGGAAGTTCTAGTTCCAACCTTGTTTTCTCATGCAGATTTTGAAAGCTTGTCAAAGCAGAATATCATCCAAGTGTGTCTTCTATCTATAGAGTATCTGAATGCCAAAAAGATATAAAAATATTTCATGATGCTACTGTCCTTTGCAGGAGACAGTAAAGGGTAACATAAAAAGTATAAAAAGACGTTTTGTATCCTGCTAGATTATTTTGGTTCATCTTTTTTCCCCCCAGTATTTCAAATGTCTGCAAGTTTTGAAAACATACAAAGAATTTGTGAATTCTTGAAATTTTGCACTTCGCTTACCAGCTTCAATTTCATTTTTGTTTGCAATAGCTATTTATAGAGGATTTTATTTTAAAATGTAGTGTTTTATTGAAAGATCTACTGAAACCTCTTTGTTGTAGAAATTCTTGGCTTCTTTGGCACGATGTCCACAGAAGGGACAATTAGTGATGACTCTTCCTATGTATTCTACTCCAGTTAAGGCAAACATTTAAGTAAAATAAATAGTATTATTTTTTTTCTTATCTTTTGAGTAATACTAACCATCTTGGACAAATTGATGGGATTTCACTATGTGGACATTTTTATAGCCCTACTTTGGGAAGATGAAATTTGCTAGGTTAATTTATGGATATTTTCATCCTTATTGTAAGAAAGAGTCTAATTCCAAAGTTTCACACATTCCTTTGTCCAGCTGGTCTTTAGGCTTAGATGAAAGTTGGAACAATCTCTGTGCTCTATTGTTGATTGGTGTAGTGAGTTGGAATTCCCAGTTCTGTAAAGTGAAGATGTGCTAACTGCTTCTTCCTCTTGGTGTCCATGGGGACTGTTATCTGCACCTGCCACATCTGGGGGTGTGAGCATAGGGGGAAGAGTTTCCTTCTCTGAAAATTGATTTTAACACAAAATGCCACCCCCAGCCCAAGACCCTTGAAAAACACACACATGCACACCCCCCCCAAACACACAAATCAAACCAAACTAAACTAAACCAAACAAAAAAAAAAACACACAAAAAGCCCTAAAAATTGGAAGAATGACTTCTCAACTTCTTCCCTACAAAAAACAGAGGATGACATCAAATTGATGAGGAGGCAAGCTCTAAAATATTTGTAGCTAACTACTTTTTGTCTTGTTTTTCTAGTTGAATCAAAATCCTTATTATTTTATCAGGTTCAGGAAAAGGTCACACAGCAAGATGATAATCTGCAGAGCTTTCAAATCATAGTAAACCCATAAAACTTAATTTACGTGGACAGTTGTGATATTAAAACCCTGGAGGACTGCAGTTTCCAGGACTGCAACAGAGCAAAGTTCTGTGTATCAGAAGGCATAATTTTTGAAGACAATGTGGTTTGTTAAATTGCATTTTGATATTACATCTTAGTATGAGCAAAGTTATAGAAAAAAATAGTGAATCTTTATCACGAAAAGCCAAAGTGAGATGTGATGAATGCTGCTATCACATCAATGGATTTGATAGCTGGGCTAGGTGCTGAATTATAACAAGCCTTGATCATTTTTATAATGGTATTTTTAAAAACCTTTATTTGTTCCAGAAGCCATCTTTGAACAACTCACTTCTCACAACAGGAGTAATTTATTTTCAGTCACCACAAGCAACAAACTTGTTATATTTGGAAAGAATTTCTTGAATATGACCACAAAGGAGGTATGGCAATGTACACTCTCAATATCATCTTTAATGCAGCAAATCATTACCACATTGCTTGTACTCTCTGCAGTTGCTTTACAGTCTTCTTCCACATTTAGCTCCTTTACTTTATATTATTTTTTACTGAAATTATTAAGGGTATTTCTGGAGAATTAACACGTGTTCTCTTCCTGCTAAAAACATGTCAGTAGTGTCAATATCAAAGAGGCTACAAATGCTTTGTGTGCAAAACTGAAAAAGAAATCTAGACTGATATGTCTTGTGAAGTTGGTTCCCTCATTACATCAGCAAAGCTTTTGCATCCTTGGTTTCAAAGATGTTAAACTCCATGTATGCAAAATCAAGTTGTTTTATTTGTAAACAATGATGTAAAGAAATCAGAAGCATTACCAATATTTATAAAAAGCTTAACAAACAGAAACTCTTTACTGGTGAAATATTAGCATCAACTCAGAAGGGAGTTGTCTGTTCAAACATGGTCCTAACAAACTTAACCATGTTATGAGAGCTTTGTTTCTCTTCTTTCATTAGAGTTAATAGACCTGTGCACAAAACAGTGTTTTGGGGCCAATTTACATTTGACCGTGTGAGAGTTGTGGGTTGGTTCTTTTTTTCTGTACAGCACAACATTTTATCTCTCCTTAAAAAAATGCCTCTTTGCCTTCCTTACAATAACACATGCATAGAAAACACTGCAGTTTTGACATTACTTGCAACCACCAGTCTTGTCATGTCCTCCAGACACCTGAGAGGTTCAGATGTTTCTCTCTTTGATCTTCTGGCTTATTATTTCAAATTGTTTTCATTTATGCTATTTATTCAATGGATACTGGCTTGGGACCAATCAAAAACCCATGCACCTGTACAAGAATAATTATTTTTCTATCTTTGTGCAGGCTTTGGATATTATACAGCTTTAAAGAGACCCGTCTTCATCTCACCCCATTTTCATATCAAGCAAATAGGGAATGGCAGATTTTTGTCTACTTCCTTTCTAAATTTTTAAAAATTTTTTGTTTTAGCAAGACATGACCACCTTTAAGAGAAGTAGGAGATGCAGGTAAGGCAATTTGTCCTACCCTAGACCTGTGCTAGAAACATGGAACAATTACTGCAGTTTTCTAATGAAGTGCAGTAGAGCGATACAGCTGAAAAAAAAATAAAAAAGAAAGAGACACAGATTATTTCCTACTAAAACACATTATTACCTTACTTATTCTTTTTTACTTCTTCTGCCTTCAGAGATCATCCAAGTGCTCATACATGTGACCTTCAGGGACACAATTCTAATAATTTTGTTTTTTTCATTTAGTTATCTTATTTCCCATCCTATTTAAGTCTGAGATGATGTCCCAGAACTTCTTGGGGCCACAGTGGTAATTTTTGCATGGCTTCTTAAGGTTAGAATTAATATTGAGAATCTCAGTCGGGCTGCACTGTGATAAACACTTCTGTCAGCTCAATGCTGTGGGAGTAGCTGCATTAGAAATATGCACAATAGGGTAGGTTTGACAAATGAATAAGCTCAGAGTGTTCTTTAGCACACCATGTGTCTGAGCTGCTTTAATGCACAGACTGATGTTTAAACACAGGAAAAGTGGAGAAGTGATCATTTAAACTTCATATTCAGCTAGTAGCCCATGCTGGGGAAAAAAAAAGATGGTTATTTCACTCACTCTCCAAAAAGAAGTTCATACCTGAGTCTTGACAATTTCTTAACCAGACAGTTTTTTAACACTGTTTTTCCTTTCTTATGAAAACCATGTCATGTTCATCCGACCTAACTCTAAGAGTTCATAAGGCAGGTATCTGCTTCTCAATTACTCTTGTTTTCATAAATTGGCCAATCTCAAGGTATATCCACTTCAAGACTTCTTAGGGATGACATTAATTGTACCAGCCAGTTGGGATGACTTGAAGACTTCTTAGGGATGACATTAATTATATCAGTTCCAATCCATTGATCATGAAGAAAGTATAGATGACCAGAGGCAGATTTCACATTACAGTAGCCTACATCTGATAAGGAAAGTTTTGTTATGTACCCACTCTCAATACCCAAGCTGTTCATGCTCCCACATTCCTGTAAATGATTTGGATCAATCAGAGATCAGATTATTCTTTCAGCAGGCTACCATGGCACAACTCTTGAACTTGAAAGAAGAAGCTAGAAGAGATATTAGGAGAAACCCTAAGTATAAACAGAATATGACCATTCATCTCTGGTTTTGCCTTAACAAAGCACCCTTATGGGTGCTTATTGGATGCTAGAGTCATATAGCATCCAAAAACAAAGCTGTATATTTTCTTAGTTGTGTTTTCTTTTAGTGTACATTGATAGTTAAAAGAAGAAAGTTTGACAGAAAAAAATTTTGGGCAGTTGTGTAGATAGACTTACCTAAGAGAAAAACAGTGCAATATGTCAGAGAAGGGAAATGCATGTGGTATTTAATTATAGTTCACAGTAATTTATCTACTAATTTTCTTCATCAGCCTCTTCCATTTCTGGAATGGAAAAAAAAAATCATCATCAACAACAAAAACAACAAAAAGATTTCACAAATTCAAGACTTTACTTAGTGGCAATAAAAAATTGAGGTGCACCTGCTTCTTCAATGGGCAATACAGAATTAATTAGTTTGACAGAAACCGTAAATTTGTGAACAGCAGACACATTGCTGGGTCTCAAAAAACTAGTCACCTTCAAAATACAAAGGCTTTTTTTGTCAACTCAATGTTCCTATGGTAACTACAGTAATTGTTTACCTAGGAAAGCAATATTGGGGATTTATAATTTAAAGACATACACCAAACTTGACACCTCTGGTTACCACTTGTCTCAGTCCTTTTTTCCCCTCTTTTTAGTGCCCTGTAGGAAGGTGAGGGACTGAAATAATTTTGTGTCTATGCCCCCTGCCACTGTAACTAGTTCTACTCCTGAGCTGACATTTTGCACAGAAACAGCTACAAGCAAGGAGACAGAGCTGGCTCCAAGTCACCTTCTGTGGCAGGTGAGCTGCCAAGCAGGCATGTGCTGATCCAACTCTGTGTTACTTGCTGGAGCAAGGTTGTTCTGTGCTATGTATTTCCCTCCTTTACCAACCTCCCTTTTTCATGGAGGAAATGGGATGCATATCACAGTGTCAGCAGGAGGAATCAGCTGGCCAAGAATAGCTGGAAATATCAGTGTTTCAGCTGAAATACACCAGCAAGGTGATTAACATGGAGCATTGCGGTGACATTTTGTCACTTTCATCTTGAAGACAAGGTTTTATTCAGGTGAAATTCATCACCTTTTTACTCTGTTTGGTTTGTTTTCCTGCAGGGCAGTCCTGAGGGTGGGTCTCCAACCAAAGGGCAGTTCTCCACAATGGTCAATGATGAGATGGAGTGCATGGACTTCCACCTGGGAAGAGGTTATGGAAGAGGCTGAAAGGGAGAGCAGGGACAGGTCATTTTCTAGTGGGGCTCTGCTTCCAACCAGGAAAACTGAACAGATGAGGCCTTCTACAGACAGATAGGAGCAAGCACACATTCATATGTGAGAACACATGGCAATCCAGTGAGATAACCATTGTTTGGAAAAGGGAAAACTTAACTCCCATTTTTTAAAAAAGAGAAAAAATCATGAGAACCACAGACCAGTCAGTCTCACCTATATGGCTGGTAAAATCATGGAGCAGATCCTCCTGGAAGCTCTGCTAAGGTACATGGAAAATAAGGAAGTGATTTGTGATAGCCACCATGACCTCACTAAGGGGAAATGACTGATAAATTTGCAGGCTTCCTAACAACAGGCTTATGATGTTGGTGGATGAGGAAAGAGAAACTCCTGTCATCTACCTGGACTTGTGCAAAGCATTTGACATTGTCCTGCAAAATACCTTTTTCTCTAAGTTGGATATACATGAATGTGACAGGTATATCACTCAGGACATAAGGATTTGATTGGATAGCTACAAAGAGCTGCAGTCAACAGCTCAATACCCAAGTGGAGACCAATGACAAGTGATGTTCCTCAAGGATAGGTGTTGGGACCAGAGCTGTTTAACGTCTTTGCATCCAGCTCTGGGGTCTCCAACATAAACAGGACATGGACATGTTGGATTGAGTTCAGAGCAGGGCCATGAAGGTGATCAGAGGACAGGAACACCACTCCTATGAACGCAGGCTGAGACAGTTGAAGTTGTTCAGCCTGGAGAAGAGAAGGCTCCAGGAAGACCTTCTAATAACTTTCAGTACCTAAAGGGTCTGTCAAGTAAGGAGAGGGAGAGGGGGTTTTTAGTGGGGTATGCAGTGATAGGACAAGGAACAATGGTTTGAAACTGATAGAGGGAAGATTTAAGTTAGATATAAGAAAGAAATTAAATTTCTTTAAGGATTCCCGGTCCCCGGAAGTGTTCAAGGCTAGGCAGGATGGGGATTTTTGCAGCTAGGTCTTGTGGAAAGTGTCCCTGCCCATGGTAGGGAGGATGGAGTGAGATGATTTTTAAGGTCCCTCTCATCACATGCCATTCTATGATTCTACAAATGAAATTAATTTATAAGAATGTTTACCTCTGATATCATTCTTTCTCATGAGTGCAAGGTCTGGATCTTAGAATGAGTAGAGAATCCATTTCAGAGCCAGAAACTTCTCTTCCTTGTATTCACATGAATCAAAAACACTGATGCAAATCTGATCCTATTTTGTGTAGGTTTGGGGACTTCACAGCATAGTGGCCCTACTGCCATTGCCTTCCCACTGTTCAGTAGATGCCAATATGGGGTTGTCTGGTATGGCTTCAAAACATGAGTTCAAAACTGGTTGAGTTTCACCCATTCAATACTCTACTCTCACTGCAGAGAGAAGATAGCATATCATACTGCAGGATAATTGGAGGTTTCATTCTGTCAGCCTTCATTTGAACCACTCCCCCACTCAGATTGGAACTTGCTGAGTAGAAATAGGAGCAGCAGCATCAGATTTTGAATGATGTGAGAATGCTAAACCACTTTTCTCAGCACAGACAAAAACATCTTTGTAGGTTGTGGAGTTTCCTAAGAACCTTAGTGTTACCAAATTTTACTTTTTTGGTTTTGTTTTGGAGTCATGTGTATTTCACTCAATTTTATTAGGGAGGCCTGACTATATCCTAAGCTCTCCTTTCAATGTGTACATGCTGATTGCATTTAATTAAGATCCTCACTCATCAGTTTTGAGTCTCTTGATGACTGAGCTACAATTCTTTGGTGGAAAACAGTGATTGGAATAGCAAAGGATATGACAGGTAGATATAAAGTGCACAGATACTTAAAGAAAGTGGAAATAACAGAGGAAGCAAAAATAAATCAGGTAAATATAATGCATTTTTATCCATTTTATAAAGTTGAAAATGCTTATAACATTTGAAGCAACAGGAAATTGAACTTGAATAACAGGAATAGTATCTTTAGTCATAAATGTAAATATAAACCAAACTTCTTCAGTTGGAGTTACTCCCCTGAATACTTCTACTAATGTGAAGCAGAGCTGCAATTCTGCAAAAGTTCTACTTACCCCTTTTGGCAAGTACAGCTATTTTAAACATGAAATTAATTCTCTAGAAAGTGCAAAGAAGGAGTTACAGGGAGGACACACAGAAAAATTTCCTAGGGTAAATTCAACCATTAGGTGTTAATCTTTTACTCAGATGCCCTGAAAACTGGTTTTATTCTCTTAAAATAATTTCTTGTGGGTAAATATGAGGACACCTGTGCACTACAGTCTCTTAGCCACATCTGATGCAACCCATTACTCACATAAATCTTCATAGATAACTTCCTGTTCCCCTTTTACACACTTCTTGCAAGCATCCTTCTCAGAGCTCTGTATTGCATCTTCCTCTCTCATGTCCTGTTTTCCACTGATGAGCATAAGGTTCAGGCCAAACAAGATCTTGTCGGCACCTCCAGTTTTAGATTCTAAATCTAAATCTAAGTCTAAATCTAAATCTAAATCTAAATGTGAGGTAAGAGGTACCCAGGGATTGAATAATGTTGAAGGAGCTTCAGAGCGAGGTTCAGTTTGGTGTTTCTGATTTTTTCCAGCTTCTAAGAGTTGGGTTGCTTCCTTGCACAGAACTAGAGCAGTCTTCAAAGTGTTGGGTGTTTCACTTTCTCCTTTATACCTATGCACAACCAAGAGTGAAAAATTAGTCATTTTCTTTGAAAGCGCACTGGTACTGTATGGATATCCCTCTAAGGAATAGATTAACTTTGGAATCTGTGAAGAGAAGTGGAAGCATCTTAATGTCTCCTTCTTTGTCATCCTAAAAAAATTGTTTAAGGTAGGTCACATGAACTGCACGCTATGAAAGACAATATTCCTGTATTCACTCTGTAGTGGTTTAAGCCTAGCTGGAAATTAGGCCCCAGGCAGCTTCTTGCTCAATCCCCCTCTTCCACACCCCCAATATTGTGGAATGGGGAAGAGAGTCAAAATAATACTTGTAGGTGGAGACAAGACTTGTTTTATAATCAAAAATAAAGATATAGTAATAAGGGTAAATGATCATAATAACAATAATTATGTGGGAAAACTCAAGTGATGCACAATTCAATTGCTCACCACCTGGTGGCTGATGCCAGACCCCTCTTCATAACCCCAGATTTGTTCCCTTCTAGGTAACTCCCCCCAGTTTAAATATGGGGCATGACAGTTCTATTGTTTGGAATATCCCTTTGGTCAGTTCATGACACCTGTCCCCACTATGTTCTCTCCCAGATTCTTTTGTGCACCTCATCAATGGCAGAGCAAGAGACAGGAAAAAAAATCCTTGACTTAAGATAAACATGACTTCGCAAAACCCCAAAATAGCTCATTCTGAATCCAAAACACAGTACTGTAACTGCTACTGAGAAGAGCTTAACCCTATGGTGGCTGAAACCAGGATAACTCTTAAGAGAATATAAAGTTTATATATAAATCTCTACAAAAGAGACATATAAAGTCAGGCCCTTGCATTCCTCAAGTGTGGAAGAACAACACAAACTAAGGATAAGGATTCTAAAAGTATTATAATACCCTAGAAGGCTAATGTTTTCTTTTAATATGTGTTGCATAGCATACTTTGCACCATTTTTGTCTCCTTCTACATAACAGACTTGCCATTAGGATACTTGTTAGGAAGGCAAGAGTAATTTTCTTGATGTTAAGTATGTCATGAACTATAAGCATGTTGGACTATTCATACCTGGCTCCATCTCCATTTTATCCCAAAGGGAGCAAGTACTGTCATGTGTGTATATACACATATATGAATACAAACACGTCATATCCATTTCTTTCCTTTTTTCTTTTCTTTCTTTTAGAGATTACTTTGCAGGAAAGCAGACACTTGGCTTATATTGGTCAATACAACATCACCCTCTTGTCCACATTTTGACTTTTATTGTGCTGTCTGTGTCCCACAGGGTTTATTAATTCTAGAACTGAGGAGAATCCAAATTAGTATTCCCTTAGCCTCCTTATTTTCTGTCTTAAAATGTTTGCGTGGTCAGGACACTCTTCAGAGACACTGATTATACCAGAGTCTTACTCATACTCTTTTTACCCTTGCAATTTTCTGTATGCACAAGTTCTTCAGAGTGCAGAGATACAGAAAATATACAGCCTAGGCAATGTGCTAGTATTTATAGGTGCTACTGCCACAGAAGTAATGAATGTTACCAGTAGTGGGCTTGAAAATGTAGTCATTATGTCTCCTTATTCAGGTACCAGTTTATTTATCTTTTGCTGGTGTTGTTGCAAACAGGAGGAGGAAGCTTTCTTTTTGTTAACTTAAAAAAAATAGGAGAAAAAAAATTGTGGTAGGGAAAACTGAATCTGTCATCAGTAGAGAAGACAGTAGCTAATTTTGTGGGTTCTGTAAAATGGTTATGAATGATGGAAAGGGAGGAGGGGAGAAAGGGGAGAAAGAGAGCAAAGGAGAAGAACCTTTTCTGTATCTGTATTTATTGGGACCCCGCATAAAGGGTCAATGAGAGGCATTAGAAATGTAAATGCCATAGCCACCCCCATCCATTCTGTTTGCCTCTTTTAATCTTTGATCCAGCTGCTCCAAACATCTGGCACAATGAGCTCTGACTCTGAGCTGTGATTCATGGGGAGTCCTTGGGGATGTGAGTGTAGGAGCTGCTTTGCATCCCCTACAAAATTCTGTGTGCCCTGCTGCTGTGGGGTCACCCACTCCCTGCCAGCCAGCTGACTGTCTCTGTTGCCAATGGGAGGTGGCTGCTTTCTGACTCCCTCGTCACACACACAGTCCCAGGGGAAGGCAGACGACTGCTGTGACAGCCCAGCAAAGCAACGACACCTCCCCTCTGCCCCAATTCATCTGACACTGATTCCTTCCAAACCCCTGTGCACAGCAATACCACTTTACTTTTGGTCTCACCATTCCTTTCTAAGGACACAACCCTCCCCTCCTTCTGTTTATTTCTGCTTTTTCTACAAATATATGTCCCTTCTTCTTCTCAGTCTCCAGGCTCCTGACCTTCTAGCCATTTCACAGTGCATGGTTAATGAGAAAGACAGTGTCGGAGAGAATCACAGGTCTAGGGAGGAAGAGGAAAGATACTCCTTACCCATCAGCCCACCAGGGCAGTGACAGAAATGGTAACTAGTGGGATTTCCCCTACCATGTAATAACCTACCTTCACCTCGTCAAGCACCAGCACAGAAGCTCTTGAAACTGCACAGAGGAAACAAAGAGTTAGAGCCTCACACACTCACAATGGTCTCTGCCTAAAACCTGGCCTTTTCCAGGGCTACTGTGATTGAAGGAGCCGGGAGAGCTGGGTAAGGGTGTGAAGCAGGTGCCAGCAGATGGGCTTCTGGCCAGGCACTGGCTGGGACTGAAGGACGATGTGAAGGAGAAAGAGGCCATACTCCACACCTGGTAAGGACATGTGGGTTATCTATCCTTCACAGCCTGGGATGAAAGAAGCAGTCAAGCTGGTAATCTGGTGGATGAGAGACAGCAATAAAGGGATAACAGGGACTTAGGAGCACAGATGAAGTCATAGTATGACTTTTCCTCTTCCCCTATGCCCTAACAACTTTACCAAAGTTAACTCAGAGGGGCAAGGGAGTGAAGAAGACATGGTGCAGGTTGGAAATGGCAATGCAGTCACACTGGGGGAGCCACATCATGTAGTGGCTGGGATTTGGGTCATTCAGTAGCTGCTTTAAAAAAATAAAAAGAGATAATATTTTAAGCAGCAACCTAAAGAGGGGAGAACCAGCAGGGAGTGTCAAGCTGTAGAGCAGTGGCAGAGAAAGCCTGTTAATTCTTGAAAATGGATGCAAGAGCTAATCCTTCCCTGCAAATACAGCCTGGAAAATGGTCAGACCCAGCAGCCTTTTAAATGCCAGATCAGCTCTTACTTAAATGGCATTTTGCTTTGTTATTTATTTATTAATTTATTTTACTTTATTTAATTTTTTTTTATTTGCTAAGAATTGCTTTGAATAAAGAGATGATCTCTGTATGGCATTGTGCTGTGAAGATTCCTTGGTGTTCGTGGTTGTTGCAGTAGGAGTGCAGGGATGTGCTGAGTTTGTCAGGACTCGGGCTACCTCGGACCTTTCCCACCCACCCACGCCTAGCCACAACCCCACTCCCCGCGCTCAGAGCTGTCGTGCCCGGCCCTGTGCCCAGCCCGGGCGGAGGAACGGAGCTGTGCGGTGCCGTGCGGGACGGCTGGGTGTGAATGGAAGCAGGAGCCGGGTGTGTGGGGCTGAGCCGTGAAACGAGCGAGAGAGGGAGGGGGGAGGATTTGGGAAATGCAGGGATACCGGAGCTGAAGGCAAAGCTTCAGCTGGTTTCCGAAGGGAAGGGTTAACCGAGGAAAGGTAGATGCGCTGTACGGGCAGCAGGTAGTTAGCAGGCGAGAGGGTTGCTGTGGGATTTGTGGGAGGGCGGGGAAACGGAAGGGCTCGGAGGGTACCGAGCTTGTGGGCAGAATGTAGGAAAATAAAAAGCCTGTCCGTAGGTCTGCAGATACGGCCCGGGGATGCTGACTGAGGAGGCAGAGGGCTGGCAGGGCACTGCAGAACCTCTGGGTCCAGAGAGCCCGGGATGCCCGAGGAGAGAGAGCCCGGGAGGAAAGGGTGGCTGCAGGTAACACCTGCCGTGGGGAGGAGCGGGGGACAGCCCGCGGGGGACAGAAGCAGGGATACAATTCCCCCGCAGGGCTGGCAGCTCGGTTTGCCCTTGGCGAGGGCATCGGTCCTCATCTCACCCGGTGCTGTCACCCTGCAGGCAAGGAAAGGGGAGAGGGCTGGAGCGGGCAGCCTGTCCTTCCAGTGGCAAACAGTCTCTCCTTTCTGCTTGATATTTCTGTCCGTGTGTGTTTATGTTTGTGAGTAGAGGGCTGGTCGCTGCTCTTGCATCCCCTGGGAGAGACATCCTGGCTGGTCTCTCCCCTTGCCAGAGAGCAGCAGGCAGAGCCCAGGCTGGCATGCTGTTTGGTTTCCTGGAGGGATCTGTGCCACTTGGTGGCACTAAAAAGTTGCGCTGAAGCCCGGTACTCGTCCATACGAAAAGCCCCATCGCCCCCCAGCCCGGTGCAGCAGCGGAGCGCACGGGCTCCCGGCACCGCGACCTCGGCAGACAGCGAACTTAGGGGGGCAGTTCATAAAAGGCCGCTGGGATCGCAGGGGTAAACTCTTCCCCGCGACTCCTTTTTAAACAGCTTTTTTTTTTTTAGTTTCTATTTTTTTTTTCTTCCTTTGGATGATGCTGTTCTGAAGCGATTGCCGCTTTCTTACTTGCCGGAGCATAGTGCTGGAGACGGGTGTCAATTTGTAGGGAGACTTTACAACCTTCAGAGCATCTGGAGAGATTTCCTCACAGGACAGAACGCAGGGTCAGCTCACTATAAATACAGAGAGACTGCTACCGTGCAAATGTGAGGAAAGGTGGATGTGTTTAAGCAGGTGGGTCAGGCTGCAGCAAGTATTTAGGAAGGCTGTGGTGGCAGAGAGCAAAGACCAGTCTGTTGTTTCATCGTTTGTTTGTTTTTTCCTCCTCCTCACGCCTTCCCCCTCCCTTAAATCCAGGGAGCGCTCACGCCTCTTGCAAATGAGGTTTGGGCGATGCTGAGAGAGCAGCGTGTTGCATGGCGTGTGTGTATGTGCATGCATTCGCGGGGGTAGGATACTCGGTCCTCAGCATTTGCCTGTGATCAGAAGAAAATAGGATGTGCCTGTAGCTGGAGGAGTGACAATGCTAGCCCAGTGGGGCTCACCTACTGGTGATCTTTGCAGAGGCATTTGAGGATTATTCAGCTCCAGAAGGTCTGTGTGAGGAGTGCTATCTCTGCTGTGGCTGAAAATAGGAGGTGCCTATCCCTACCTGTCTTAATTATTGCCACCAAAAGGACCATTTTGCCACCACTGTGGGAAGAAACACTTGCTGCCACTGACAAGGTAACGCTGTGGGTTGGGAGAGGGTGTTTGTGTGCTCTGGATTTTAGACAGAAACCCTGTAGATAAAGGAGGGACTCTTCCCTCACCTCTCCTTCCCTTCTTGCTTTTGCTCTGTACCCTGCTTGATGGAGGACTAGCACAACTCCTGGGGGACCAGCAAGCCAACCGGTGGGGTACCTCTCTAGGGGCTGCAGGGGCATCACGGGGTCAGCGTGCTGGAGGACAGCTGGCACTGAACCCTCCCCAGGAGCATGGTATGTGTGGGGCTGCAGGGACTGGGGGTACTGTCATACCTGGGTTTGGTGATGCGTGTGACATAGTCCCTCCACTCACAAGTCGGGATTTGTCTTGCTAGGAAGGTATAATGGAAATGGGAATTCATTTGTCTTCCAGAGACAGCCAGGCTTAGCTCAGCCATAGACTTTTCTGTGTGACCTTGGGACAAATCACTTGGCTCTGCTCAGCGAGTCCCGTCTGTTACTTATTTTATAATCAAAGCTGATCTCTCCACGTGCAAAAATGATTCATTATGGACTGAAGGGGACAGCGACAGCACTAGCCGAGCAGGGAGACAGAGACCTAAGCACCAGTGTGGATGTACATATGCATGTCTGCATGCACAGGCGCTTAGTTGTGGCAGCACAGGTAGCTATGTTGGGAGTCAACCTTGCCCAGTAGTTTTCTCCGAGACCCAGATCTATGCATTGATTTGTAAAAATGCGATCCTGCTTGACAAATATGACTACCATGGCAATTTTTACCACCGGTTGATTTCTAGGTTGTTTTATTTTTGTCTTTCCCTTCCACAGAGCAGCCTGGCTGCAAACGCCAGCGGCGGGCGGTGCTCAGCACCAGGGACAGCGTCCGCTCCTCTCTGCCCGCTCCCCTCCCCGCCTCTGCCCGCTGCCCGCAGGCAGCGCTGTCCCGCACCCTGGGGCTTCGCCACCCCGACAGCCCTCCTCACACTCCATCTCTTCCCTGGGAAGCAATTTCCGGTGGTAGGGAGGGGGTGACTGGGTGCAGGGAGAGCCAGGACGTTTCTTTCTTCTAGTCTTGAAGACAAAGTAGGGGATCATCTCAAAAGTGGCAGAGGATCATATTGAAAATACACCACTCTAAATCCTGAAAGGGAAAGATGCATAGAGGAGTTAACTGTCAGGCTTTCTGAATTCCCTATGACTTGTTTTTTTAATTACCCTGTTCCTAAACATTTCTATCCCACGCTAATACTTTGCGGATTCCCAAATACTTGGACTACATGCTAGTATTTATGCTGCACAATCATTGCCTTGATCACTATTTCAGATGTTCAGAATGTATTTTTGGAGTCCCTACATAGGTTTTCTGTGATTTCATCTTCCAACAGAGTTATGACATTTCTGGCATAGCGGTAGTACTGGCATGCTACCATAACCACTCTTGTTGCAAGTTGCTGGAAAATGTTTTCTGAAATTGCTATTGCATTTTCTCGATCACCTCCTCCACCCCATATAGTTTTACTAATTAATAAAATGTCTAGGATTACAGATGTAAACACACCTGAGCTATTAGTTCCTGCATAATATGATATAACTGGGTTTTGGTAGCAGCAGCAATACGTAGTATATTTGGCAAAATTACTAAGATCATTGCAAGTTTCCCTAGGAAGTTAAGCACCTACATATTAAAGCCAAAATTGTTTCATCAACCTGAACGCATGTGTGGACATAACATGGGGAAGAACTTCCAGGGATAGCTAAGGATCTTGTTGATAATTAAAGCATTCTCTGTTTATTAGCTGTGAAGAAATTAGATCAACACTTCAGTCTGTTATTCCCAGTGCCTGTTCTGACTAAATGGTGAAAATTCTCCCTTACTGCTTAGCTTTTTCCTATTTCTAAGTGGAATTATGAAAAACTGCTTTGTAGTCTCTCCTGTGGTATATGGCTGATTTCTCTGTCAAAGAGCTTGATCCAGCGTCCACTGGAATTTGCAGAGCTGATAATGTAATGAACAATGTTTGCTTGAAATTGGGTTTTTTGTTTGTTTTGTTGTTTTGGTTTTTTTTGTGGACAGAAAAAATAAACCGTAGTAGAAATCTCAGAACAGGGTGCTCATATTTAATGATTTTTCAAATAAAGACCATTTGAGTGCATCAGATTTTGTGTGACCAAAGTGAATTACCTCTGAGGAATGGGTAGGGGGGACCTCCTCCTGCAAAATGATCCTCCCCAGAATACTGGGAGATAGATTGCCGGTATAGCTGGAACGCAATGCTTGGAGTTTGCAATGCCATAGCAGAACTCAGCAAAGCTTAGCATCCTGAGTGTGCTTTCTCCTAACATCGGTCCAAATCAAGATGAGCTGAGAGGCTGCTCTCTTTATGTATCAGTTTTTCTAAGGCTGGTCCATATTTTGCTACTGTAAGATTTTGACTGTGAGATAAGTGACTTGTCTGACTCTGAACTAGTAATTCAGTTGCTGCTTGCTATGGTTTTGTCTTCTCTTATGACAAAACATAGGCTAACTCCTTGGGATATACTGATTTGATCCATATCAACATATATTATAATTTTTCTGATGGATTTAAATTAATGTTGGTATGTATTTTAAATGAATGCCTGGAAAGCATTTAATCAGTAGGTACATGGCTATAAGTTATAGAAACATAACATATAAGTAAATTTTTGTCACTACAAATGAATAGATTTTAAGTACGTTAGTTTTTGTGATTTTTCTGTTCCTGAAAATCCTTTAAGGAGAACCTTAAACTTTAGATAAGTCTTTACATGTATTTGACCAATAGTATTCTTCTGAGAAGCACAGAACATATTCCTAAGTGCTTTCCTGGACTGGGCCATGAGTTCTCACTCTGTCACAGCAATGCTTTTCAACTAAGTAATCCAACATTTTATTTTTGTTATTTAAATCTTCCTGAAGATTCAGAAACAATGAAAGAGCCAGCTGTAAACTCACCAAAGTGCAACGAAGAAGAAACCCTAAGAGAAACGTTGCTACTTTTCTCTTTTTATTTTTTTCCCCCCATGATACAGATTAGAAGAAATAAAACAACTTCCCTTAGCCGAGTTGGTGTTTTGCCCGCTAGAAACCACGGAGCCAAGTGGGTTCAGATTACAAAGCCCAGGTGCTTGGCTGCGGGGTCACTAGTGGGCGCTGCTATAATAATGTAAGGCCCGGAGGAAAGGGGGTCACCCTGCAGCTTTAAACACAGCTACACCTGCGGGAGCAGCAGCCCTTAACAACAGTCAGATGCATCCCATGTATAAACTCTCAGCTGCAAATATAGTGGAAAATCAGCTCTTTGTGAACCGCTGCTCACAGTCTGATTTTTGGTAAAGTTTTTTAATTAATGCCCTCCGACATGAGTGTGCATTTTGTTTCTTTTGGTCTCAACAGACTGCACATACATTTGAGATTGGTATAATTTTAAAAGATTTATATTTTTTAATAATGAAAGATTTGCATGATGTTTTATGGAATCTTACAGATGCTCATTTTCTACTCGGTTAAACCTCAACATGAAGTAGCTGGAACTCTGCCCTAAGGGAACAGCTGAGAATTTCTCCTGACAGAGTCTGGCATGGAGTTTATATTGCCAGGGAGAACAGAGGTCACAGGAACATGTTGAGTGCTTCATCAGATCTGTATCTTCAGTCATCTGGGTAGTAGGTAAACTTTTGTCTGGGGCGAGACTGAACAAAGGACAGATAGGCAGCGTTATTTTTCTGTCCTACTTCTTCTGCAATTGCCCCAAATCTGAAGTTAGTGCACCAGAAGACTAAGACCAAAGTGTTCTCTATTATTAAAGCCTGTGACTTCAGGGTAAGATTATAGTTCAATCCATAACTGGAATAAGCAAGTAATGACACACAAGTAATTAAGTACCTGATTCCATTTCACTGATGTTTCAGTAAATTTGAAATGAGTCCATTGATGATGAAGAAATTGAACAGTGTGAAAAATGGATTTGACCCTAAGCACTGTGCACGTTGTCCATCAATGAAGACAAGTTAAAGCAGATAAATTATTAATTGGGAAACAATTCCCATTACTTTGTGCATGCGCTGAGGAGTTCACTGTCTTTGAAACTGCTGATACCTCTGTTCTCAATCTGAGGGCTATACCATGTCAAATTCCCTTTAGCATTATCTCTAACAAATTAAACAAGAGTTATATTTAAGCTTATGAAATTTTACTTAATTCTGTTTTAATACTCATCCTGCTTGTAATAATAACCCTCCTGTAGTAAGAGAAAATTGTAATCAAAATGGGGAGGGACTTGTATGTGATTCTTTTGGGAGAGAAGCACAGTGAAATTGCATATTTGAATAGTTCCCTTGGCCATCTTCTCTTCAGGAAGACATTCTCCAGGAAATATTATTAGTCTATCAGCTCTCTGCTCAGCCATTTTATTTAAAATAGGATTTGTTCCCTGATTAGTCTCAGGATATCTTTGCATGGCATGGCCAGCTGTGCCCATCAGAAGGATGACAGACAATAAACACAAATTGAAATACAGTAACTTCTGTTTAAATATATAAAAATGAATCTTTTTTTCTGGGACTGTGGTCAAACAGGTTGCCCAGAAAATGTGTGGAGTCTCCTCAAATGGAATGGACCAGATAACTTCCTGAAGTGCCTTTTCACCTCAACCATTCTGTTCTTAAGTTTATGAGCGCAAGACCAGAGAACCAGATCTCTATTTTGAAATATAAATACGTTGAAATATTAGTCAATATGAATTCCAAGTTGTTTCCTTACATCATGAAAGGCCACAGAAAATATTGACTTCAGGTTCTTTGGATGTCAATCCTAAGCTAGACACTATAAAACAGAGGCAGTGTTCTCAGTGTATTTAGGAACTTTTTAAAGTCACAAATAAATTGGCTTTAGCTTTAATATAGCGAGGACTGTTCATTATTGTGGAGCAACTGCAGCCTGCATCTGGCCCTGTCTTTTCCCTTGGATGTCATGGAGTGGAAAGATTTTATTGCATTCAGAAATAGGAATCCCCCAGCTATGACATATCCTAGTATTGTGGAACCAGAAACATAAAGGAAACCTTCAGCTTTACCTCATTCTTTACCCTGTAATTTTACACTTACAGACACAACTACAAACAGAGAAGAGCGAACAGCTGTTCTTTGGAGGGAAGAAGATAAAAATGGCCTTCCTGCCCTCTCTTTCTCATATATCCTGTACGAAAATTTTTAAATCCATAGACACGAGACCAAAAATTCGATGAATGTGTTTTGCAGAATTAAAATGGTGGATTGGATTTCTTTTTGTACCACGAGCTCACCCCAAGGCCCTGAACTCTCTCTATTTGTACATCTGCAGATTCACAGGCAGGTAGGTTATAAAAAGGTGTCTAATTGTATATCCAGTTACAGTCTGAGGCAGAGCTGTCACTTCTCTAGATATACTTGTGTTCTGGACATGTAGCCTTAATTTGAGAAGTTCAGAAAAATAAGCATCTATGGTGTTAAATAACAGAGTACTATTTTGGTCCAAATTTTAGTAAATTAATAAATAATTAAATCTTTTTTTTTTTAAGTCATAATACATTCGATTAATTAAAGGTATAGGAATTAGCAGCTGTGGTCTTGTACAAGGATATCCCCTGTCGTTCATCCTTTTGACTGTTTGCAAATTATATGGTACCAACTTCAGACTGATGGAACAAATAATTGCAAAACATAAGCAATAGTGATAGTCTGTAATTAGAGACTAATTAACCTGAACTGAACTCCTGTTATTCCTTAGTGGCAAAGGGTTGCAGTATTGATAAGCCAACTCTTCACAGACTAAAAACCCCGAACCTTGAAGTGTCTTGCAGTTGTCTGAACCTTATTTTATTGCTAGTACTTTATACTACTAAAGTTAACATTACATGAACTTTTTAATATTGCAATTAACATTTAAATATTATATTAAATGTTTCATCTTTTCAAGGATTTACATTTTATTTGGGAATACTCACTCAAACTCACTCACTTACTCCTGTGTGTAAATAATTTGTAATTAATACATCTAGATAAAATAATAATTGAGAAAGCCTAAAATCAAGCAGAAGAATGTTTTTATTTTTGTGTGCCTCCTCTTCAGAATTAGGAAGAGTTTCACTGTGGCAGTATACTGAATGACCTATCTGTGAGGAGGAAATTCAAGATTAAAATCCTGTGAGATTTTCAGCTCGCAGAAACAGGTAGATTTTCTATGGCAATGGTTTCTTTCACTTCACAATATCTAGGTGTTGTTAGAGTCATTGTTAATGGATTAGAAGTGACTAGTGGTGTCTTAGGTGTATGAAATTTTAATTTTTTTTATTACATCAAAGACTTATCTCAATAAAACTGAGACCGGGTTCTGTCCCAGAATTTTGCAGTTGTTTTGTTAAAAATGAAATTGGGCATATGGTTCACTGAGTAGCTCAGCATCTTAGATTTAAAAGTGCATTTACCATTCTGTACTATCAATATATTCACTGGCAGATGAGGAGTAATAGATGATATTTGATGCACACAGGGATCAAGTCTTGGCAATGGATTGTCTGAGCACTATATTGAATACTGGAAGCATTCTGCTGCAAGTCCACTGCCAGGTGCAGAACATTTTCAAGTACATTTTCTAGTTCCACAAGTTAACTACAGCCCAAGATGGGAAGGTTTTGCTGATTTATTTATTTATCCTTCAGCAACAGTAAAGATGAGTGCAGATTGCATTGCAGTCTATAGATAAATGTAGCTGATCAAATATTTTGGGCATTAGTGCATCTGTACAGTCTTTGTGTTGAGTTCTTCATACCAGTGGAGTCTGTAGGGTTGTGTACAATATCAAGATTTTTCAAATTGCTTTTTGACCATTTTTGAAGTAAGGATATAAAAAGATGAAAATAATTTCACTGCTTTGCTGTTTTAGAATTATTGTTCCTTCGCTTAATACAAATACAAATACTAAAAACAAAATCAGTTATCTTAATCTTCTTTGAAAGATAATTTGTTTCATGTTGTATCTTGCAAAATAAAGTTAGATTTATACATTCTACATTCCTTATAATAACAGCTCTGTGTGTTGACAGCAGTTTCCTAGAGTTGGAATGGATAATAGAGTGCATCCCAGGGTACATTAGTGTGGCATATGTATATTAGAGATATAGAAAGTGTCTGAAGTCAAAGGCAGTTGCTTTCGAAGACACGTATTAGAAATGGCAACACACCTTTCTTCTGCAGAATTAAATATTTGCCTGTCTTTTTTGCATTTGAAAACATTTCCCCAAAGAATTTTTAAACATGATTGTCAAAAAGAAAGAAGTTGATTTATACCAGCAGAAGTACAAGCCTAAAATTGTGAAACACTCAAGTGAGATGAAGTTTTCCAGCTTGAAAATGATGAAAGCAAGCATACACAGTAGACAATGTATTACAGGCATTGATAGCTGTTGAAATAGGGGCAATTTTAGAAAATATTATGAAGCTGACTTTATAAATAATTTTAAAGATCTTTCTCTTATTTATTAATTTTTGAAGGGTATGAGGATTATGACCACGTGTGCAGCTCTGCATAGGTGTCCACTCGGAGAGGATGGTGACTCCTTAGAGAACACATGCCAACTCCTGGTTAACCATCAGTATAGTGCTCCTTCTATCCAGAAGATTTGGTAACTGCTTTTACCAGCTCTCCAACTTTTTTCCACCATGTTGTCTCTACCAGCCTAAACCATTTCCTAAAATGGTCCTTTTGCTGTTCCTTGCAATCCTGCTGTTGAAGGAAGATGTCTGTGGGAACTTTGGGCTTTTGGTTTCAGCACAGGCAAATGAGAGAAGGGTGGTTGCACACATGCCTGGTGATATTATTATTGGAGCTCTATTCTCTGTCCATCATCAACCAACTGTTGACAAAGTTCATGAGAGGAAATGTGGAGAGGTAAGAGAGCAGTATGGTATTCAGAGAGTGGAGGCAATGCTACATACCCTTGACAGAATTAATTTGGACCCCACACTGTTGCCAAATATAACACTAGGATGTGAAATAAGGGACTCCTGCTGGCATTCTGCTGTGGCTCTGGAGCAGAGCATTGAGTTTATAAGGGACTCTCTTATTTCTTCAGAAGAAGAGGAAGGGATGGTGCGATGTGTGGATGGATCATCATCGTCTTTCCGCTCCAAGAAACCCATTGTTGGTGTCATTGGGCCTGGCTCCAGCTCCGTTGCTATCCAGGTCCAGAACTTGTTGCAGCTTTTCAATATACCTCAGATTGCTTATTCTGCCACAAGCATGGACCTAAGTGATAAAACTCTGTTCAAGTATTTTATGAGAGTGGTGCCGTCTGACGCACAGCAAGCAAAGGCGATGGTGGACATTGTCAAACGCTATAACTGGACCTATGTTTCTGCTGTACACACTGAAGGTAAGAGGGTTTTTTTACCATATAAAAATGCCTTTGAAATATTCTGATGTGGTCTAAATGATGGATGATGACAGTTTGATGTTGTTGGGTTTTTGCCAGTCAGCTGTCAACAGTAACTTTACATTCTCTGTTGGTCTGAAGTAGTATCATGTTCTCAATGGCTGAAAAAGTACTTTGAAACACAGGATGGTGTGTGCTCAAGGGCCACTCATTGGTAAAAGTGCTTGATCTTGAGTCTCCTAGATAACCTTAATTTAATTTAGTTGACATTTATCTATTTTTCTTTATCTACTAATCAGTGTATTTATGTAGAATAATAATAATGATTGTTTTAGAATCAATGGGTAGTGAGAAAGCATCTGGTCTTCATAGTGCAGATGAGAGCTAAATCATCATTTGAAACTGTGGCTGAGTCAGAATGTGTTCCTGTTTAATACCTGAGTCACAGAGGCAGAGGTACTAGAAAACATGCAGTTCTGGCTAACACCTGAATGCAAGTTGTCCCAGCTCCTTGACATCAGAAATCTTTCCATCCTTTTTATAGTGCTCCATGGAGTATTGCACCACTTCTTGCTCTGCCTCTGGCCATTTGGTTTTGGGAGAGAGCAAGGGAAGTTTCCTTGAATTTCCTCATACATTTATGCTCCATCAGCTGTCCAGAAAATCAGAACTGTGTGCTAAATTGGTTTCCTCTTTTTATTTATTTGACATAGAGCTTAAGCCTTTTACCCAGTGTTCAGAGGAATATGTGATTAAAGGGAAATGCTATGGAAAAGTGTAGTTGATTTCATTATTCCTTGTACTGATAGAGTTGAGTGAATTCATCTTGCTAGAAGTGACTAGAATTACATACTGCCTTAAGAGCAAGTTTCATCAGCCCCTGCCTAATGACACCACCATTTAAGGAGTTTTACAGAATTAAGTTCTGTATGAGTTTTAGTACCTCAGCATGCTGCCTCTGTTCCAACAGACAGATGCTGAACGGCAGGCTCAGAATACAATCTGAGAATGAAAAATGTTAAGAGATTGAGCAGTGGTGGTGACGTCGCCGGACAGCAGCAAATGCTGCTGGCTTTATTACAATCAATAGAGAGCAGATCACCCTTCCCACACACTGAGTTTTCTTTTCTGACAGACTTTATGCTATTCAAAGCCTCTTTTGAGGAGATGCTGGTCCAATGGTATGATGTCGAGGTTTCTATCCTCCTACAGATATGCAGAGAACTTATTCTGCAGTATTAAAAACAGAAAAAAGTTAGAACTTGCATGTGGATTGTCACAACCACGTTACCATCATGGTAGTGAAAGCTGGTAAATAGCTGAAGCCTGTTTTGTATGGGGATGCATGAATACATTAGCAGTTTTATCTAAAACTTCAGTGTGTAAAGCAGTGTATAAGTCACCTTACATGACATCACGTAGTGAGTGTATTCTGTGCCAGCTGATGCCTTTGGCACTCTTAGGTGTGCAGCCTTCCCTTCACAAATATGTATGAATAACACCGTGGTCAAAGATAATGCCACTAGCAATAGCATAAGATTTTATATCCTGACTACTTTTGATGACTCATCTAGTTTTTGCTATGAAGAATTTTTACACCTCTCCTTATTGAGATGGGATACTTTTATATTCAATGTGAAAATAGTCATGCTTATATCAAAGTCTGATTCCTCACAGAGTGAAAATACATGCTTTTTCCACTTTCCATGGACACTCTTTGGAGCAGATGGTAGCATATGGCACATTAACCTTACAGCAGAGGAACTTTACGCTATGCACTGGAAAGAAGGGAATCAGGACACAAGGGCTGAAGTGGGATGTAGATGCTATGGATAAGATAAGAGAAGTAAAAGTGAGAAGAGATGAGTGTGTAAAAGGAGAACAGAAGAATTATATATCTCATAGAACATGTGCCTGTTTCTGCTATTATTACACAGGATATGATAGGTAGAACATTGTTAAAACCTGAGGCCTCATTCATAACATATTTATAGCAATATAATTTTGGACTTCAGTGAAAGAACACTAAACTTGTGTGAACCTTATGATCCCATCATCTAGTTGCACAGTCTGGTAATGATGATGAATACACTTTCCAGGAAAATAACATAAAAATTTTTATTACAATAGAACAGATGGTATTTATGATGGAATAGAAAAATACTAGTGGATCAAGGTACTTCTTTGAAATGTGACAATGTCTGATGCTCTGGAAACTTTCCAAAGACTATGACACATGTTATCCCTTGAATTTTTTTTTTAAACCCCCATTAAAAAACCCTACACATGAATGCCAAAGAAAATGAATTGAGTAATTAAGCAAAAGAGAGATTATTTACTTATTTATTTATTTATGTTGTAATTATTTTTCATTTTACTATAGTATCTGCTAACTTATAATGTTCTAAAGACGACACTCAACTCAGTGTCCTACATTCACATATATTATTTCAAAATAGAAAAAAAAATTTGTTAAATCCTGCTCCTTGTAGTTTTTATTGATGTAGGATATTGACCACCCATAGAAGGTAGTCCTTTTCACACTTCCAGTAGTTCTGGCCAGCTGCATTCATTATCTTTAGCTAATTTTTGTTCATTAATTCATTTATTAACCAGACTCTTCTGATATATATGATCATATTCTGACCAACATGATCTTTGGCTTCTGTGAAGGATTTCCATGGAGAGAGAGGGTCCTCTCTTCCAAAGCTGTATGGGGGGTAAAAAGCAGGTATCAAAAGCCTGATAGTTTCATTCCTTTGGTAGTCCTATCAGCAGATAAATTTATAGGTCTCTTTTGGGTCTAGTGCAAGAAAAGCCTGGCATACGCTAATAGTTTCACAATAAACAGCTTCTTGTTGAATCTTTCCTTATGCACTTAGGAATTATCTGTGTCTGCAATAGATTAAGGTTTTGGGAGGTTATCAGTAGTTGTGCTGTTAAATCCTTACTCAAGACTTCCAGATTTAAAATAAACAAAAAATTTTGAGACATTCTTGTAAGCTTTGCTCTTTTGACAGTTAACATTGCAATTTAAACTAAGTGATGCCTCCAGGTTTACAAGTGCCCTCTAAAAGTAAAATTTTTTCCTAAAAAATGGGAAGGTAGCAAGGACTGCTGTCAGTGTAGCTCTTGCAATTTTAAAGAGGAAGGTTCTGCAATTCCTTCAATAGAAAATGTGAACAACAAATGAATGACATTTCTCATAAAACAATTATCATCTTCAATTACTGTAGTATATTTTATATAGACAAATCAGAAATATTTGCTAGTCTTAGATAGTCTTGGGTTGTAACTCTGCCTTGCTTGGTTCTGTCAGGAATCATCATTATCTTGGTCCACTCTCCAACTCTTCCTTGCATTGTACCACTTTTGGGCCTCTACTCTCAACCAATCTGCCTTTAACATAGAACATTTATATGCACAATAAGTGCTGTTTTTCAAAAAGCCGTATCAGTTTTGAGGTACAGTCCACACTGTGGCCCCACAAACCGACCAGTTAGCAGTGCGAGGTAGGGAGCTGGGAGTGAGCAGGAATGAGGGAGACTGGGATTTGAAACTCCTTGTACTAAGGAACTATCACTCAAAGCCTGAAGCAGCTGCCTTCAAATTTATGGATTACTACAACAGACATTCAGGGTGTGCTGGAGTTCCTACTGATCCAAATCTTTCAGCTGACGTTACAGAAGTTTTTTTCTACTTCTGTGATAGGAGCACAGCTTAAACAAACTTTCCTTAAAATTAAACCAACATTCACTTCTTAAACCAGCTTCCCAGATAGACAGCAAGTCAATAACGCAATAACACAGAAACTCTGTGTGCGCTTCTGTCTGAAGAAAAGTAGCACAGTAGAGAGAAGGCCCCTAGTTCAGCCTCACAATATTGCAACGTTTGAGATCCTTTTTAGCTCATGTAACTCTTGCCCACCTCTGTGGAAAATAATGCACAGGAAGGTGTAGAGAGGGAAATTTGCGTGTGTATTTGGCTTTTGGGTGGTGATGGTTGACATGCAGGTGAGCCATGCAGCTCATGCACCATGGGCTTTTTTCTCAGCCTTTTCTTGCTTAACCACTTGACACCACAATCAAAAATGGTTGGAGAAATCCGAAAGAGGCTTTCTGGCTACCAAAAGAGACAGAGCTGCCTGTTTACCTCCTTCCCCATATGAAAACATTCCTTTGCCTTTTTGAAAGATCAAAGAAAAATACGTGTAATTTTCTCCTGTCATTGAGGTTTGAAAGCCTCATTCTGAAAGCCAGTTTGAACTCAATACCCACCTGTTAAGCCGACTGACATTTGGATCAGGCCCTCCTTGTCAGAAACAAGACCAGTCCCTGAGAATCTCTGCTTAAAATTTGCCTGGAGTCAAATGAATTAATAACCAGAAAGGTAATTTTCATTGCCATTGGAAACCATTTATTTTGCTGCATTGAATGGGGTGAAGGGTTGATGTATGCTGGAAAAATAGAACTGTACAGGGGCACAATTGAAACACAATAAGCCAAGTACATTGGGGGTGGCAAGGGAGAAATTTATTCTGGTTGTGTAAAAGGTGTAATTTGCTTTTGAACACAGCCTTAAGAAACAGGGCAGTTTGTTGACATTTTCCTCAGGCAGCTCTGCAGGTAAACATAGAATGAAACTCATCCTGAAAGTCGTCTGTGTTTAACTTCACTTTCCTCCATTTAAATTTATCATAAGTGCATATAAAGAGGTAGTTCACGTTCATTTTCTTGGGATGTAATTTGGCAAGCATAACAAATGCAGACCTTTTTTCCCTGCACATAAAGTTTATTTCATACAGTTCCTTTCATATTTGTTAAAATGTGTATGGTTACAAGACTGTTTTTGCCCACATCCTTTGCTTCTAAATAAAAAGCTAAATTAAAATTAGTCATAGTCTGTAAGAACAGTATGAAGAAATGAATGAAAGACCTGCAACAAGTTTATGTTAAACCAGCTAGCTGGAAGAAACTGTATTTATATGAGGTCTTTCCTTCAGACTCTAGATTTTTCTCCTTTAGAGACAACAATTGTATCATGATCAGAAATATTATTTGCTGTTCACTAAGTAATACAATTGAAAATTCAGTTAATTTTATTTGAAGCAGTGGTGATATTTTTTCATGCTTTATATGCAGAAAAAGCCTCATGTTAAAATAATATACCAAGAAGGCCTGTGCTAGTCCATGAAAATATTTTCAGTTGCAGATAAAATCTATTTCTAAAAATCCATTTTTGAAAATTGAAGAACTTTCTGTCGAAAGATTAGAGAGTGCTCTGTTCCAGCAATGTTTAATTTTTGTCATTGGGTAAAATAATTATGCATTTGGGGTTTTCTGAAATTACTTTTAAACTGTTTCAAACTTAAACTTTGAGATCAGAATGATCACAATTTGATATTCTCTTACTTACATTGATCTTGTAGCAAAACTGAAAAATGTCTCTCATGTGAAAGAAAATATGGGGAAAAATACCCAGATCAAGTTCCAGTCCTATCCCGTTGCTTGCTCATTTTTATTGAATGTTGACATCTGAAACACAGGAAGCCTTTTTCTTGCCTAATTTCAAATATTTATCCTTGCATCCCAATCGTGAAAAGTGAGCAAACGCTATCTGCCAGCTGGGAATACTGAGAAAGGAAAGTGAAGTAACATCGAGTTAATGTTTGTGTTGCTCTGCAGTGAGTGTCTGCCCAGACAACATTTTAACACTGCTGTTAGGCTGCACAGGCCAGACACACCCGCTGTGAAGGATCTTGACTGACAGAAAAATATGAAGTGTGTGGTATACTCTGCATTCTGTGAGTGTAATGGGGATGAAAATTCTTAGGCAAAATACTGTGAGGCTGCAAAAAGAATATGAACAAGGAGTTGTGCTATTCTAAAGCTTAAAAATAAAAGTAATTTTCAAAGGAATGATGAAAGGTGGACTTAGCTAAGAGCATGTTATTTGGGTTGTCAAAATGTCACATGGCTTCTTTTGTTTAGGAACTAAGTGTTGGAATGTCACTTTTTCTGCCACTTAGACTGTATAGTAACCCAATGAAAGTTTCACTGTCATGAAACTTGCCTTCACTGAGAAGAAACAGTGAGAGTCCAGCAACCTCCAGCTTCATCTTCAATTTTTCTACTGCTTGAGGTCTGGAAATAGCCCAGTTACTGTCCCCATGCCCAGGCTGCACCTCTTCAATCAGAGGGGGTCCTATAAAGTTGATGAGATTTGGAAATCTTTCAGAAAACGAAGTTTCACCGCACAGTGCTTACTGGGTCAGAGCAGTTTTATGAAAGATTGTTCTTCTATCATAGATTTTAAGGTCAAAACTAAATTTTGATAGATGAAAAAAAAAACAAACCAAAAAACAAACCCGAACCAAATAATTTCCCAACACATTAGTTTGCATTCCTTGAAATAGATTCTGTTATTGAGAATTCAGGGGTGATCAGAACACTGTTGAGATGGGAGCCAGGAACAAGGGGAGCGAGAGAGAATAAAGCTGTCCAACACTATTGGAAGGACTAGCATGACAACCCACTTTTCTGAGTGCTAGCTTAAGACCAGAGGTAGGAAAAGTCTTTACAAGAAAATAAGATTTAGTGTCCTACAGAAACATGGTAAAAAAAGGATATCCTGCACTTGTTAATTCATCAAAACCATATTGTAGGCAGTTTAACAGTGCAGGATTTAAATCAATAGTGCTTCAAAATTTGAAACTTTCAGTGCAGTTAAGGAGCAGAATAGATATTTATATTGGTCCATACATGAAGAACATTTCCTGTGCCTATGGGAGATAATTTGTGATTTCATTGAAAGCTAAGAAAGCGCAAAGGACTCGTGCTGGATCTTTTAAACTTTTCCGCCTTCCCTAAGGCAGTTCTGACTAGCTGATTCTTGAACATGCAGGAGACAGTGATGTTGGAGGTGAGCCAAAAATTATAGGCTTTGCTTTAATTTACTTTGAAAGCCACTGGAGAGAGAATAATGTTGCATCCATCTTACTAAAATCTGACTGCAGGCTCATGATGTGGAGGCAGCTCATGCTGTAATGCATGGTGTTTATATCACTATATTGTATGTGTATACATTAAAGGAGTGATTGGGAAGCCTTTTAACAGAACAGTTGCCATCTACCTTGGCAACAGAATTTGCAGAAAATCTTTTTCATAAATCACTACTTTGTTTTTAAAAGAACATAATGTAATTCATAATTCTAAATATACTGGCTGGAAAAGAATGTATTTAAGATTTCCTTAAACTGAGGGATTTGACTTTTCTTTCTGGAAGTCTGACAATGTTTGTGGCTGGTCAGATACATGGTCTAGGTGATATATGTGAAAACCTCCATATAAAATCAATTACATTGTCAAAGGGCAAACAAACAATGTATGGGGAATGGCTTTTCTCGAAGTACAATATAGACAAGAAGAATTGGAAAGATAATATCTGGGATGAATGGTAAACCATCACACTGAATGGGTCCCATGGCCAAAATCCAACCTAACTGTTGAGAATAGTGGAAGTATGGGGAAAATTCCTCCACACACTGTTCCTCAATCTGTTGTGATCTAGTCAGATGCTTCCTATTTGTCTTTAATTAGGGTTAGATTGGGTTTCTTTAACCTTTTATTTCTGAGATAGATTTCTTCTCATTTTCTATTTGACATTACAGGCAGCAGGAGGAAGAATAGAGGTACTGCCAAAACAGAGATGCAAAACCATAGTGAGAGGGCTATGGTAAGGATCTAGGAAATTTCCTTGCCTCAGTGAAGATAGCTACAGCAGGCAATTCAGTTGTCCAAGACTGCGATTCTGGAGTGCATAAGGCAAGCATATATAAACTGTATCACGTGGCAGAATCAGAACACGTTCGCCTTTCCCAGATTTGAATTTATAGAAATCTGTTCTCAATATCTTAATTCTGCTGTGTAGGATAGGTAATGAAATTACAGCTAGTTATTAGTAGCTATTACTTAGGCTAAAACGTATTGTTTATGAAGATACACACAGGGAATTCTTCACCAAAGAACCTCATGTAAAGACAGAGTTGATCTTACTATTGGGTAGCCTGTTCAGACTTTGAATTACTCATTCTTCAGATGAAATAACTGTGTTTCAAACTTCAGCTGTGTTTCTCCAACCTATAGCCCTTTATTACAAGTTCTTCCCATAGAAAAGCTTCTCTTTCCATTATGCATTAGATTAGGCATTGTTCTAATATTGATTTTGGTGAAACCAAGGAACTTTGGTTCTCCTGTCACTTCTGTAAAGTGGCTTTTCCAGATGCTGAGTTTTTTCTTATAGTCCTTGTATGAATCTTTCCAGTTTTATCAAATTCATTTTTAAGAACATGTACCCTTTTCGTGGGAAAATTAGTATTCCATTTACTTCTTCACCTTGAAATCAGGCAGGAAGTTGTTTTCCATAGATCAGCATACAAAGTGATATTTCTTACCTTATTAGCAAACCAATACAGAGGTGGCTTATAAATATACACTGTTTATTTTTTCCCTTTACAGTTATCTGCCTCCCTCTTGTCATAACTTCTGCTTATCTGGCTTACTATCTCACTGTCCTCAAGGTTCATTGGGGTTTTTTTGAAACAACTTAGCACTGTTTCTGTTCTGGCTGCTTTTAGTTTTATGAGTGGAACAGAACTTCAGATTGAATTTGATAGGTAAGTATCTTTCCCTTCCTTTTCCATCATTACCACACAAAAATACAGGACTCAAATCCTTTTCACATTAACAGAAACTTTCAAGAAGACTAGGATATGTGTCCAAATTAGAACTGTGAGAGAGTACGTATTATCTTTCCAATATAAGCTTTTCATATGTCTTCAATCATGGTTATATATAAAAATGGTTTCTTTGGTGTTTTCATTCCAACAGCACTGTGGGATGTGAAGTTACCTTGCTCATTTTCATGCATATGCAAAAAGACAAGCAATTTGTCTGACCTATTTCTTTTCCTAAAGGGAAAGTATGAGACAAATTCAAATTTAAGGGGTCTAAAAAAATGTTGAAGTTGGATCAGATGCTCTTTTTCCTTGGCTTAAATATCTACCTTGAAAGCCCACTGTACAGGGTATTTCAAAGCTCAGCTTCTTATTTTGGCACATTCATGCCTACTGACAAGAAAGTGATATGTAGACGGTCTGTATCTTACTGGTATGGAGCTGAAGATTTTGTACACTCAGACAGAATTTCTATGGAGGACTTTTTTTCCCCCTAAATCTAAAGGTATTTATGTAAAGCATGTGTGTCATCACACATAAGTCGTTCAGAATAAAACATCTGGTGCAGCCTCCATTCAGAGATCTCACCCTTATGGGTTTTGCACAGAAGACAGACTGCTGCAATGACTGGGACAAGCTAGGAGTGTAGTATCTTCTGGTAAGCTACCTTAGATTCAACTGAGCTGTGTAAGCCTTATAGTCATAACAGCATCCTGCCATGGATTTTTATTGAAAAGTGAGAGTTGCTTGACCTGTAGACTTATTAATTGCCCATTTCCTTCAGCTTGTGGAGGAGTGGCATGCAAATAGGTCATGTACAGGAGACAAAGTGCTGAGAAGTGCCTTGGTCACTTGGTGGTCAGTTATGCCCATGTCAGGCTATGGTGAAGTCTCTCCAGTTGCATATGATGGCATGTTCATCACTCTCAGCCACCTTAGGAGAGGGAAGGCTATTTATTGTGTCCTCTACTCTGTGCTGTGGACCTGCCTTTGCTGCTTGTTCAACTTGTGTCTCTGTGGATGGAAACACAGAACTCTCTCTTCTAGCCCTGTTCAAAGTGGCAGTCAAATCAAATCCCCAAACCAGAAAATTTAGCTTGAGAATACTGGATGTGGAGAGTAAGACACTGGAGTGGCCACTGGAGAAGGCAGTTTGGGATGGTTTATGTGGAAGTGAGAGAGCCAGTTGTGTGCTTTTCTGGACTACCTGTGTGGCCCTGATGAAACTGTTGATATCATGTCAGTGTCTTACAATGGAGAGACTGATTCAAATACACATTTGGGCTGTATCATTACAGTATTGTGTTCAAACTGATCAATCCATTGGGAAGTATGGCATGGGGCACAACACTCTGGAGCTGAGCATCTCAACATATCAGGCTGGATCAGAGCTGCTTTGGGTGTTCCTGCAGTCCCATCTGTAGCCTGGTGGGGACATTCCTTCAGCCATCTGCAAGGGGCCTGCTTAATGATTTTATAATGGTTTGGCATTTTGTAGGCTGAGCATTGGCACGCATGGGCGTCTTTGAAGCATTTGTTCCAAACACCCACATTTCAAGTGTGTGATGCAAGTGTTGTGAGGAGCAATACTTTGGAGAAAAGGGACACTCAGACACTACTTTCAATGTGGGACAGAGAAACTCATGGACATGTAGTTTGAATACATGCTTCTGTTACCAAACACAGAGGGGATTGTGCCCTTAGAGAAGATGCTCTGAAACATTATTGAGAAAAAGTATCTTGATTGACATAGCTCCCCTGGAAGGCAGAAAGAAAGAGAACACTGGAAACATGGGAAAATGAAAGCTGTAAGGTTGGTTCCTATTTCTCTTTTACACGAAAGCTTTTATCTGATTCTCTTTTTTTCTCCTCTTGAACAGTTGGTAGAGTGGGTGTCACATCCAACACCTCCGTGTGACAAATCTCAGCCTACAAAATACTGACACATTACATTTCATTAACCATATGGGACCTAATTATGCTGCCAGCTAAAATACAGGTGCAAGTCCTAAAGGATCTGTTTGCCAAATGTACATGGACCCTATAGAACTTTATGTTTGCCTACACAAATCAGGGAGTCAATTTAACATTTGCAATATGGATGGCTTCATCGAGCTGTATAGAGCCTAAGCTTTAATATCTAACTAAAGTAAAAGGAAAGATTTTTCTCACAAGATTGAAGGGTCTGGAGGAGAAGGGGCAGCATCTGTGTGTGTACTTAAAAAGTAAAAAAAAATTGTCAGTCTTCCCAGGAAGTAGCATTTCAGTATTTTGCAGTCATGTCCATAAAGAAAACTGGCCAAAGATAGACAGAGTCCTTAAAACAGCAAAGCATTGACATACTCTGTCCACAGACAACCTGGAACAAAGTGGCCCAGATTTGGCAGTGCTCTCCCTCCCCTGTCTGTCCTGCTGAGATGTTGGCTTAAAGACATGAGCACAACATAATGCCACTTGCAGCAATTTCATTGCAGATTATTTTACTGGGTGGGCTGTGGAAAGGCAGGAGTGAACTCTGTGCACATTGGATATGAGTGCTAAGAGGGCTCTTAGCAAGAGAAAGCAGAATATCAAAGGTCTAGGTGAAGGAGAAACAAGAGTTCAGGATTAAGAGAAACAAATTGCAGAAATAGCAATAGTGCTTAAGATTAATTGCTTCACTGATACAATTCCTAGACATGAGTACTTAATACCCCCTAGTTCCTATTCAGGAAATGCCATCTACAAGCCCTGAAATGCCTCACAAAGTTAATATAATTTTATTTCTAGGAAACAAAGGCCTGAAAGCTGGCATGCTGTAGTGGAGAACAACCATGGCACCTATTGTGTTTCTCAGACGTCTGTTCTTCCTTGAACTGAGCTGTCTTTCATAGCTGATAGTCATGACCTGTTACGCTACAGGAGGTGCCACATTGGGTCCTTCAGCTGTTGTATGTTTAAATTCAGTGGGAAACACAAGGCCTGAAGTTGTTCTTCAGACCAGAATTGAAAATGCAGTGAGGTGCTCTCAGTATCCCTGAAGACATAGTTAAATTTCAAGCTAAAGCAAACTATGGAATACAGCAGTAACTCAGAAGAATGTTGGCATTTATAAGCAGTTGATTTGTCCTAAATATGTCAAGTAGAAATGACTGAATTTTGCTTTATAAAATGACTCTTCAAGTCAATCATGTTAATACCTTCTCATAGGCTGATGGCTTCTCTCTGGCAAGATATGTCATTTTGATATGATCATGGTAGAGGTGCTACCAGCTTCATTGCACAAGCAAGAAATTAGTAATTGCTTCATGATTTTGTAGAGGTGTTTGTAAAAAAATCATAATTATGACTATGATAATATTTGAGAGATTTTTGTGTGTATTTGTTCTCTGTATTGCTGTGAAAACATATTTTTATAATGTTTTCTTTACATTGTTTCTGTGAAAAACATAAACAATTTATAGGAGAGGATTTTTTTTAATGGAAAATGTTTTTCAAAATGGCAAGAAAGGGTGTTTGTGCATTTTCATTTTCTGTTGGTGGAACTTGCTGTAGTCTTATCACCTGCAGCCCATAATTCTGGACATCCATAGGTGAGATATAATATGCCCAATGGCTATTTTTGCTGTTCTCTAAAAATAGCAACAGTGAATTTGCAGTGAAACTATTTTGTTAATCTGCATCAATATGTGTGAAGATGCTCTGACTTCAAAGATCAGCACTTTGCCATGCATGCAAAATTTGCTGAATAAATAATTAGACTGATTGCTTGGAGTTTAAATATAATTTTAAAAGTATTTGGGGCACCATACCAAGTAATTACATATCTCAGAGGCACAGGAACTTGGTCAGATTGTGAAGATGACCTATTTAAGGACCTTGTTTGAAATGTGCTATGTATAAAATGTATTATTCTAAAGTCCATAATGAGGTTTTTGACTCAGTATAATCTTTGCAACTGAAAAGATTACAAAAAGTTACTAGGTGACATTTTATGATGGGAAAGATCTTGTGGTAAGAAAGGGTATTTACTGCCCTCTTTCTAATCACATATTGTGTAAAGTTATGACCAGTTTACAAACAGTCAGTAATTGTTTACCAATTACCAGTAAACTACATATTAGCTAGATACATGATGCTTCTAATAGAAAGTCAGTAGTAGCAAAGCACCCAGTCCTGCAGTCAAAAAAGTATCAAGTAGAGTTCCCAGACCTATCTGTGAATAAAAGACCTGTGGAAAAAGCACCCCTTGGGTGTTAAGACTGGTTTTCACTACATTGCCTTGACTCAGTGTTGTGCTTGTGTGGTGTCCTGTCCTGTATTTCTTCACCACACCATTTGTGAATACATGCATTGCCAGTTTGTCCAACAGGAACGTGAACATTTCTTTCACAGGTAAGAATTGTTTTAGGGTTTTTTTTTCCTACTGATCTGTTTTTACTGTGATTCTGTTGTCTACTTATTTGCACTGAAAGTTTTTCCTCTCTCTTGTTATGCATTTGAATAGCATCTAGCATCCAGGTACCATCACCTCAGCTGGTGCTCATATACATCATTATAAGTAATTTGAGAAAAGAATTGCCATTCCCAAATAGTAGCATTGCAATCATGACTTACTTTACTATTAGAGTCAGAATCCTTTTTTTTACCAACATTTTTGTTTCTGTAGTCCAGAGAGTGCAGTGGAATTGGACTGAAAGTGATGGCAGTTTCAATCCATCACGTACTCTGCAGGGTTCTGGTTCAGCAAGTGCTCTGAACCCTTTTGCTATTTTTACTCTGAAAAAGTCAACTGTCTAAGGAGCAGCAAATCAAAAGGCATCCTTTTCTGATAGACAATAGACTTCTGAATCTATGTCTGACAAATTTCTAATATTATCTGTTGGAACAAGAACAAGAACAGTTCCTGCTGATGAAGGAATTACCTGCTTGCCTTAATTACACGTTTTATCAAGGACTCTTATTGTGTGTGGCAATCAGTTTATTCATTTTCCTCCCTACAATACTTTTCTCTGAGCAAAACCACTTGACTCTTTGCTCTTGATTGAAGCAGAAACAGATATATTACTGTAAGTTCTGTAAAACCAGCACCTTGGAATAAAATTGTTGGGGAATACTGGTGGTTACTGAGATGCTCATTCTGCATTTTTGTGTAGTTGGTACAAAAAATGGTAGTTGTAACATGCTGGTGGCTCAAAACTGTATCTGAAAATTATAACCACATGGAACTTTGGACACTATTCCGGTTCTAATGTCAATGCTTTATGTTTCTCATATTTCTAAGAGTAATTGTAGACTTTTGAAATAGATTAACCTGCAGTTGTTTGGAACAGGAAAATGAATCTCCTTGAGCATGGGCATATCAGAAAATAGAAAAGACCAATGGCTGTGCTTAACCATTGCACTTCCTAAGTGTTAACTCATCCCTGCTTCAGTTATGGACAATTGCAATGACCTCTATACAAAGTAAAGCTGCTACAATGAGGGTTGGAGCTAAGCAGTGCATGCAGAATAATTTATGTTACTTGTCCTTGTTCTGCCCATTCTCCCATTGTGCAGAAGGCCCTATGTAGACATTAAAAGGCATCTTTCATCTTGAGAGCTTTACAGGGGTAAATGTCATGGAATTCTGATTTTTCAGTTGCTGTATCTGAAGAATCTTAATTTTCTTTTTCTTGAAAAGCTGGTTAAATCTGATCATACCAGACCTACATATTTTGAATACTTTGTGATTCATGCTGTCTCCAACTGTGCCTGGAAATTATTTGGGACAGTTCAGGCAAAAATGATTCCAGCGACTATTATAGCAATTTAATATTGTAGAGAATCATGTTTCACTGCTAGTGAATGTTCTCTGATGATGAATATACCAGTGTAAATGTTATCTGTTTTTCTTGATAAACACCTTTCTCAACCTGCAGGCATACATTAAACAAAGCAGTTATGAGTAGAATTTTGATAGATGAAAAATATTCCATTTGAGTCTTTGCATACTCCTCTTTGTTTTTCAAGGATCTTAATTTCTTTTCAGCTCTCTACAGCTTGTTGAGATATTTAATAGTTGAAAATGTATTATTATTAAATGTGCTTTGTTTTATTGGAGTGAATAATGAGACACTAAAAATGCTCTGAGCTTACTCAGTTTTAATTAAATGAATATATTTTGTATAAACATTATCTTTTATTGAAAGAGGGCTCATTTCAGAGGAAAAGGTGTTTGAGAAATTAAGGAAGATAATGAATTATATCAATTAGACAACTCAGGATCAGCTGAATACAAAGAAGAGGCACTAATAAAAATGGTGATTATGACTCTATGGTTCTCACTTTTTTATACCAGTTAATGATATGTATTGGAATGGGATCTACTGGTAATGGATTTTCTCACTGAGAATGGAGGGAAGAGCTATAAAACCCTTAGGGAATTTTATTTAGATAATATAGCATGGATATCTAAATTAATAAAGAAGTAAAAATTGTAAAAGTCAGAATGAATTAAGTCTCAAAAAGTAAATAAAAATGGATCACTAAAGTCTACTGTTGCTGTCTGCAAAGTTATAAAGAACAAGAACAGATTGAGTCAACATTAAAAGTAATTCAATCTTGGTTCTAGGCCAGAACAAACATTTCTTGGCATAAAAATGGTAGAAAAGATTTCAATCTATTTCATTTTTTTCAAGCTGCCAACTAAATTTTCCCAAAAACCCTGTTCACACAATAGAGTGTCACTTCTGAGGGATAATTCAGCCCTCCATTTCATTTAACTCTTCATTAGTGATCTTAGATTACTGCCTTCCTTACTCAGGTACTTTAGATAAATATTTAAAGTGATGTATGCTGAATAACAGACTCAATAAAGATGAAGACTGTAGAATATGAAGGCAAAGGCAAATTGATTGGCAGGAAGGAGAATATTGAAGTGGAAATGACCACAACTGAAGTGGAAGAACAACTCTTCAGTAAAATTAAAGGCAATGTCAGATAATTTTGGTCCCAAAGTATAAAGACCTGTTATTCAAAAAATCATAGGTCTAGAAGCAGGGTTTTATCTAGAGGGAATTTTAGACCATCTTTTGAGTGTTTTTTAAGGAAAACATTAGTTCAGGAGTGGCACTGCAATACTGGAGAATAACACAGACAATGGATGTGCTTTAATGCATGTGATATATGTGAGTGAAATGACTTCATTATCCACAAATCATGTCCCTGTAGTATGTTTGCTTTCAAGCAAATTTTGAGGAGAAGGCTATGGAGGTAAATGTAAGATCCCACATATGTGTCACCCCTTTTTCGAGGGATCATTTATTTCATTTGTTTTCTCCATAAAGGGAGAAAATATAGTTTAGATGTCCTCTGTTAAGGTTTGTTAAGTGCTGATCTTGGAGCTACAGAGGAAATTAGAGTTAGGGTTTGGGTTTCATAGTAGTTGGAAAGTACTGTGAACCTGAGATGGACAGGAAAGTTGGTGATAAGGTATGAAATTGCATAAGGTTATTGTCAGGTGTCTTCAGTGATCAGCACAGGGACTAGTTCCATGTAATGCTTTTGTAACTGATATAAGCATGATTAGCTTACTCACTGGGATTTTCTAATGATGTAAAAAATGTTAACCAGCAGAAAGGAAAAGAAGAGCAATTGTACAAGAAGAATTGGGTTGTTTTGGAGACTAGACTAAAAGCACTGGTACAAGACACTTAAGATCTTCTCTGTCTTTAGGTATCTAACCTAAATAATCTGACCAGGACTATAGTCATCCTAAGCTCTGTCTGTGTATCAGTGAGAAATTCTGAAACCTGTCAGGGGAGATGAAAATTTTTAAGTGGTTTCCAGAGGAGTTCTGAGGTGTGTAATGATCTCTATTGACTAAGTGTGAAATCTAGGGTGATGAAGCTCCTGTCTTGCCTTCCACAAATACTCCCTTTTCCTTAGTGATTTATGTTCATTTGTGTTGTTCCCTAGGACTTTAGCACTTAGGAAGAGAGGGTGTAGGAGAAAAGAGAAGCCAGTATGATAAAGATATGAAAAAGGCAAATGGAATCTTGCAGTGATATTTTCAGAAAAATAGATTATTTGTTCTGATGTACAGGATTCTGTAAATTATCATCTGATTGTTGAAGTCTGGGAGTCCTTAATATCTGAGGAAGAGAGAATCAAATTGGGGACAGCTGTGGAGAAGAGTTATTAGTGCAATCTGAAGAGCCTGTCATGAAACCAGAGCCTGAAAGATTTATCTTTATTTAGTGCATAAAAATGAAGCTTTAATAATACAGTTATTGTTTTTAAATACAGCACATAAATGGTTACTATGCCTGAAAGAAAAATGCTAAATAAATTTAGGCTGAATATTAGAAGGATTTCCAGCTCTCAGCTGAACATTGCCTAGAATAACCCCATAATGGACAGACTTTTTGTCCAGATTGCAGCTGTTTTTGAGTTACAGTGCATGCCTGATATTCAGTAGTATGTCTATATGTATTTTGAAAGAAAAAACTGCATAGAGGTGCATCTGAAAGCATACACCCAGAATATCTGAAAGCAACAGCTAGGAAAAGAAAATGCATTTAAAAAGATTGGCACACTTTTTCTCGATGAAGACAGTAATACAATGAATTTTCAGATTACCTTCTTTTTACTTCCTGGAGAAAAAAACTACTGGCATTAATGATGATTGAAATGGGCTGAGCTACATAGCTGTAAGTGGGAGAAGAACAGATATTTATAAACTGAATAAAAACCCTGATAAATGAAACTGGGGTGATAGAGCCTGATGTTAAAACTGTGCCATCATTCAAATAAACCAATAGCTATGCCATGTTCAAGTTAGATAAGGAGGCCAGAAAAAAATAGCCTACTAATCAATAAAGAGGAAATTCCTCTTGAACAGAGGTAATTTCTGTGTCTTCACTCTGTGTTCTTCATTCTCCTGTCCCCTTCTCTTTCTACACTCCAGGTGCAATAACAAAAGAAAGCAGGATTGAATGGAATGTAGTTTTGTGCATAGGAGGAGGAACCTAAAAATTCTAAAGGAATCATGTGATAGATTTTGGGCTGCTTAGTATGCTAATTTGGAGAAAAAAAAATTAATCAATAGAGGTTGTTCAGTATAGGAATGGGAATGGGAATGGGAATGGGAATGGGAATGGGAATGGGAATGGGAATGGGAGTGGGAGTGGGAAGGAAGGAAGGAAGGAAGGAAGGAAGGAAGGAAAGGAGACCCACACACCTGAGTTATACCTCAGTTCATTCCTAATGTTGGGACAGAGACTGGATTTTTTGCGTGCACTGCAGAAACCTTGAAGGCTGGTTCTGGGCTGGGGTAACTTCATATCTGGATGTTCCGTTTTTCAGATGGGAACACAAGTGTTAACCAGGAGAAGTATTGACATATCTGGGAATTTTAACAAGAGGGTGGAAAATCTTGCAATAAGTTTCCCAGATGGGGTGTAAAATCTTCATCTTTGGAGGTATTCAGAGCATGTCTGGAAAAGGTCCTGAGCAACCTGATTTAAGTTGCTCCTTCTTGGAACAAGGAGTTGGACCAGAGGACCTCCAGATGCTTCTTCTAACTTCATTTAGTCTCTGATTTAACAACTGTGTGCAGAAAAAGCAAGGAGATATGTGCTATATTGAATTTTGACTTATCTTAATCTTATTCTTCTAATCTAGTATTGTAGAGGTCATAATAGCCTCTCAAAAATCTAGTGAGACAGACTTGTGATCCCTAGTTTTGCAGGAGGGAGGAATACAGGATGAGAGTGGTCACAAGACATTCCTAAACCTTGTTGTTGAAGCAGAACTTCTGAATCCTGAATGAAGGCTGGGTCAGTCTTTGTTTCATGGATGGGATATAACTATGACGAATAGAAACCAGAGGCAGGTGGGGTACTGATCTCACCAATGACATGTGGGATGGCCATGGGCATCTCTTAGTGATCTGAGCCAATTTGAGGTGGGGCTGTGGGTCCCATATCCTTCCCACTGAACTGTGTCTGAATTAATTTGGTCAGACATGAACTTTCTGCAGCAGATCCAGAAAGCTCTCCTCACAATTTACTCTGGGCATCTTGAGGAAGGTAGGTGGAGGAAAATGAAGTCTATGTTCCATATTTCTTGTCAAGAAATATAACGTGTTCCTTTAGATCTGAGCACGTGAATATAAACAGTGCTGAGATTTGTAGGCCTGTGGGATCTCTCCTAGGTTTCAAACAATAGTTTCAGAAAGCTGAAAAGAGCTTCAAGATGGGAGGTAGGCATATTGGCTGTGGGTTGGTATGTGATGCCAATCTGTTGCTAAGTGTTATTTTTAAATTAACCTTTTATTATCTTCTGTAACACTGGAAATTAAATTTGAAGTAAAAAAATTCGTGTTATGACTTAGGTTGTGTGTTTACAGACACTGTAATTAAACTGGAGCAGAGTGGGATTGTTCCATCTTGACCTTCTTAGGAAAACAAACTAGAGTTTCTGTAGACACTGCAGTAGGATTAACGAGTTTTAGTATCTGGACTGCTTTAAATCCATTTGGAAATCTGAGTGTATGTATTCACATTTAAGTGTAATTGTTCCCTATAGCTCTCTAGAGTGACTGTGTGGTCACTCAGGGTCCATATTCCTAGGTGACACAATTATCACTGCTTATACTGGGAGCTGTACTGAAGTTTTCTGCTGCCCTTGTTAATGCTGCAATGATTCAGTGCTGGTGTTTTCTTTTTTCCCCTGAGAAATGCAGTCAGACAGCAAGCAATATTTCACTGTGTCAAAAGATCTTAAGTGGATTCTACCTTGAATAACTGACATTCACAGAAAAGCAAAGATGTATTTGGATTTATCTATGATGAGTAGATTTAAACAATCCAGTAGATGGAAACTAATTGATTTTTATGAGTAATAAGTGGGGCAGATTTTTTTCATGGGCCCCACATATTTGCATGTTTATAAATAAATATACACATATCTGTTGCGTGAAATGATTAGGGTTTATTCCAAAACTCAAAGAAACTGCATAGGACTATTATAGCCAAATGCAAATATGCAAAAGAAGGTAAGTGTATGTAAGGAAAAGGAAGTGCAGAGGAAGTAATGATCCATGTGCTGTTTGTTTTTCCTGTCCCTTATCTGTACTTACTGCCCACTTTTCCAAATGTAAGGGCAGAGTTTCCTCTTTCCTAGGTTACCCATTGCCTGTCTGACAGGAAGAATAAGGTCAAGTTTCTACCCATCTATGAGCAGACCCAAATGAATAAGGTAGAGAATATATTAATGACTGATTTCTCTGTATTGCTGAAGATATGGTTCCTTTACCTACTCACCCTAAGACCGGTTTGTGTGTTGTGAGTTTTCACATTGCTCCACAGAATTAAATGCCAGAAGAAGCCCATCTGTTCAAACACTCAGACCTTTTGTATAACACAGGTCATGAGATTTCACCCAGTAAATCAAGCTGTGGAAGAAATCTTCTCTTCCTTTGAGTGTTATCAAGCCCATGGACTTGTGACTAAACCTGTGTATATCTAATGGAAAGACATTTGATCTAAATGTAAGGCCTCCAGGAGATGATTAATCAGATACATCCTTTAATTATGTTGCAATGGTTAATTACTCTTGCTGTTAAAAGTTGTCTTGCTTCCAATCTGAATGTGTCTGTCTCCATGGAGACATTCTTCTGTGGGAGAAAAGGGTGCCATGACCCCTCTCTTCATGGAGGTTTCCTTTTGTTGCCTTTTTTTGTAGATTGTTTGTCTTAATCTCAGGCTATAATCATCCCAACTGACGGATGCAACCTGACGGCTTGGTGTAAATACAGATCTCCTTTAATCAAGGCAAAAAATGTGCTTTAGATATACATGAGTATGGGGATACTGAAATCTGCCTCTCTCAGTTCTCATGCTGCTCTTAATAGCTGGAAGAAATCATTATCTGTAAAATGTGCCTCGATTTGGCTTCTCCTGAACAAACTTAATCAAAGTTTCCAGTTTTGATTTCTATTCAACTTGGCTATCAGCCTCGGGGAGGGGAGCTGTTTTTGCCAATATCACAGATTTCACCTTCATAAAGACATATTGAAAATGAAATTAATCTCTCCCAGGGAGAGGCTTGCCTTTTGCTGATACCAGTCTGATTTTATCATGCTGTGGTGTCACGGATCAATTACTCATCAGTCAGTACTTATGGCTTGAAGTACCTGATGAAAATAGCAATTGACCCCTTTATTTTAATAATTTATTTTCTGCAGGTGATTTCTTTGTGTAAATTACTTCAGGTTTTGAAATCTGGGGTTCTGAGCCAGAGACTACTCAAGGCAGTTCTCGATGTATTTCTGCCTTCTCTTTTGTTGTCAGCATCTCCTAAACACACAGTCACAATCTGTTCAGGCCCAAACCAGTTACCTTATATAATCCAGCATTTGGGAGCTTTGACATATGTCTGTCTCTGACTAAGCTTGACTGAAACAATCATATTTGGCTACACATATTTTTCTTCTTGATAAAACGTGTTTAAAATACCAGAATAAACATAGTCAGTGATTTAAAAATGTTATTTAATTGACATGGCACTAGATAGAATTAACTAGTGACAGAGATATTTAGAACCACTGTACTTTGTATTTACTCTTGCCCAAATAGCGTCTACTGTCCACATGAGAAGGCCTTAAAACCAACAGCATACTGGTTACTGGGCCCTGTACTAAAAAGGGTATGAAGTTGTTTTCATTTATTATGTTTTTCAGATTCATCCCATCGATTTCCATGTTCTCTCTCCAGGGAGATGAGGGCTTTAAAACTGCCTCACACAGGCAACATGTACGGAATTTGTAAATTGGAAAGGGTGGAGAGTCTAGGTTGGTTTCAACTGACTGCTTACATAGCATCTTAATTCACCAATGATTTCAAAAGCATTGAGTCAGACATTGCACCTTGGTAATAACCCAGTCTGCAAATCGACCAGCATTAGCACAGCAGTTAAAAAATACTGGTTCTAAAGAGAGGTCTAGAGAAACAGAAATAGCCTCACAGCTTGTCCATAAAATTCTATTTGTCCCAGGTTGTCATGTGTGACAGTATCTCACAGCTCATGTTTCTAAGGGATCCTTCTGTTGGATGATTTGTACCTCTATTGAACCTTCCTCTGGCTTCTAAGGGGTAGAAATCCCTTGGTGCCAAGGTGTAGTCAGCCATAGCCTGCATGCAAAGACAGGGGTGGAGAGGTACAGAGGGTGGTGCTGAAGCATGCCCTGAAAGAACTGAGATGATCCCAAAGTCCTTTCTGCCTGTCAGTGCACCAGATAAATCTATATTTTTATTTAATACCTTCAGATTTCTGTCATTCTGACTGTTAGTTCTTGTACAGATATTCAACTTTTATCTTAAACTTGAAAAATTCTTGACCCCAGTGTCCAAAAATAAAAAATATGGTGTGGAAGGTTTTTCAAGTTTTCCCTACTCTTTTGTAAGGCTTCGGGAAAGTATGAACACTCAGAAATCAACTGGGCTTTATAGAGTGAGCATTTTTAAATTTTTTATTTGTTCGGAGATTGAATATATTATTTGTGCAGAAAGTGGTATCATAATGGTCTGATCTATTTTGGATTATATTCAGTGAGAGCTGAGGTATTTTTCAGACTTCTGGGATAGAATACGTGAAAATTTTTTGAAAAAATTCTTGCCTATTGTATGCTTGTAAAAATTATTTCCCTGGCTTTTTATCTGTCTGCTCCACAATACTATTTATAAATATTGCTACTGAAAATAGCAGAAGGCAATAGAAATTAAGTCATGTACAAAAGCACCCTACCTGTTGTATTACATTTCAGTTGTAGCTAATCTCTTCTCTTTTCAAATCAAAAATCTTATTGAATTATTTTACTGTTTGGTGATAGAAGAACCTATGTTCTCCCCAGCTGTTCTTACCTTTTCCCAGTAGAAAATATTGGCCTCAACAAGTTTTTTCATGCAAGTTTCCTGATGGAGCTCACTTTTCTATAATTAGGAATCACACTTACACATCTCTTGATTTTGTTTAACAACTGACAGTGTACTTGTCTTTGCAGAAGCAGAATAGATGAATTGTTTGTTGCTTCTTTCCCCACTTAAATACTGTAGTGACACAGATGTGAAAAGCAGATTAATATTTTTGCTTGATTTAGGTAATTGTGTGATCTGTCTGTGTGCTGCGTGGAACAGGCATTTCTCTAGCTGTCCTCTGGACTAGACTGGTTTTGATGTGTTCACCCACTGTTTACTGAATCTGTGGAGGAATATTTGATGACATCTGGATGATGTCAAAGGGAGAATCCCAAAGATGATATTTTTAAAAGACATCATGAGCAAGATGTGCACCCACAGGTTGGTGCTAAAAGGGACTGAGAGCTGTCGACTTCCTGTGAAGGCCCTGGGAATGAAGAACACAAATCTCTCTTCTGTACAACAAGTACTCAGCACTGGCCAAGACTCTGACAAGGCAGAATTTTCCCATCACTTTTGCACACACCTACTGGCTCCTGTCAAGTAGATAAAGCTGATGTGTCCAGAAAAATGTAATGTAAAATAGAAAACTACTTCATTTTTCTGAGAATTCAGAAATTTGGTTTAGGTAGAAGTTTGAAAAATTTCAGACACTCTTAAAACTGATATTCTTATTTCTAAGAATGGATTGTATGCATCCACTTCTCAAGGATGAGAAACCGCATTTCTTCATGATTCTGTTTGAAAAGACTCTGTACCTTGAAATGAGCATAGTGGTTTGATTCTGACTGCGCTGTGATATTTCACACAAGACTTCTGTCTTAAATAAGGTCAAAACCAAAAAGGGTGCCCTCTGCCAATACTTGACATGTGAATACAAGACTCCTGTCAGCACAGATGCCAGTCCCAGCCATTTAGCTCAGCTGTTCTTGCTAATAGCTGCCAAGTGGTGTAGTGGAACAACATATAAATCAAGGTTCTGCATATATGAATTAAGTATCAATGAATTAACCACCCCTATGAAACTCGCACTTCGAGATGACGTATCCATTTACATTTAAACAGTGCTTAGAGTTTAGCTGAGGCTTAGACAGATTTTCAATTTAAAAAATTGTTCATGCTGTCCCAAATTATATGATGTGGACTATTTCTGGTACCCTTGTTAGTCATCATATCAACCAGGTCTTTGCCAGTCCCACCCTAGGTTTAGCTCCCACTCCAGGAGCTCCTCTGGCTTCCAGCTGGATAGTGGAGGAACTGGCACCTGATTTCCACTACACATGGTGAAAAACTGCCTGAGTGTTTGCCTACAGGGCAGTACTGCCAGGTATGAATTCACAGTGCTGCAAGCTAAGACGAGAGAGTCAATAAGACGCTCCCATTACTTGCTGCTGTGAGTAATTGATGCCAAATATCATCAGAATTATGTTAACATAATTCTGCTCTGCTCCAGCTTGCTGTCACCTGCCTGTATAACAACAGTGACTGATTGCTGCATCAGTCAGCCCTTGTATCCTTTACCCTTTATAGTTTAGTGGTTAACTCTGTTTCTGCTCATGGATACTCACACTTTGTTCACTGGAGTGAAATTCAGCTCTGAAATTCAGCAGTCACTCAGATGCCTGGCACTGAGCACTGATGCAGTCCTGGGTGCTGCTGGGTGTTTCCAGATAGAGGAAAACAGTTTTATTTCATTCTGGAGCTGTTAGGGAAATGCTACTGAATTCAGGGAGCTTTGGAGAGCCTTTAATATATCCCTTACCCTGAGGTTGCTATCCATGCATATTGCATTCTTTTTAATGGGTAAAGTTCCTTTGCATAATTAGAATTTAAAATAGCAAAACAGAAGCTCAAAGACTGGAGAGGGGGAAGAAAAGAGATCTGAAAGGCTTGGAAAACTTCCACTGACACAGGACCGACTGAGATGAAATCTCCAGCAGCAGGGACGGATGGTGAGAGCAACACTGCCATCTCCTGAATACCCTTGGCAAGATCTGGTTTTCCACTGATTTCTTTTACTTTGTGGAGCACAGCAAGGGCTGCAGCTCCATCTTAACATCCCCACGTGCTGGATACTCCAGCCTCCCTCTCAAAAGGTAAGTAATCTATTTGGAGTCCAGACATGCTGAGAGAGAAAAACAAACAGCAAAAAGACAGCCAGGAAACAGGAGGAAGCTAAGGGTAGTCTGGTTGCAGTGTTATGGGAAACAAGGTTATTTTCATAAATCCTTTGTCACAGGTTTGGACTTCTAGAGTGTTTGAGAAAAAGATCGTTCCATCATCTAGTCTGGATGCTGCCTACCGAAATATGTTAAGGTTTTTTTTGTTTCACACAGGGCTTTAGAGCTTGTTATTAACTAAGGAGGAGCTTCTAGAAAGGTGTTAGGGGCTAAGTGAAAAATGAACAGATTGAGAAGCTCTTGGTGGTTTGAGTTACCCTCATTCTTAGAAATGCCTGTGTACACTGCAGTTGGACTATGTCCAGCTACAATTCACAGCTACTGCCTCTATTGCTAAAGTCACAGGTTCCTTGTAAGTAATATTGCAACCATGCTCTCTACCTTTTACAAACTGAACATCCATATCAGAGAAAAAGAAAAGCAAACAAAACAAAACCAAACAAGAGATACAAATCTACCATATTATTGCAGCCACCTCATTGCATAGCTTCTGACATAATTTTCAGCACACATTTTAAAGCTGATGTTCTTCAAGAGATGCTTTTTGTCATTTGTCATATATTCTGATCACAGTAAAATAATTACTATGATGATACTTAAAATAGTGGCATATGAATTTAGTAATCCTGGAAGGAATGTCTCCATTTGAGACTTCAAGAAGTGATTCCTTAGGCTTTGTGCAGACTCAGGAGCACATTCTGAAAGGACTGTTTCAGTCTTAAACAGCTGGAAATTATCTTTTAAAAATTAAGCAAAGCTAAAAACCCAGGACTATGGCAAATGACTGTACAGCTTCCTGGAACACTTGCCCTCAGGTAATCCCTGCCTTTTCCCACTAGGGCTCAGCTTTCAATTTGGGAAATGCTGTGTTAGCTGGTGTTAAACTAATACCACAGTGTTTCTTTTTACATACAAATGAGTCAACTAAATCATCTGTCAGACTTCTCTAGCCTTAATTTGTTCTCATATAAGTAGATTAAGGCTGTATGCAAATGGGAAATCTCATGCAAAAGCCGTCAGTTTGCTTCATTCCAGTTTATATTGTTTAGGAGGCTTGGGAAATAAAAATCAAAATACATTCCTCAGTTAATTGAATTGCCACTCCTTAATTCTCAAATTCATATGATTTTTAGCAACCTAACAATTCAGTTTTAAAACAGTTCAGGTTTAAAACTTGATCTGGTAGAGCTTTTTTTCCTAAACTTTAATCATGAAATGGCAGACATATTCTCCATTCTACACTTCACAAAGGTGTGCCAAGTGTTTTTTTTTAGCATCATCGAATGAGAGAAAACCAAAAATATTGCCAGCAGTTCCGATTCTTCTTGAATTTTTCCTCCAAAAAACCAAAAGCAACCCACTTGTAAATAGTAAATTTCTAAAGTAGTTCTTCAAAATACACAAACAAAACCCATGTAAGTAGCAGAAAATGCACAGGTGTCTGTTGAAGCAATGTAAATTCTCACAGTGGGCATTCTAGGGAGTAAGAAGGCTAAATGACCTTGTTGTTTGTACTTTCTTTATATGGATCCACATCTTCCATTCAAACATTTGCATCTCCTTTTTAATAAATGGATTTTCTGTTCTGTCACCTAACTCTAAAAGCAAAGTTACTCAAAATCCCAGGCTCCTGGCCAATTTCCTCTGTAGTTTTCATCTCTCCAGTCACAGTAACATGTCCACCACTCTTGTACATATTACAAAAATAATTCCATGTAACAAACTTGTAAACACTTGTACTAGTTTGTGTGAGTTGATGACAAATTTTATTATGATTCATGAGTTGCCAATAATATCATCACTCGTCATTTGCATCTATCTACTGTTAGGGTAAAAAGTGAATAAGTTCAGTAACATGTAGGGGATTTAACTATTTTTTAAGAGAGAGAAAACTCACTAAAAATGTAAGCTGGTTTTCGATCAGCAAAATCAAACTATTCTTTGAGCAGTTTGTTCTTTTCTCTCACAAAAGGAATTTGGTAAGTGAAATAAGCCAAACAAATATCATATATGGCACTGGAAAAATTAGGTTAGCAAGGGAGAATTGCTACTGTCTAATGCTATGCACCAAAATTCTCTTTGTAAAGTAGCTCTTGAGCATAAAATGCTGATGTTTGTGCAGACAACTTGTGCATTATCCAGTGGTACTTCCATAGCTCCCTATAACACAGCTGCAAGGATGCTGAAAGTATGATGAGCTGCAACTCAAATTCTTATCAGGGCAAGCAGTTGTTACCAAGTCAAACTGTGACTCCAAGTATAGTTCAGCTGGTGTTGCTTGTCAGAATGCTTGGTAGTATTGCTCCAGTGGTTGTCTTGATGGAGTAGGGTAACAACATCTGTATTGGTAGAGGCAGACTGCTGGTACTGAGGACTGCAAGTCATCACTGTAAATATTGATTTGTTATTTGCTTTCTTTTTCTTTTTAGCTTCCTTGTAGCTCTTCTCTGGTCATCAAGCATTAATGCTCATTTGTGATGGTGTACCATAGGTGTGTCTTTTGGAGCACACCTTCCAGCTTAGTTTCATTCATTAGGAACCTATCTGTCATACTCCCTGAACATATCACCTAATAAACCAGACCATGACAAAAGGGGAAAATTGTAACAATTACTTCAGAAGCAAAGTCTGAACTAAATGTAGATGCATCCATTATTTGCTGAGAAATATCTGCTACAGAAGAAAAAGAATATCCTGTTGCTTTTGGACTTATTATTCAGGCAGCAGAAAATGAGAGCCCTGGACTTCTTTTGAAAGCTGTCAAGCCAATCTGGCCAGCAATATCTATTCAGATGACTTTGGTACACCAGCTTGACAAGTTGTAGACAAGGGAGAGCAGTACAGAATAAATATCAGTGAATTTCTTGGCCTTATCCCCAGACTGCTCTCCTTCTGAATTGGCCTTTTTCTTTTCCTCTGAGGTTCAGCAGATGTTTAGCACAGCAGGACAGATGTGGGTATGCAAGAGAATTTGGCTAGCAGTAGTTATACTGATCAGTTCAATTTGAGTTTGCTGTGTGAAGGTTTATCAAAAGATATGTTAAATTTATGTGGCAGACTACAAAGTCATTTTTAAGTTCTGTTGTGTAGTCCGATTGCTTTCAGTTTTAGTAGATAAGTATTATATTAATAAAACCCCCTTGCAATGAAATCCTTAAATGTTTTCAGGAATGAGGCATCTATCACATCTCTGGGCAACCTGGTGCAGTGTTTCACCACATTCATCATGAAAAATTTCCACCTAGTCTATATCTACCTTTAGTTTAAAACTTTTTTTAGTCTAAAACTATTACCCCTTGACCTACCATTTCAGGCGCTATTAAAAAGTCTGTATCTGTCTTATAAACCCCCTCCAAGTATATTGAAAGGCCACAACAAGGTCTCTCCAGAGCCTTCTCTTTTCCATACTGCACAATCCCAACTCACCCTTTCCTCATAGGAGAGGCGTTCCATGCTTCTGATTACTATTTAAAGTCACATAAAGAATGTTTGGATCACAAAACCATGCAGAGACCAGGTCTAAGGGTGAGTACCTGCTTGACTGTTACCACTTTATATTGCATTAAAACTCAAGTGCTGAACCAGAAGGAAAGTGTAAGTAGGATACAGCCCCCTCAGCTATTCTTTATTACCCTCATACAAGCATCCTTTTCCAGTCTTCTCCAAATATAAAGCTAATTGATATTAATCAAATGCTTCTGTGTAGTTCATCCTCATTAGGCAGATATTTGCTGAACATTTGGCATGTCAAAGTGAATGGAAAAAAATGTTCCAAGGTTTCTTTTGGTGGTTTTGCCAGTGGAGATTCAATCAATGGAGGGAATCCTGTCTTTTGGCCACAGATCTTATCTTTGTGCAAACTTTCATTAATGTAAGGACAGTTTGTGTAAGCCAGTTAAAAAACATAAAATAAGCACCTGAAGTCTTTCATCCAAGTATGGTGCTTATAACCCGTTTCTGTCTTCCTTACATGTCAATTATTTTATGTTGCTTCTTCCTAAAGGTGCCCTACACTATCTTGCCTTTGTATGCTCTATTTTATGAAGGGAAAAGTAAAAGGTTAGATAATAATATGATAGGGTAAAGAAAGTTTCACTGCTGGAAAACTGATTTTCTCCTGAACGTAATCTGTGATATTGAAGTTTCTGAAGTAACAAAGGAAAGCTATTAGGGAAATAAATAAATGAGGATGAACATTGCTCTTAATGAACAACTGAACCATTATTTTAATCAAGTTCAAGAAATTAACTGAGCCAAGTTTATTACAAGTCATGAGTGATTCTGGGATGGCACAGGGAGATGAGTAGGATTGGGAACAAGCTGGGAGGAAAGAGTGGGAAAAGCAAGTACATTCTTTACCCAAAAACATCAAAAACCTTTTCTTAGATTCCCCAGTACAAAAATTTTGAAAGTATTGACCAGCAGCCATAGGAGTATAGTTTTTTTTTCTTGAAAGCTCATTAGAGAATGCTCACTTTGGAGTTCTATGTCCTGAAACATTCCTCAGACTGGAATACATAAAACAGGAGGGATTTACCAGCAAGGTAGATGTTTTTAGCATTACTGTCTTCCTCTGAGTGAGTCTCAACTGGATCTCTACTGCCAAAAGAGAAATACAGTTGCCTTCAGAATGAGATTTATTCCATCCTAAGGTTGATATCTCAATGACATCAATTCATCTTACATCAGAAGCATCTATTTTCCCTCCACTGATCTTAAAGAAACCTATAGGTAACAATCATGGTTATAACATGGTTGTAACATGGTTATAACAAAACAGTTATACCCTGTTTATGGAATGCTGGGTCACTGTTTATGCATATGTCAATACAGTTGACTTCTTGAGAGAAAAGGTGAGAAGCAGTAGAAACATTGCCTGCTTCTCCTCATTGAGGAAATTTGTTTAAGTCTGGCATTCATACTGAGTTGCAAGTTCAACATTGCCTATTAATCTTAATTGCCTCTCTTGGCTCCATAATGAACCCTCACATGTGACAAGTAGAAGGGAAAAATCACTTGTTTTAATGGGTATGCTTTTCTTCATGATCCCAGGATGTGACTGGTTTCCATTACTGCAAGAACACACTTGATGTTTAAACTCTTCCCCTAGGCCCTTAGATCTTTCCCTGCAGAGCTGCCACCTACACAGTCAGTCCTTACCCTGATTTGAAATATATGATTCTTGATAACCCATCCTGTTAAGCCATTAGCAAACTCCCTGGCCTGGTAAAATCACCATTTTTACAGGAAGTCCAGGCCACGGCTGAGTAGTTGGGATAAGCAACCGGATAGCAGCCACCTTGCTTAAGAAAGTAAAACACAGGGATGAAGGCTGCTCTGTGACAGCCCAACGAGACAGAATGATCCAAGGCACAGCTATTCCCTATTTCAACATGAGCCTGGGTTACCTTCCAGCCCTGGGAGTCTGTGACACTGGCCCTGGTTTCCTCACTTTGCTCTCATCAAAGATCATCATGTTTTCACCTCCTTGTTATAGCTGATCCCTGGTCTTTACTGACCTACTGATCAGTGAGCCTCTCTACAGAACAAGTTGAGGTTCTTCACAGGTGCTGGCACCAACCTTATTGGTAATAAGGATAAGAAACATTAGATCCCAATTTTAAGACCAGTGTGTTTCTGTCTCCAAGAAACACTTAGATCCAGCCACAACTGACATATTAGAAGTCAGACAGTTACAGTAAAAGTTTCCTGACACATTTGCAAAATAAAACTGTGTTAATTTTTATGATTTTCAAGGGAATGCAAAGGAATCAGGTGCATGGGACCCACTGAATTTCAAAGATTCAGATTTCTCTGAATCGTCAACCCCTTTATAAACTCCTAATCTCTATCTGTATTTTGCATATTATCCTATCTCAGGTGTTACTCCCTTTCTACTTCTATTCTTGACCCACAAGTGAAAGATTCCATTTCAATTCAATCCAGAAGAACTGAGTTTCCTCCTTTCAGTTCTACTAAGATTTGAAAGTCTTTTGTTTTCTATATAATGTTTTTTTCCGGTAGAAAAATTCAAGCAGAATGTGTGGCATAGGTGCTCACATGCAACTTTGATGACACTTTGCAGGATCTCAGACTCTGTGAAGCTTACCTAGGTAACAGCCTATTACCAAAATTTGTTTAAGATTATAAACATTTTGTTTTACTGAATTACAGCAAAATGAGAAAAGCAGTGTTACTTGTTTATTTTGTACATTTTTCAGTTTATACTTACTCTTAATTCCATGAGTTTAAATGCAGAATTTTCATCAATGACTCTGAACTGAAAATTTTACAACCACATTTCATGCATTTCTGCCTGCCTTTCATGCAGTTGCATTGGCAATTTGCTCATCAGTTTCTGATTTATAACAAGTTACTTTTTTCCCCCTAATCTGGAAGACATCTTATTCTCCGCTGTGTAGCAGTTAGACTTGCAACATATAGAATGATGGAATTGAGATATATATGTGCAGTGAAGATCACACTGCAAGTTTGCAGGAAATGAGCTTTAAATACCATCTCCTCTTAGACTTGCCACTCCCAGCCTCATCCATCAGCTTGGCTCTCTCCTGCAGCAGGAATTGTGTAGAAATTTTGATTCTGTGGTTGGGCTTGGATGCCTGTCTTTGTAAGGATGTTGTGTCAGTCTGATCTTTTCAACCATGAGAGAAATGTACTTTCAGAAAAGGCTATAAATGCTCTTTGTCACCAGGATGTTACACATCATTAACACTGTTTAATCTTTTTCTTTGAAGCTTTGTATGGTAAGCAATCAATTTAGTCCATAATTTTCACCTTGTCTTTACATTCATAGTAATATTAAAGCACAATTGCAGCACTAGAGAAAAAACACCTATGTAAAATGCAAATACTGAGTTACTAAGGAAAAAAAAAATAGCTACAAGAAAAAAGAGGCAACTTATTTGTATCAAGTCAGAAAAGGCTTTGATGTCAAAAGTCTTTAATGTTAAAATATTTAGTATGGACAACTCATTGTAAACCAGGTTTCTGTTTGCTGTAAACAAGTTCAGGATCTTGAAAGCTGATGGACATTGGTGTGTTTGCTTTATTTTGATGTTGAAACATCAGCTGTGAGCTAAAGGTGTGGCAGCATTTTTCCTATAGGGCCAGATATTTAGAAAGAAGGATTCATGTTCTGTCCAACCTGTACAGCATAGCACCCTGACTAGCACTAATTTGCCTTGGGAATTATTTTCTGCCAGAAAAAAACAAACTGCTATTATTCTAATTTGTGGCCAATATGAGAGCAAAACTTAATGAAAGGCTTCAAGTTATAACGGATTTAATGTTTCCATTGGATACTTGTTTAAGTTGCTAAGTAAAAAGCATTATTAAAAGCATACATCATATTTCCAATTTAAATTTTGGAAATAACACTGGAGACTGCCACGCACATGATAACTAAATGGACATGACTTTTAACATCATGGTTTCACTTTGGTATATAATTTTGTACTTCTGAAGTCAGCTCTTCCTGGTAGTTATTGCACACCGGTACAAATTTTTCACTTGCGTAATCTATAGAGCTTGATGTTTCAATCAGAATTCTTAAAAACGCCTACGTTTACAAAACCTTTTTGGTTTCCAGATCTTATTAGTTCTATCACCAAATGAGATCAAGCTGGGAATTATCTTTATATACAAGGAAATTTCCATTGATGAGTTAAGGGAATAAAGACAGTGCTAACTGGTTACATAATATTAAAATATCTGGAATGTACAAGAAGACTCGGGCTGTTAATTAAGATAAATTGTGAAAATAGTCACACAGACTATAATTTCCATGTAGTCTTTAAAAGTAAGAAAATTATCTTGGCAAATGAGAAAAATATAATATATGCATCTGAGAATCTGACTGTGCTCTGGTAGTTCCAAATCATCTGCTAGTGGCATGTGCATTTTGGGCTTTCAGATTTCCTCCTGTCTCCAGTGCCATGTCTCTGTTTTCTACACAGATGGTGATGCTTGCTTCTAGAGTTTAATTCAGAAACGTTATCATAAACAAGGATTATGTTAAATGTTGCTGAGAATCTATCATTCTCACGGCCATTATAAACTCATGCTATGGATATCTTACATTTTACTTACATTTTATTCATGAGTGGAAGGTACTCAGTGTCCTCAAACTGATTGTTAGAAATCATCAATTCTTTGTTACTTTTATGTGTTCAATAAACAAATGCTGAAAAATAGGTAGTATATCACAAAACAGGATCAGAAAATTCACGTTTAAGTCTAGTCCACTACATTTTTCGTGTCTCTGTTTTTGGTTTCTCACCATTGATTTTGCTCACCTGTTCCTCAGTTTCTCTGGGAAGAAGGCTTCTACTACCTCCCTTGTAAATCTATTCCACTGACAAGCTGTTATCACTGGGATACATTTCAATGTCGATACAATTGCTACCCCTTCCCTGAAACTCACACATCACCAGTATTTTGTAATGACTACTGACAAGACAAAGTTGTACAAATCCCACTGGGATTAGGGAGCTGCAGTACTAGATGGTATAAGGGTATGAAAAAACACCCTGTTCATCTCTATTTAAACCTCACATACTTTGCTGTAGATCTCATACTATTACAAGCACTTAGCATTAAAAATGCCCCCCAGCTTACATGCTCTAACATACTCTTCTAACTGAGAGGCATTTATGCGGCTATTTCATCTGACAGTCTCCAAGTGGTTCAGAAATTAAGCCTGACTGCATGCCTGTAGGACAGATAGAAATGATACTGCTTTTAATGTAGAGATGAGAAACAGCACTGGATAAAGGTTTACACCAGTCAGGGAATGATTTCACTAAGCTAAGGGAGATTTCAGCTGAGGCTGATGTCATTAGTCTACAAGGTTCCAGAGGTCACTATCTCACCTTGTCTCCCCCAGGAAGAGAATGAGAGTGTACATGCAGTGTGCGTCTCCTCCTCTTCTGGAGACACTGGTTCTGAGATTCAGTTTCACATGTGTACCCTGTGTCTCCTTAGGCTGACTACAGTCTCTGAGCCTGTCTTCTCCCTGCTGCTGTCCCTTCTGAGTGAGGCCTGATCTCCGCAGTCTCTTCCCAGACAAATTCATATCTCCAGGGTAGTTCTAGCCCTCCCATCTCTGCTATAATACAGTAATTTCATATCTCATGTCTCCTCTAGCCCTTGTACCATTTCCATCCCCTCATTTCCATCACAATCAATCTCACTCAAGCACTACTCCAATAGCTCAGTCCCCATTTAACATCCTGCCCATCCTCCATGCCCTGATGGTATCACCCCAGCCATCTCACCTTGACACTTACTGCTCTCAGGCCTGATTATTCCACCATCCTTGCCCATTCATCACTCTCCATAGCCCAATTATTTTCTTACCCAAAGATCCCTTCTGTCTCAGCATTCTTCTACACAACCACAGCTATCAGTGATGATCATGACAACTTCACAGCTTCTTTACCTGCACTCTCAGCTTCATACACTTCTAGTGATACTCCAGAGATTCAACTCTACCACATTGCTCTAACAACCATCCTGGTCAACCTCAAGTCATCCCTTAGGACTGTGTCAACTTTCTCTGTATCATCTTCCCTGCCAAAACCTAGCTGCCAGCAGCATCTCTGCCACTTCCTTCAGTTTCATGAAGGCATATAGAATATGCTCTGAAGAGTAATTAACACAGGAATTCTAATTATTTTCTATCTTTAATCTAAAAGTCATTGATCATGTCTCACAGCAAATGTGTGCCACTTAAAAAATGCCTATTGAAGCTCTTTGTTTTGAGAGGTGAAGAAAATTGCTGATTTTCGCACCTACACCCTATTAAAGTAGACAAGTGAGGAATTCACTGCTTATTACAAAAAAAAAATGAGTTTTCTGGACCAGTTTACCTCTGCTGAAAATGGATGATTGTACATCAGTGAATTCTTTTAAAGGTAAAACAATGTTTTGTGTTCTGCTAAAAGCTGAGGGAGAATCTTTACCATCATGATATCTTTGTCACTTTTTAAGTATATTCTTTCTAAATGCCATCTTTTGACTCCTGAAGGTGCAAAACTGCAAAGGATGGATAGATGGGTGCTTGGTCTTATCTAGTGTATCTTGGTGACTATTTGTATCAAAATGTTCAAAAGCATTTCAGAATGGATATTCAGTGCACACCCCCCTGAAATTTGAAGATATACTGCTTATATATTTAGATCTGTAAATATGTATAATTGAATTATAAATTAAGTGGCTACTGTCTGTCCATCCACTTGAAAGAAAGGCCAAAATGGCTTGGGAAGCTGAATATTATATTTGTATCAGTATGTTATTTCTCCAAGCAAACTTCAAGGGGGAACAGACTTTATGAACTAAATTGCTAGGCACTGATTGCAAGAAGTGTTTGACTAAAGAATGAACTGAATTTAGATGAGGGGGTTTTGGTCCATAACTGAGAAGCTGGACAGTGAGCTTTTCTCTTACATTGAAAATGCTTTGTGTGAGGACCTGTGGGTGGTCCATGGTGTCCTGACTGAATTTATGGAGAAATCTTCCTGTGGAACAGGAAGAAGAAGCTGTCATTGTGTTTTTCCACAAAAGAGTCTATGAGTGGAAGGAATATCACTGTCATATGTTGGCAATATAGGCAAATTCTTCAGACAAAGTCCCAGAGAACTCAGTGGCAACTTTGCTAAGTGGCAGCTGAGAAGTGCAGTTGCATGCTGTCTCTCTGACAAAGATGCGCTTACAAACAAAAAAGAAATCAATCACTGTAACAAATTCTATTTTATCCCCTGAGGGCTCAGTAGTGTGCAAGGATAAAACCACCACAGAATTCATGCTTTTCTTGTTGCATCTGTGCATTCCCATTTGCCCCACCCCCGATCATGTGAGGAGAATGAACTGCGTGATTGCTGGGCCAAGAGTTTTTCTTTGGGGAACATCACAAATGAACTATTCACAGCCAATAAGCCCTGTGATGTGCTTTGAAGTCTTCTTCCTAGTTTTGTTGACATTATTGGCAAGTTGCAATGAAAGCCCAAAGCACTGTACATGAGCCATGTCATATGAAAAGCAGGAAACCTGAGGAGAAACAGAGAGCAAAAGAAGGAATGAGATATTTTGAGCTCAATACCTAATGTCTCTTTCATTAAGCATTGATTAAACTCTTTTGTGTTACAGTATTGCTACATAGGTGAAAGAAATCACTTTCTTTGATCCCGGCTTTTGAATCGTAGAAATTGCTAATCTGAGTCTGCTATGATGACCATTACACTTCATTGCCTACTGCCCAGAATTCTTCTTACTTGATATTTTACTATAGGTACCTGCCAACTAGCTAACTTTCACCTGCCTGACTTCCTGCTTGTGAATTCTGGTCTGCTCATCATTTCCTCCTGGATCCACAGTAAAACAGGAGGAGAACTAAGACAACATTTTTGTAGTGAGATTTTGTGTACAGTTCCCTTTCACAGGAGTTAGGGTGGTTGCCAGATGTAGCTGGCAGCAGTCCTGTGCAGACAGAGCTTGTGTGACTGGAAGGCACATCCATGGTGATTTTCCTCTGAGTGAAAGGGTGGTTTGGAAGAGAGGATTAAAACCACCAGATATTGACTATGGGATTCAGCTGCATAAACAGAGTTTTGGTTGTTACTGAGGCACCCTAGTACATACAGTGCATATCCATGAGACACACAGATATATTGCAAGACTGTTTTCAGTTTGATATTGTGCTCTGGGCAAGAAGAAAACATACCTGATAAGCAGAGCCCTGAGTTCAAAATTCTAATGGCTAAATTATTATCTGATCTTCACTGAGCAAGAGTTTTGTGTGTGTGTGTGCCTGTGTGTGTGCCTGTGTGTATATGGAGTATTCTACTGTAGAGTATCACAGCCCCATTTCTCATAAGGAGGAGTACCATGGGAATGGCTGATTTCTTCCCTCACTTTTTTCCCAGCTGTATCTGCTTCAAGTTGTTTTATATGTTTTCTAACACAATCTGCCTAACAGTTCTTTTCTTACTGAATTGCAGTTCCATATAACACTTGCTTTTCTGTTCTGTTATTACCTGTCCTATAAGGCTATAATCACTCAAGAACCAGTAATTGTCCACTGTGTTCATATTTTTGATCACAGATAGTTTCTACTACACAGTAAAGGTGCCAGTTTCTACTATATTAATTGACACTAGGGGCTACACCACACAATTTTACAAATCATAGGATCATAAAATGATTTAAGTTGGAAGGTCCATAGAGATCATCTTGTTCCAACCCCCCCTGTTGTGGGCAGTGACACCTCCCAATAGACCAGGTTGCTCAGAGCTCCATCCTACCTGGCCTTGAACACTTCCAGGGATGGGATATCCAAAAATTACCCTGGAAATTACAGTGTCTCAACACCCTCATGATGAACAATTTCTTCCTAATGTCTAATCAAAATCTACCTTGCACTTGGCCTATGTTGCAATTCATGAAGTTCACAGAGACCAAGCTCTCCAGCTTATCAAGATCCATCTGGACGCCATCCCTTCCCTCCAGCAGTAGTGCCATCAACAAACTTACTGAGGGTGCCCTCAATCCCACTGTCTGTGTCACTAACAAAGATGTCAAACATTGCCAGTCCAAATGCTGACCCCTGTGGAGTGCCACTTGCCACTTAAACACTGAGCTGTCGACCACAACTCCTAGAAGTGGGACAATCCAGCCAGTTCCTTATGAATTGAGTGATTCAAAGCCAAACTAAAACTGAGACAAATTCAAGCAATTGTCAGCTGACTGCTATGTTACTGCTATATCAGCTAAAATGAGCTAGAATTGGCCCAAGCCAAGGAAGACCTTACACTGTTAGGCCAAGAAAAAAACTGTGGCCTTTAACTGATAATAGCAAATTTATATGTATGTGGGTACAATTTCACAGCTATCAAAATAACACTGTGAATCTTCACTCAGGCAACTGCATCCTTTTCCATCCAGGAAATTAGCCCAACTACATGATCAGATGAGAATGTACCTTCCTTGTGACAGGCAATCCTGCATCTATTTGTAGGCCAGGCTATAATGAGGAAGGCAACAATATACTAGGGAGGATGCAGAAATGTTTGGGTAAGTGTGTTTTCTTTATAAATCTTACATGCACCTTATTCCGTTAGTCTGATATCACCCTGCTTGCATTCATGCAGATAGATAAAAAGAATTTGTCAAAATTGGGCAAAAATAGTAAAACAACAGCAGGAATATAGCACACTTTTAAACAAATAACCATGGAGGTGACTGATCCTAACACTGATGATGATGACTAAGAAGAAAAAAAGCTTAGAAGGCAACAAATTGATAAAACATAAATCTCAGTTTTTCCTTTGAACATTGTATTCCTTTCAGCATTATGAATCTGCTTTTGTTCAGGAGAAACAACTTCTGTTGCTCTACATTTTCTTTGTCCACAAGAGTCAGAAAGGAAATTTTGTGGATACAAACCCATGATGGCTGAAAAAAGTAATAAATGTTTTTGCTGAAGTTAAGGGCTAGCCAGAAGGAGTGTCTGAACTCTTGGAGTTTGTGGATGAGGAGAAATTGATGGGCAAAGAGGTACCTTAGAGACTGTGTCAGAAAAGACAGCTCTAGCTAAAGGCTGAAATAAAAACACAGCATATCTCTCACCATCTTCTCTGACTTTCATTCTGGAAACGCCACCAAGATCTTCACACAGTCAAATTCCTTTTTCCCTTTACCTTGAAGATGTATTTCTATTTAATTTAGCTTATGTTTATACTTAATAAATCTTTATTTAACAAAAAACACTTTAAAAAACTCTGGTGAGTATCTGTGGTTTGAAAGGACCTAACTGAAAGCCAGCAGGACTCATTTAGCTAAATAAACAGCATTTTTAATTTTCTTGCACTACAGAGGCAAAGCGTCCCACTCTCAAACTGCCATAATTTTTCTTCATTTGAAAGCCTGCTGAGGAAAGCAGAACTACCTTCAGTAATACTGCCATCTATGTATTCAGGGACTGGTATAATGCTTCTTTAAATGATGCAAATGAAGTGCTAAATAGAATGAAAAGTCCACTGTCTATACTGGAAGTAAATAACATTTTATGGAGGATTTGAGACATTTAATTTCTATGACAACAGGCATTGGAACAATGTTTGAAAGAAACCTTGACAGTTGACTTGTTTAAATATTAATAATAATTTCGTACTTTAGGAAAAAATGCATTGTTTATATCTGAAGATCTCAAAATGCTGTTATTCTGAAAGGAAAGAAGCAGCAGAGTTCTTCAAACAGAAAACAATTTGCTTCTTCTTCAAGGCAACAGAGATGTGTCAGGAGAAGGGAAATTTTAGACCTCCACAGTTCCACTACTCCCTGCCCTTTTCAGAGCCAATAGTTCACAAACGGTTTGAAACTAGTAAGATAAATAGGCATGAATACCTAAAAATCTTATTTTTAATCTTCTGAAGATTTTGCATAATCACCCTGAAAGCAGAAAAGAGTTTAGAGCAAAACTTCTTTCCTGGACTTTTCCATCATTGTGCAAATTAGGTTATTTTATCACTGGACATCCTTCAGTTCTTGTCTACTCATTGTACTGCTTCATCAGTCTTCAAAAGTTCACATTCTGACAGCTAAAAAATTGTCACATCTAATTTTCTTGATCTCTGAAAGACATTTTACTGCCTTCCATCAATCATGGATAAGCACAGAGCCTACCAGTATCCATGGCAGTTAAAACAAATGAGTGCCCTTACCAGCCTTAGGTGCAACCTTACTGCATGGCTTGGAACTGTAATAGGGTTAGGGATCTCTGCACAAAGGAGCAATATGCTAATAGTTTGTGTGCCCTTTTCCTCCCCCATAGAAAATCCAAAACTTTCAGCCAGGCAATTCCAAACCTGTAAGGTTCTGCCAAATGATTTGACACTGATTTAATCAATATTCATTTATTTGTTTGTTACTTTATGATTCTTTCAGGTACCCTTTGACTGTGCTTTCTAATTTCCATCTGCATTGACTTTTATGTTCCAAATGACATTTATTTCTCCCTATAAATTACATGAATTCAGGACATAGGACTTAAAAAAAAATTAGTTGCGATTTGCACTAAATTGTTAGAGTTGCTAGCACTGTGATCCAGGCAGATTTGTATTTGTACATTGTTATCTCCAGGTCTGTGACACTGGTGAGCAGGGATACATATGCTAATGTGCTGTTGGAATTAGATTGAAAGAAAGCGTATTGTTGATATTAGCCTCAAGGCTGTAGAAAGGAATAGGTTTATGCAAGACATTCTGTCAAGACATAGCTTATTAGAAGTGTGATTAGTATCAGCTGGCAACAGGAGAGTGGTAGTGTGAAAAAACATTATTTACGCCACCAAATCTATTTACACCTATTTAGAACTGTTACCACAGTGAATGTCTTAGAAACAGGCATAGGATTTATTACTGAGCCATCAGCTTTCCTGGGAAGTAAATAAAAATATGTTTAAAATGGAAAAACACCTTCCAAACATGAACTGAAGAGGAAAAATTAACGAGTGGCAATCACCTGGTTTTGCCCTGTAAAGAGGCATTTGACTAAGAAATAGAAAGAGTCTCTCTCTTAGTATAGGAAGACAAAGGCCTCTAAATAAAATTTAGCATCCAAATACTGTCGTGCATTTTTGTCTTCCTATGTTTTAATGTATTAAGAAATAGTGAATATGATTCATTATTTTGGATTAGGTTAATTTTTAAGATCAATGTTTACACCATTAATTTATTACAAATGAGTATGCCTTTTCTTTGTAGGATGCACCTACTAACTAGCCCTTTTTAAATCTCTGTGTTTGTAAAAATAAAGTTTATCTGGCAGATTCAAAACCTGAGGTAAAAGGAAGTGATGTTCAAGGCATTCAAGATTTTCTAGAGACAAGAGCTCCTAAATTTGGTCATTGCCAGCAGATTCTATGGCTATGGAAATCAGTCACAGTTTTAAAAGAGCTTCTCACATCATTTGTTGACTGTATATCACAGTCCTAAGGAGATTTCTGTTGAAGTGTAGCTGAAATAGTCAGATATTGTAGGATTTGTTGGGGTTTTTGGTGGTTTTTATTTTAAGCTGTGGACTTCTTGCCTCTTTTGGTCTGAGATCTTAATTATGCTTTTCAGTAGAAAAATAAGTTCTCAACCAGCTTCCAAAAACCTATGACCTGCTTTGTGGAAGATCAGATTCAGGTACCTTCTTAGTCTTTTAAATAGCCTTTAAGCTCTTTTGCCATCCCTGTCTGTGTAACTCTTATGCCTGCCCTGTCATTCCATACATAAGGAAGATGTTGCAACTTTCAGCACTTTCTTTGTGATCTTTGTCTTTGAGGAGCTTGAGCACTTCCATGCAATGAACTAAGTTGTTATCTATAAAAGCCTGGTGCAGTATTCTTTGCATTTCAGACTATGTATACTAATAAAAGTAAACCCTATATTATACCTAGAAATTCTAAGCAGGGGGAGACCCCAGCATGTCAGATTTATCATAAAAAGACCATGTTTATCTTTTACCACCTTACTATGGTGAGGCATTCCCTGGCCCATGCTATCTTCTGAGTCATGTCTGCCTAAAATGTTGCTGCCTAACCTAAGCAAAGCATCAAGGGAACGTGGTTATAGTGAAGGGCTGTACTCAGCAGCAGGCCTGTGTCTGAGTCCATGCCTTAACCCTATTTCATACATAGAGGTAGAGGAGTTCAACCAAAAGGTGCTGAGGGAGACAAAACGTTGCTTTATACTCCTGCTATAACTGCAGGAGTTGCAGTTATAGAAAGGAGTGTAAAGGAAGAATTCAAAGAAATAAAAAGAGTATTTTCTACAGAGGTTTCCAGATGTGAACCCATATGCAGAACAAAAAAACCAAAAAAGCAGGAAATAAAAAATTCTGATTTCACAATAATAATGATCAAACAACAGAACAGGCTGCACAGAAATTTTGTGGAATTTTCATCCATGATGGTGTTTCAAGGTTGGTCAAACAAGGCCCCGTCAATCCATGTGTGGGAGGGGCTTTCATCCACAAGATCTACATTCCAACCTCAATTATTGTCCATTTCTATGAAACAAAGACTGTTATTACTGATGGAACAAAGCTGGGTTTTACCTTCTGCTGCTCTTTTAATGGTTTCAAAGGTCTGAAGTCAATGGGTCAAAGGGCTGAGACACTTGTAGATATACTTCAGCTTCCACCTCCACAAGATCACAGGTACAACGCAGAGGGAGAAGACCTTGACAGCCTTGTGGTAAATGAAGCAAACAGCTTGGCCTCACCTAATAATTCATAAAAGAAGGCAATTTGTGCAGTGGCAGCAGTAAATCACAATGTGGAAATATGCATGTGCAGAGTTTCTCTTTGAAAAGCTGAGTCACACCATGAAGGTGGCTTTTATGACTCTGGAGGATGTTAATTTTTTCGCCTTAATCAAGTGCCTGTGCTCTCTGCATTCTGCTGATGTATCTGCTCTGATCTACCCTCCAGTGTTTCTGCCTTCTGCTGTACTTACATACTGTTGAATCCTTTGGTGACATTTCCTTCACTGAATTTATGGTGTCAGGCACTGTGGGATGTGTGCAGAGCTGCTTTTGAAACTCTGTGTTTACTTCTTACTCCAAATGCCACATATCATTTGATATGTTAATTTTGTAATCTAATGATGTTTTAATTAAAATAATTTGAGCTCATATTCACAGTTCATGATCCTCTAAAAGGAAGGAGAGTAATGATAACAATTTAAAACAGTATGCTTTTACTAAATGTATGAACTTTTTTTAATATGACTACTAGTTATATTCTTGTTAATTAAAAGCAATGAATATTAGAAATTGTTGTAAGGGAGCTGAAAAAAGAATACTCATAATTTTGTTTCAGGGAGCATGTAAGGACAATTTAACACTCTTCTGGAGCTCTTGAAGACCAACCAAGAGTAAAGTCTGGTGTCTCTGTTTACTGGAGGTTTAAATAAGCTTATGTCATGGTGACATCAAATGGATATTGATGACTGTTTCTGTGACCTTGATTCAGGAAAGTGAACTTCTCAGTTCCATTATAGATGAAGAGAAGGGTGCAGTAATTAACTGTTTTGATGAATTGGGATTTCATAACATAATTGCTTTATGATATAAAATACTGACTCAACTGATTCATCTGAGTGTTTAAGTACAGGAGTACAGACCTTTTTATTTTTTGAAGCTATTTTTTAGAAAAATAAAAACCTCATCATTTTATGTCTTTCCTGCTATAAAGAAAAGAGATGAAAATATGATCAGAGAACACTGTTTCAGCTTGAAAATGCCTTTCTTCCAAATGAAGTTACCATTGCTGGATCTAAAGATCTGAGACCTTGATAAATATTTTAGGGTTAAAAAAGAAAATTTGCCATGCAGACTATGATCTGTATTATTAGCATCCTGCTGTCTGACCTAAATAGAGAAGCGAGGAGAATACTGATTGCTGACGGACCTCAAAGCTTCCCAGCTTAAATGTACCATGACATGTGGAATACATTGTGTTTAACCTGTATACAAACCTGTAACTCAAATTCCTTTCAGAAGGTATTGTGATAAACAGGTTTACTGCATTTTAGAAGTGAAAAAAGGAGTTAACAGGCTGGACTATTTTTATTTCTTTTTATAATTTTGGATTCTAAAACTCTTCCTTCAAACATTTCTCAGTATGTAGAGCAGAAGGTTATGGTGACAAATACATAATGTATGCCATACTGAAGCTATTGATCCCCCACAAAATGAATATTAAGGTACAAATCCCTTATGTCTTTGTCTCAGTTGTCAGTGGAAATGTGGATACTGAACAGTACTGGAAAGTAAAGTAACTATTAAAATGATCATGTAAAGAAAAAGGACATTTAAAAATAATATGTTCTGCTTTAATAAGATCCATTCAAAGAACAAGGGCTTCTGGACTACATTACCTACTAATAGAAACCTGCCGACAACAACTTAGAAACTGAGATGTAAGAAGAAGCTGATTTCACCTTTAAGTAATAGCACTGAATTATTTAAACATAATTGCCTATCAGGTGATTTGCAGAGTAGGTCTGATTTTTCTCCACAAGGCTGAATATTTTAAGACATTAATCATATCCTACTCAGCATCCCTAGCAGCTGACTGCAATTTTCAGATATATGGGGATCTTTGAGATTTATTGATTTGTGCCCTCTTGAATCATGCATGCTCATTTCTGCTGTGATTCATATAGGATGGCATACTTTGATAAGGATAGCAGATAGCTATGTCTGAAATCTGTGAGCCCTGTGTGATGCTGGTTTGAGGATGGGGGAGTGTAATATCCCCCCACAAATTCTCTGTTCCCCACCTTTGCGAAAACAGACTTCATTTCCAGTGCATTTACTCCAGGCTTTGAGATTTCAGCCTGAGTTTCTCTTTCTAGATTGTCAGATTCTATTCTTTTCTCTTCCAAGATGTTAAATTATGCCCCTTGTTATTGGTGGCACATAAGCAGAGTCATTTAACCACTAGGCCTCCTTGTGTGCAGTGGTCTCCACTGCTCTGTGCAGTTGAACTCAGACTGTGCACATAGGTCAGGCAGACCCTTGGGGAGCTGTGAGGATCATATTCAGTGGTTTCTGTTGTGCTGACAGTGATATCGGAGGACAGCTGTAATTTCTGGCCTCAGAGACCTCTGAGTTCCCCTTGCTCTGTCCCTGAGAGGCTCACGCTCAAGGAGTGCTGGGGGAGATGCTCACTTCACCTCTCTTTCTGCACATTGTCTGCATATTTAGAGTCACCAGAACATTTCCTTCTCTGTTAATATAGACACTGGTAAAAACTCAGTTATTCAACTACCAAGGTTTTTGTGACCATGGAGACTGAACAGCACTGCCAAGTTATCAGTGTGCAGCTACTGGGTTTCTGAAGCCATCCAACAGAGAGAGAAACTGAATTTTAGTGTGTGCACAGAAACCCCAGTGGAAATGTTATGATTTTGCTTCTCTGCTCAGTAACTCAGAATAGAGCTAAAGGAAATCTTATTTGAGTGAAATGTAAATGTTGCAATGTTATAGAAGCCCTGTGATAATTCACATAAAACTTTTGCATCCTTGTTAGAGGATTTTTTATTCAGTTAGATTGATGGACATTATTTTGAAATTAAAATCTAAAAATAAAAAGAACTTATTGACCTGAAATTTGTCAGGAAAACTGTGCAAATGTAGAGGAGAATGAGGAATCTCTGTCATCATAAAGCAGTAAATAAAAAAATAAAATTTCATCTTTCATTTTCTCTCTTTTATGAGTAAGGTGTGGTGGATTTATATATACTCATTCCTACAGTCTTGAGTTCTGTAGACACATATGTTGCTGCAGGGAACTCAATAGCAAGAGACACTGTTGAAGTCTGTTCTTGATTCTGCCCATAAAAAGTGTAGGAAAAAATTATTTAATTATCATGCGATTACTGCATTGAAGGAGTTCTTTGCATGCCTGGATGTCCTGGTTTCAGCAGGTCTTAAGCAATGACACTGGACTAGCAGATTTTACTTGCTTACACCTCTTCCTCATGATTTACAGGTAAAAACCTGACTGGAGTGCTCATTTACTCTCCAGGAACACTTCTTTAATAATAGATGCTTTAATTTTTGGAAGAAAAAGTACCAGTTTAAAATGTGCTACTAGAAACCACGTGGAAACTGTGACAGGTATAAAAGGAGAGATATCCTGGTAGTTTATATATCATTTTACTGTGATACATTAATTGCTTTGAAAGAATCCCATGTTTCCTCATGAGTAAAACAAGAAAAAAGGGACAGTTTGAGAGCAAAACTGTTAGTGAATTTGGAGAATTTGAAGAATAATTTTGTTCTCCCTATATTACAGCAGCCCTCAAAATATTCAAAGCTTTAAATAATTTCTGTAGTGTTGATGATGGTGATAATCACAATATTAACAACAGCCAGAATAATAATAGTGAACAAATAGCATTTTTAGTAGCAGTATTAGGGACCATAGTTGCCAGTGGAAGGGAAAGCACCACAAGTATATCCTGAGCACAGTAAGCTTTATTTTTATCTAGCCACTCCCTCTCCCTGAAAAAAAGTTCTGTTGTTTGTGTTTCCCCCTATTCTGGAATATGGCTCCAGAATGAGTGCGATATATTGGCTATCCGAGAAGCTCTTTCTAAGTACATTGGGAATGGGAGAGGATATAGAGTTATTCATTAAGGATATAAAGAGGTAGGTATCCAAATGTATACAAGATTTCACAGGTTTCTGTCATATGTGGAGAATCATAAATTTGACGTAGAGTTGTATCTTTCTACAAAAGAAAAACTATCTCTTCTTGAACCCACATCAGGTTGACAGGTCCCATGTGGTGAAGTTAATTAACAATAATATGGACAAGGCATGTGCAGTAAAGAACAGGAACTATTCCAGAAAAAATTGACCTCCGCAGGACATGGGATAGGATTTAGGAGGCTGCTGGGTCCTCTCTGGAGGAGCTGGTGAAGGTACTGAGCTGCCCAAAGTCCTGCCTCAATCAAGCTACTGAGACCAATCCAACATTTTTAACAAGGAGAAAGTCATCTTTAAGGGAGCTCTAGGTGGCTACCAGGAATGGGGAGGTGCCAGCCAATATATGCTAAATCTGACTAAATTAAAAAAAATGAATAAACTTTCAGAAGACAATGAGGAGAAATTTCTAGTGTCAGCCAAAATCAGAGAAGAAATTGGGAAAAGAGTCCTGTTACTTCCATAAAATTGTTAAAATCTACCTGCAAGGAGATTAATCAATTTGTAAGCGCTGCTAGGCAAGAGAAAATTCTGAATGTGGTGCACAAAACTATTTTTAATTCCTTATTGACTTCACAAGTGTTGGGTACTTGTTTGGTTTGGTTTGGTTTTGTTGTTTCTTTGTAAGGTTTTTGTTTTGTTTTTCTCTCATAGCGTCTTGGGACGTTTTTTTGTTGCGTTGTTTTTTCCTCTAGTGTCGTGGTTTTTTTGTGGGGTTTTGTGTTTGCTTTTTTTTTTCTGATACAAGCTTTCAGCTGATACCTCTTTTTTCCTGTGGCATTTTACAATGAAATAAATGCTTCAAAAGATAAGGGCAGAAAAATAAAGTGAGACACATGCTTAGCCACTGAATAGAATACAATATATTGTTCCTTGGCTGATCACAATACTGACTTTTAACACTGTGCACCATCAACAAGCGAGAAAGGGTAAGAGAAGAGGTATTCTTAGTTATACAAGAATTCTAGTAATCTCTCACAAGTTATATAGGTAGTGGCATCTTGGAAGGGTGACTTGAATTTATTAAGTAATCACTGATTGGAGACTGATAAATTGTCATTACCATTTGTGCAAAGAATTACTAAAGAGAACAATGATTTATTCAACTGAGCTTAGAAATGCAGATTAAAAATAGAACCTATCAAAACAGGTGCCAATAGGGGATGCAAAGACTTAGGAAGGTGTTTACAAGCCAGCTATATTTGTAAAATATTTCAGTTTGTACAGAGTAGCTTGAAAAAACTCCACTAAATCCTTACAAATGCCTGGATGTTGATAGGGAGCACAGTATTGTAGCATTTAATTGATCTGCTGCAGAATACATCCCTAGCTCAGTGAGGGAATAAGTGCTTGATAATTTATATTTTGTTCTTAGTAAAAAAAGATTATCACTCTGTTTTTCTTTTCCATTTTTTTTCCTGGTACTGATCATCAGGAAACAACTAAAATTCAGTTTGTATTCCTGTGTTACAACATTTTTCACTTGTGAACCTGGTCCAAACTGTGTCCCAAAGGAGATAACCTGAATTAGTAATGATTTCCAATCATTGTGTGTATGGACATTAAAAATGAAGCATTAGAATAAAGACTGATCAAATTATCAACTATGATTTGCAGTGTCTGCACAACCTTTACCCTTTCTGGAAGAAAACAATAAAACAAAACAGTAAAAATCTGATTAAATAAAGTTCACTTTTAAACAGAGCTTTTTTTCCCTGTTTGGTCCTGTTAAAGCTGTTATGGGATAGCAAGCAGTCCTCTTCAGGACAAAGCGAAAAGTTCTTAGTATGCACACAAACTGATAACATTCACAGCTTACTAGGCTATGTAGAATAACAAAAAAAGACTGAGGAAAAGAAAAAAAAGAAAATTTCTACCTTTCTGTGCCAATTCCATTCAATCAATTATTGTGAGGAATTGTGGGAGGCTTCATGATGCTTGTCTTGTAGAAGTTTTTTTAATGAGCAGTGTGAAAGTCAATGTGTGGGGTCTCCATCCTTGGAGATGTTCAAAAGACATCTAGACCCGGTCCTGTCCAACTGGTCCTTGGTGGGCCTGCTTGGGCAGCTGTGTTGGATGAGATAATCTCCAGAGGTGCCTTCCAACCTCAGTGTATCTGTGATTCTGTGCCACTGTATCCTTGGCAGACAGATTGGTATCAGTCTATTTCAACTGTGGATGAAGTCTGGACAGCCACAGCCCTTTGTCTCCTACATTACCACCTGTGCTTCCTACATTGCCAAGTTATTAACACATACCTTGACCTCAAATGTGTACCATGAGATGCAGAAGGAATAATACATTGCCTTCTACACAAGCTGTTTATTCACATCTAAGGAAAACCAAAAAGTGCAAGTTTATTTAGAATTTTCAAAAAGTCCTGGAAACACCGGTGGGATTTGGCAATCACCATGGCCATGGATTTTCTGATAAATGAACAACTGCCTGTACATCTCTAAGGAATCTGTTACTCTGGGATCAGACAGACTGAATAATAAGTAATAATCACTTTTTTTTTGGCTGACACAAGCAAGAACAAAAGGCCTCACTAGAATCCTGCACTAAAGAATTCTGTCTTGATTGATCTGCAGTACAGACTGAGAAAACATGCATTTTTCTGACTGAGCAAAGTAGAGAATGTGACATGGTTTCCAAATAATTACAGCCTTCTCTCAAATTTTTTCCATTAGTGCTTCTCAGACCTGAGGTACATTAAATGAAATGAAAGGGAAGAGGAAAGAGACAGGAGGAAAAGAAAGAAAAGGAGAAAAAGAAAGCAATGGCAAGAAAATGGAAAGGGAAAGGGGAAAAGGAAAGAGAAAGGCAAGACAAGGGAGGATTTGTAGCTGTCAGTACAATAATATGTATGATTCAGAATACAGTCTCTTTCTTTACATCTATTTGTATTTTGTTTCATTTTCTGCTGATTATTATGGGTGTGTGGGAAAAGGAAGATACCAGTTTGAACAATGGATTTAAAAATCATTGTTCAGTTGCTTAATCTTCATTGGCCGAACTTGATGTTTAATATAATGGAAATAAAAAGTTAGGTGATGGAAACTAGAATGTACTCTCCTCATTATTATGAAAAATTTTGAAGAAACACACATTTCATTATGTTCTCAGTTCACATAATACAATTTCCTTCAAAAGCTATCACAGTCTCCTCTGCTCTTTGAAGTGGAGGTCATCCATTATTTGTTCAGATGTTTCTGTGTGACTTTGTAGAAGAGAAATTTGGATCATAGGTCTTGAAGGTTAAATGTAAATAGAAAGCCCCTGTAAAAATGTGTTACCAAACATGGCTCAATTATTCCTTTCAAAGCTAAACTTGTGCACTAATGGAATTATTTTTGATTATTTTTAAGTGGACTTTTCAGTAAGCTAATAACACCATAACTTAAAAAAAACTGATGCAGAACATAAAATTGCCTTCTTTGGAAGCATAATATGTTTCTGGGGAGGTCTAGAAATGTGTGTTCATGTGACTGTGTTGGATACAGGCTTGCTTGCTTCTAACAGTCTCAGTTTCAGTGATGAAATCTCCCATTCTAGGTAGCTGAATTTCTTTGTACAAGGTTCAGAGAAATAACAGATTTTCCAAATGGGGTTTGCAGCTCCCAGAAAATGAGATGTTGTCTTGGTTTCAGCTAGGGCAGAGTTAATTTTCTCAGTAGCTGTTACAGTGATGTGTTTTGGATTTGGAACAAGAATGCTGTTGATACCACACTGAAGTTTTGAGCGTTTTGCTAAGTTTTTTGTGGTTATCCTGAGTCAAGGACCCAACTGGCCACAGGATTGTCCCACACCATAGAACATCACGCACTGTATATAGACTAGTGGGAGTAACCTAGAAAGCAGCAAAACTGGGTTCAGGAAAGGGGGTCTGGCATTGATCAGCAGGTGGTGAGAAATTGCATCATGCATCACTTGTGGTTTTTTCCCTATTTATTGTCATTAACATTATCACTATCATTATCAAATACTATTATCATTGTATTTTACTTTTTTATAATTATTAAACTGTTCTTATCTCAACAAGCAAGTTTTACTTCAACTCTCCTCCCTATTCCACCAGAGTTGGGGAGGAAGAGAAGGGGAGTTGAGTGAGTGGCTGCTTGATGTTTTATCTCCAGAAGGGCTGCAAAATGCATTGCACTCTCCTCCTGTCTCATCAAAGGTGTACTACTGGGCAGCCAGGAAGGTGAAAAGTCCCAAGAACAGTGAGATTCTTCAGAAGAGCATTTAAGATATTTTATTTTCCTCTTATAACTTCTGTGTTTCTTCTAAGGACTGCACAATAGAAGTTAAATAGTCCTAAAAGTAAGGGTAAGATTTGTACTCTAACCAAGAGCTAGCAGAAATTTACCACTTCTTGCGTTTTCTCCATCCAGTTTAAGGAGTATTGTATTACTGGCTGCAAGGCAACATTGTTTAATCAGGAACAAGGTCCTCCCCCCATCATCTTCAAGCCCTTGGTGACATTTATCAAAACATCTAGGATTCTAATGTTCATTATATAGTGAAATTTTTACAAACGAGATTTGTAAATGATATCCAATGATCCAACACTTTTTGTGTCAGCTGCAACACCTCCCTCCCAACAATCCCCAAAAGGTCTCCTCACTGTTAAAATCAGTCAGACTCTACTTAGATTCCACACATTCTTAGCAAGAAAAGAAGAGTCATGTGTTGTAGGGTATTCAGATGGCCATAACACTGGGAATAATGAGCTTCCTATCCACAGTATTTCTCCACCCATTATTGACCATTTTGGTCTTTTCCAGTGACGTGGAGGTTTGTACTTTAGGGTCTCAAGGCCTTCATTCAGCACAGAAGCTGAGAAGGGATCATGAATAGCCCACATGAGCTTAGGTTAGGGACAGGGTGTTCTCTGATGTTATCATTTATGAAGCATGAAAGGGAGGCAGTATTTGTAAGAGTGTTTGTTCACAAAATTGCTTTGTTGGTATGTAGAACATTTTTGTGAGCATTTTAACATTGATTGACACTTATTTGTAGAGGGGAAAGGAAGTTTTCTTCAGGTTTTATAAATGAAATCTTTAGGAATAAATATCATGAGATGCAGTTTAGGCAACTGTGCACCAGGCTAAACATGTAGCCAGATGAAAGCAGAAGGAAATAATGCCTACACTGAGAGGATGTATTAATGAGCATTTTGCTTGTTTTTCTAAAAAATCATACAGTTGACTTATTTACGAAATTATAACAAAATCCCTTGTGCTCACCAATCATTCCGTAAAAAATCATTTTGAGTGACTCTAAAAAGGGTCATTGTCTTGCATTATCAACACTAGAAATAGAATTATTTATAAGAATAAAAATACGTTAATTTTCAAATTACTATCTTCAAATGGCTATCAAAGACCAGGTTTTTGTTTTTAATTGAAATACTGGTACATCCTCATTACTCAAACAACTATAGTTTGCTTCTGTTTCCAAAATAAGGAAGGATTCAGTGTCAACTTGAACCTTCAAGCTCGTGGCCTTTCTCAGTTGTTACTAATGCATTTACAGACAGATGAATTAACACATGCTTCAGGCAATGGACACTGATTAGCATAAGCAGCAGTCAACTGATTTTTTTAATCTTGGCATTTCATATCCCATGCCATTGCCTCTAGATTTATTTTCATCAAATATTTAAACTGCAAAGAAGATTGTTCTTAGTTGGGCAGTTTTGAATGGTCTGTGAGGTGAATGGACAATTCTCAACAGTCTTTGAGGTGTTAGCAATTCACATAACAATGCTCCAAATTTAATATTACTAAGAACCTACAATCAGTCATGTCAGTCTTTCCTCAGATTTTGTCCTTAAACGTTCAAAAACTTCATCCCTGGGGTTAAGACTAGTGAACATTTTGGGCATAAGAGGGCTTCCAATCAAACCCTTTTATTTTACAAGTCTGTCATGGGGTTTTGCTACTGCCCTATCTTGACATAGTTGACTCTTATGAAGAACCATCAAATCCCTTCTCCAGCCAAAGGAGAAGAGGATTGGTTGCAGCCATTGAGAAGACTATAAAATCTACTTAATGCTATTTACTTATCCTCTTGCCTTCCAGGACCTGTGAGAGATGGCTTCTCTTAAATATTTAAAAATATTTCTGGCCTTTTTGCTAATACTGCACATGAAAATTTTCTTTACATTTGCTACTTTATTTACCTTGAGGCCTATATTATGGCATATTTTTCTCAGAAAATAAAGATATTACAGACATTGATGTCCAAATTTTTTCAAATACTTAATGTCATCACCACACACTTGTATTTATTACTTATATTGGAAAGCTCACAGATGAATGACTTTAGAACTGTGTTAAGCTGACATTTATCTGAAAGGCAGAACAAGAGAAGTGTTAACAAAAACAAAAAGTTAACCAGCTTACTTCAATAGCTTTACTCTGAAATAGTTTTTTCGTTCAAATGCCTTTAGAGAAGAGATATGAAAGCCGTCCTGGCTTTTATATTGAATGTTTATTTCATATTTCAGATGTTCTATCTGGAAAGACGTTCTGACCAAACTGTTTCAGTATCTGTCTTTCTCTCAATTTATGTTCTTGGATTTGCTCAACTAGCTTGTAAAAATTACCCTTCACTTTGCAATGCTGTATATTAGAAATTATAAGGCAAAAGCACTGAACTTTACATGGTTTTTAGCTGTATAGTGCTGCCTTTTCTGCTTCTGGTTTTGCAGGGCCTGGAACCCACTCTTGATGATGGATAATGGTTGTAACCTTGCAGCTCAGAACAGCTGATTGTGGGGAAATGGGGAAGGTTGTTTCACGTCAGTCTCCAAGCCCTATCCTACTGTCAGCAACACTGATGTTGCAAGCAAACAATTCCATGCTGGTGAAATACACTGTTATAAGTTTTGTGACTGGTAGCACATCTGCCAAACATTTGATAGCTTCATGCTTTTTATCCAAGCATTTTAAACAGCTTAGTTGCATATTTAGCTTGCAGATAATGTCAATATTTTTTAGATTTAGTATAGTAAAATTAGTGTCTTGGGAGCCATATTCAGTGAGAAACGTTTTGATGAGGATAAAAGCAGGGCTATTTTTCCTGACACTCACGTCCCTGCCAGTGTGTATCGACCCTCCTTGGGACCCAGGCAGCAAGAGAACCTCTGCTGCATAAGCAGCTGATCTGAGAGGTTTCACAGAATGTCATCAGGGAGATCCCATGGTTCATGTCTCTGGTTCCATTTTTGTCTCTCACTTATCCTCCATGTCCTCTAGGATGGCCAAGTTAAGTCTCTTTAGATAATTTTAATGTTTAAATAATTTTATTTTTTCAGTGCTATCTTTACTGTCAGAAAAGTTTTCTAGAGCAGCATCCGAGCTCAGGAATACTTACATCCTGTGTGTCCAAATGCATGGTAAATTTGGTGCATTTCCAAGAACCCATATATTCAGTGATTCTTTTCTGCTTCCTCTAGCATTGTTCTGATTTCTCACAAGAACATGATCCCAATGTCCCTGACTGTCCCATCAGATGTTGTGGTTTCAGGTCGCATAAACAAAGTCTCTTGCATAATGCAGCATTCTGCTCACAAACACAGACCACCCATACATGTTCTGAGTGGAATAATACCTGTTTCAGGTTTATTTTACATCAAACCTTTCAAAGTTCCACACTAATATGTAAAAATACATCCTTGCAGAGGCTCCTGATGTTGTTTTAAACATCACCACAATACTGTTTAAACCAGAAAAAGTGTGGTCCTCTGAAAAAAGTTAAAAAAACCCTGTCAACAGAAACCATCTGTTATTTTTGTATTTGTACTATATTTAATTATGGAAATGCTCACTTAACTGGCAACTGTCTGACATGAAGTTGTCCAAAATTTATTTGGTTTATAAAAAGCTGCCTGTTGTGCCTTCTGATGTCCTAAAACCAAGAATAAGTGACAATGTTAGTGTGTACAATACCATTCTTTATTAACCACATTATAATTTCCCAAGAAAAAACTTAAAATTGGTAGTTAAAATACAATGAATAAAATTAGTTGGGTTTGGAAAACAAAAAACTAATTAGATGTGCTCTAAGTGAATGTCCCACAAAATGGATCATCTTTTATAAACTGAGGCTTTGTTTTCATTGAGTCTTTTGTAATATCTATTATGAGCTTAATCTAGTAATTTGTCAGATATGGAGGAAAATGAAAGCTTTACTGGACTCCTAAATATCTTGATTTTACCTAGTCTAGTTTTTTGTTTATATATAACTAGTACCTCCTTTTTTGACTATTAATTTGATTATAACCAAGAAACAATGGCTTCATTTAAATTACCTGGTATATTAATTTCTATTAAGTGATTGTTAGAATATTTTGGTATAAAATTTCTGTATAAACTGAGAAAAGACACAGAACTTTAACTAACATTAAAGTATTCCATTCCAAGTAGGTAAACAAGATATTAATGTTTTTCATGGAGATTAGTGTGGTTTATATACGGCATATCACATTCTTAAGATGAAGATCTCAGCAAGACCTGTAAATGTTGTTACATAGAACTATTCTTAACACAAACATGATTTCAAGAACCTTGATCTGCTTCATCTATTCTAATTATCTAAACTATTTCTGGGACTGTCAACAACAAAGTACTTGGAAATAAGCATTAGAACCATGGTTTTGTTTTACAGTGTTACTGAGATGGTTCACACCAGCAGACAGGATCTGAGAGAATAATGTAAATAGGATAATTTACTTTTCTTATTCTTACTGGGCAGTGAAGTATGAATTTCTTCAAGGAGTTTTGCTATTTTATCTCACTCAATATTTTTGCCATGATTCTTCTGTTTGTTTTCACTGCACATATTGGCTATAAACCATTTGCTGTGAATGCTCTCCACTGAAAATCGCTGAGGGATCAGTTAGTTGTGGTTTACTGGGGAGGGTGGGCTTAGTCTTTACAGCTCTCCAGTCCCCCATCCACAGCTGCAGTGTCTGCTCCCAAAGCACACAAGGCTACCACAGGAGCACAGGTCTTACTCCTTCCCTTGTTCAGGCTGTCAGTGTGTCCCACAAGAGCTGTTGTGAGGGGAGCTAGTATATTTTGTAATCGGGACAAGGAGACACAGAAATTATTGCATTTCTTCACAGAAGAGCTACTTGGAGAATACTAGGAGAGCTCCCTTTCTTAATCTTGCAGCAGAACAGATTCCTAGAAAGAGCAGTAGTTGAAACAGGCTACTGTCGGATTGATCAGCAAGATTCTGCTTATTTAACTGTAGTTAGGCAATGTAATGTAATCACAGGCGCAATTCACTCAAGTTAGATAGAAAAGATTTTGACAGAGTTAAGATGACATTTAGATTTTATGGCCTTGCCATTTATTTATTTATTAGAACATAATTAATTTCCAGTGAGAATCAGGATGGCTGTCTTTTTTTGGTGGTTTGTTTTTTGATTTTTCTTTTTTTTTGCTTGGTTGGTTGGCTTTCGTTTGCTTGATTGGTTTTTTTGGGTTAATTTTGTGTCTTGATTTTGAAAGAGTGGAGAAAATGAATGCTATCATACTGAGTTAAATGAAATTTTCCTTGAAAATCTTTTGAAAAAAAAATAAAACACAACGAACACAAAATACCTAATACTATTTTTGTCATATAGCTTTACCTATTTTCCCGAATTTCAATGGTACATCAACACTAGTAGAGAAAAATGATGTCACATCACTTCAGAATATGATGACTTGTCGTGTTTTCACAACTACTATTCTTGCAATTTTTCAACATGTTTTGGTCTTTGTGCATAGCGTGAATTCCGTCTCAAAATCTGATAAAAGATGATGCATCATTTTGCTCTACTGCTATTTAAACATTGTGAAATAACATGAAAAAAATTAGACACAAATCCATGCCAGAAGCATATATTAAACCTTAACTTCCACAGAAGTGGTTTTATTTAAAAGGAACTAATTTTGAAAAGTTTACAAAATTTTAATTTTATGGTAAGTTCTGAACTTCCTTTTTCCATATCTGTCTGAAAAGTGTTGAAATGCTTAATTATTGTGTTTATAACTAACTGCCTAAACATTGGCAATCTCTGTTACAGTCTCTGAGTTTCACAAGTAGTTCTTTTATTAAAGCAATATTGGCTTTCCACGTTTCCAGGTATATCTTGCCTCTATATTCTATTACATTAAATCCATAATATAATAAAACTGTTATAAGTACCATTTTAAATTCTAATCATTTCCCATTGAAATTTTCCTATTTACCTTAAAAGGCTCAATATGCTAACAGCACATAGTAGGGACAGTTTAGTAACAGATAGTTTAAGCTATCATTGTTATTCCTACTTATTTATGTATTGCTGGCAGAGTGAGCACCTGCACATTCTACGAAGTTGTTCTTAAAACTATAGGAAATTATGTGAATCCCATAGAAACTAGAAACAGATTTTCTGAAAGCAGGAGTGATAAGAAGCAAGGATGCAAAAGTTCTATAGCAGTTTGAATGGATTTTTTCTCTGATGGGTTGATTAGTTTTGTAATTTTATAATTATCACAAAAGAACAGGGAAGAAACAGATATATCAAATTTTGTTTTGTAGCATTACAGAAAGGATTTAGCTGAAAGCAGGACTGCAAATTGAAGTGTAAAAGTAATAACCTCATTTTATCTTCAGTGTGAGCAATTAAATCTGTTGGTTTATGTCCTATGTAAGAATTGTTCCAGCTGGAGAAAAACTTTAAGAACCTGTAAGACAACTTTAAAAAAATAATGATCTAATTGTTTTCAATGTCCTGGAATGTCATTATGTTCTTGAGCTTCCAAGTGGAAAATATTTAGCTATATTTAAAAACTGTATGCTAGACTTTTCATCAAAGAAAATCTGTATAATTACTATCTCAAAAAAGCCTATCAGAAAGGACTATGTGGCATTTTTTTTCACTATTTGCTCTAAATTTCGAGAATTATTATCTTGAAATAAGAAAACATAGCCAACATGTTTCCAAATCACTTCACCATAACCCTTACTTTTCCGATTCCTTCTTTACCACTCAGTGACTTTTGTTCCAAATACCAATACTGCATAATTTAGGACAAGAGCTTTCAAAATAGCTCATCTAACTGCTTCTTTTTCGCACAGCTTACAAATTTCACAGAGTTCTCTCATACAGCATTTAAATTGTACCTGATTTTGTGAGCTGAGGACATCTGTAGTTCATTGATACAGCTGTTCTCTTGTTCTGTATGTTGATCAGCCAAATCATAAACTCTTCCAGTTCCAAGTTTCCAGAATAAATACACTTAAAACCCAATGGATTCCCTCCTACAAAACAGCACAGACCAGCTGCCAGCACATAGGCCAGACTGAGACAGAAGTCCACTCCCTTGTGTTCTACTGTTGCACTCAGCCACCCTATAAATAAAATTTCTTACTTCTGTGATCATCTTCCTTACATCCCAACATCATACTAATATCAGCAACTTATGCATCATAATCAGGTCACTTTGCCCTTATTTCTCACAGACTAAGGAGATTAAGCTTCATTAGTCTGGAACATAAGGCATTTTCTCAAGAGTTTGCAAATGTTATTTGGTGTTTTTACCCCACCCATTTGCCAAAAACAAAAACGCTGGGATATTTCACCATGTACGAATGAATTGCCCTTCTCTTCTAGTGAAGGTATTGTGACATTGTCTTGGCTATAGCAAGGCAGTTTTATCTTATTGGAGGATTTTCTTCCTGATGGTGATCACACACTAGATTCATCTAACCTTTTCTAGTTTCTCCCATTACATCACTTCTGAGAAAGTTTCATATTGCACTTAATCTCTAGCAGCCTGCATCTTGTGATTTTTATTGACCCAAAAAAACTCTCTTGGTGATTGTGGTAGCTGTGGATCTTTATCACTATGGATTAAACCTCAAAATGTTGTAAAGATTAGGTTAAATATTCAAGTAAGCTCATTGGACCTGACTGAGAACCATCAGAATCACAGCAGTTATATCCCAAAACTTTTAAACTAATCCTGAACACAAGACGACATTGTGCATTACATCTCTAGCTAACTAGGTGCTCTGTCAAGTCAGCTGCAAGTCACCTTTAAACCTACAAAGTCAAGAAATTTCCAAATTAAAACCTAAGCTCCATCCTTAAATCACCCATATAATGTCCACATAATTATTTTTATGATGCTTATCCAGCTAATGGAAACTTTTGCAGTATTGATGTATAATGAGATCAGGTAAGGACTGCATGTCAGCCATAAATCCTAATTTACTTGATTCTGCTTGCATGAGTCAGGCCACAGTATGGACATTTATTTCAGTTTAAATCCCTCATTATCTGTTGCAAATACGCAGTGTCAGAGTAGATGAGAGGGGCACAAAAACAGCTTTAAACAGAACAAGAGCATTTTGAAAAATGTCTTTCATTCAATAATTGTAGAGTCATTCAGCCTCTTCCTCTGAGATTCAGAAAGTCCTTTCTCTCTTGAACCAGAACACATTTGTACCAAAAAGTCATGCCTGGCTGAATGTCTCTCTGACATAACCCTAATTTGAAACCTGGTAGCCAGTGTTCTCTGTGAATCTTCATCCATCCTTCTCACACAGGAGAAAACTAGTCTTCAGCTAGAACAAATGAGGTCAGGTAAAGCCTTCTGCTGACTTGCATAAAATGATCTCCACAAAAATTCATTTCCTCTGCAAGTCAACATGAAGTTTGGTCAGTTTTATTAAACTGATTAAACTCTCAGCCTGTGTAAGCCTGCAGTTAGTAGTTTTTAAAATAGAAAACACGTTCTTATGGAACAGTGATTGACTGAAAATTCTGGAGAATAAAAAATGTCAAATAAGAACAGGATAGATGTAATAAATGAAAGTTGGTATGATTATCTTTGTCAAAATATGTTACCTTTAAGTGTGGGCAGCAAGACTGAGATGATGGCCATTTGATTTTTCAGTCTTTTCTTGAAGGTACCAACGTATATGTATCCAAGTGGCAGGCCACATGTAGTGGAGACACCTCCTGAAAATGACTTATGCTCAATAAAACTTTCTCTTTGAAGTCAGCCCAACAGACTTACAAGATAATAATGTCTGTGAGTTGCTGCACCTAAAACTGATTCCTGGATGTCCAGGAGGAATAAAAGACTTTGATTTCTCTTACCTTCAACAGGATTAAAATATAAAAATAAAACCAAACAAGCCCTAAACAAAGCCTGTACAATAAACAAAAATATGTAAATTCAATCTTATGTTAATTTTATTGCCTGAAATGGAGTACCTTCTCTAGACATATCTTTTAGAGTGTCATTAGATCTTTATGTAGGCACAATATTGTTCTAAGAACAGCTGTTTAGATATTCATTTAGATTGGGGATCATTGTGTTTGAATATTTATTGGTGACAATCGCTCCAGTCAGACCAAGGACTCTGAAAACAAGAAAAAAATTGTTTTCTCCTTTTTTTGGACCATATTTTATTCTTACTTGTGTCAGCATAGCACCAATACAGCATCAACCTTGCAGTGGAAAGAAACATATATGTATACAAGTGTTATATATACATGTACAGGTACAATGCTAAAGTTCTGTTTTTCTATAAACCCCTGTGATGATTATCATTGTCATTATTTTGTTGCCTAATAACAAAAGGAAAAGACCTTGCAACAGAATTAAAGTGGTAAGATAAAAAAGCAATTCTTTAATGGAAGCTTTCAGGTGCAAAATACATCATTGCACATGGGTGATACAGGATTTCTATAATTTTTATAAGTTTAATGAATTAGTATATCTAGCCTGTATATCCAATAGAAAATCAGTTACCCCAGTAACCCACCCCTTTTTCAGCCCCCCTGGAGCTGGTACAGGGGCTTCATTGCATTATTTTCTTTTTATATCTCTTAAGTTCTGGTAGAAAATAAGATGTGTTTGTCAGGAATTCTCTTCTGAAGAATATGACTAAACAGAATTTCAAGAATGTATTACTGAGGGTTTGTTAAACTGTGAGAGATGACAGGAAAAGTACTAGAAGCTACATTTATATATATTAAAAAATCTACAAGACTACAAATATAGGAAAAATATATAAAAAGCTAAAAATATTTTTAGGCATCAGTTTCATTGTTCAGTTTCCTATGGTTGAAACAAATAAATTCTGTGTAAGATAGTTCTGAATTCTGTGTATATATTCACAGTTAGCAGGAGAGTTTGCTCATTTGCTGGTGCTCCACTTCTGTCAAGCAGAAGCTACTACAGATACTTACCTGGGTGGTGCCAGACCGGGACTGCTGGGAAAATCTTTAAACACAAGTTGCAGAGATTCCTTGTGTTCACTCATATTTTAGCTACAGAGATCCCTTTGTGGCAATATTAGATAAAGGTATCTACATGGTAGACATGCAAATTTAAATGAAATAATCTGCCTTTGCATTTCTATTTATATCTCTTACTCTCTATTAAGTAATCAGACAGTGAATGTCATACAAATTGCCCTTCATTTGGATGAGCTGAACACATTGATCTCTTACACTCTTGATAGTTTTTGTCTGAATGATCATCAATTTATCATTCTCTTTGTTATTTTATACAGTATTAACCTAACAGCAGCAGCTATTACAAAGCCAAGCACACAGATAAGGAGTCTGTTTACTCAGCTTCAATCTGCCTCAGCTTCGGTAGAGCCACTTGAATGTACCATTGCCCAGAAACTTATGCTCAGATAATGAATTATTGTAAGTCCTTTTCAGGAGCCATTGATTGTCTGAATAGAGATTTCCATTCTTCAGATACAGACTTCCTCTTCTGTTTCTAAACATATAATTTCACATTTGGCTATATTCAAACACTTCTGTGGTTTATATCCAACTTGCTGAATCACTCAGGATGTTCCAAAACTTTGGTTTATTTCTATTTATATTTTGCAGTTCATCTGCCTTCATAGGTTTTTGGAATTGACTAATTCTTCTTAATTTCTCTCCAGGCCTGTAATAGGAAAGTTAGATGCCAGAAGGTCCAGGATTACTGCCTGAAGGATCTGGCTACAGTATATTATTAATTCCCCTTTTACATGACTAAGAAACTATTGGCCAGTTCTTAATGTGATGCTTAGGCTCTGTTAGACACTTATTTTTCAAGTCCATGAATTCAAATATTGAGAATTACTAGGCTGAAATGAATCTTATTGATTATTAATTTTATCAAACCAACTTCTAATTTAATTCTTAAAATCATGCTCCTTTGATAACAGCAATTGTTTTGTACCATGTTAATGATTCTACTCAACTTCTTTTTAGTCGGTTAAACTTCATGTTTCCTTTGTTTAGAATTTATATCTAACACTTATGCCTATTCTGCCATCTCAGCTTTGATTCAGCCAAATGTTACTGGTTTGAAGTCAGATTCCAATATGAGAAACTGGAAACAGACAAAATGGGAAAGCCTGAGGAAATGTTGTTCAGCTGCAACAGGCTGAATGAGATGTCCTTTCTGTTTCTTAAAAAATCAAGATCTGTTACTGAACAGAAAATTATTATCAATAAATGATTTTTTATTGCTATTGTTACAAATCCCAGGAGCAGCTGTAACTGCTTCTATGTAATAACTAGAGTTTGGGGGAGAGATTTAAACAAGAACTTTAAACACAAGTTTATAAGGTTTTCACACTGCTTGATTCATCCATTGTGTACTTGTGTTTATTTTGGGACCAAGACACATTAAATTTATTAAAATGTATTTTATGTGTCATTTGGCAGCCTAGTTTCAAAGCAAGCTGCAACCTTTTGAAGGACATTAAGATCTTGGCTTTTTAAATTCCTTCTCGTTATTTTGGCATTAAAAGGGATTATTTCATGCTAACTTAAATCGCCCTACTTTTTACTATTTTGCATGTCATGGATGTAATATTTATCAAAAGGTGGCCTACTTTAAATATGTATCCTAATTGCTTATTTTCTGTAAGTGACTGACTCACAGAACAGAGACACCCCATCCAAACTCAGTGAATCACTGTGTACTTCTTGCAGCTCTAAATCTTCTACTTCCATCTGGGGAAATTTCAGCTGTCCAAATAACCCTATTCTGCACACCTGGATACCCCAGAAAAGCTGACCACAATGCCCATTTTGTGACTAAGTAAGGGATGAATGAATTCCAACATATCGTCTCAGCTCAAAGGTTCTCAGCTCAAAGAAATATAAACGGCTCACATTTTGAAGACAAATACATACAGGTCAGAAACTAAACTAAACAAGAACCAGAAAAAGATCAAACTGCTGTTCATTGATAGTTGATATTTTTATACTTTCTGAATTGAAATTTTTCAAAATTTTTGGCCAAAGTTTTCTTTTGCTCAGCATCTCAGTGCTTAATTCCTGTTCAGGATAAGAGAAAATGATGAGTGAAATAATCCTAGATATGACAGGAATTCTTTCTTTTGCCTAGCTGTTTCGTTCTGCTCCTAGGGATGCAACTTCATTGACCTTTTCAATTTATACACACTTTCAAGTTATTAATAATTCTCCAAGTAATTAATTTCCCATTTTAATGAAACTTCTAAAAACTTTATCAGAGTGCAATTTGCTGGTAGATATTAATTTAAAAAATAAAGTGCTCTCGAGGAGTTTGACTTCAGATTAGGATGTCCAAGTGTTCATGTGACCTGTTGATCCAAATTCCCATGATACTCAAGAGAGAGCTATTCCATGGAGCCTAGAAACTTTTGATCACATTAGGAAGTAGGCACCAAGTTCCCTGCATTTTTCTACAGATTGTTCTCCAACTGCCAGTCCCAAAGGATAAACATATCCTGCATGTACTGAATCACATTTGTATAACCCTGCTTTTAAATCACAGCAGCACTGGTACCTTACCAGTCACCTCCTGAACTGAGGCCCTATGTGCTGGAACACCAAAGCAGTTGTGGATGTGACACAATGCAGATACCGAAACTGGGGTGCCTTGTCTGAGTGTCCCTGAGCTGGCCCTCTCCCTTGTTATCACTCAGGTTGCATTTCCACTACCAGATAACTCTGATACAGCTGATCCAGGGTCTGCCCCTGAAGCCCAGCCCCGGACCACGTGCAGAGCAATGTGTGCCATGCCATGTCTGCTACTCTCCAAGCCAGCTGTGGTGCTGGGGACAGTTTGCTCCAGCGAACAGGATGCATTCCCTCCATCCTATGCAGTCTTCTTCCAGCACTATCCCAGTGGACCGTGTGTTGCACAGCACTGATTTATGCCCTTGTGCTTCGTCATGCTATAGATAAACATCCTCAGTGTAGTAACACCACTGGGGTGTGGGCATGTGAGGCTTAGGGAAAACACTGCCGTGCACTGTGGACACGCAGACTGGGATTCAGTGGCCTAATTCTAAATATTCCGTGTTAATTTGTGTGTTGATAGATACCTCACCTTGTCTTCAGCTGCAGCTCCAGAAGGATGTGGGTTTTCTGTAAACTCGTCCTTCATGCCAACTCTGTGCAGATGGTTTGGATACATTAGGGCATATAAAAGGCACTGGGAGCCAGTAATAAATTTTTGTAGTGCTTGTTTTTAATAATGCAGATATATTTTTTATCATCAGGTTCATAATGATAATTATAATATTGGCATGTTTTCTTTCAAATATTCCAAGTCCTTCCATTGCACAAATTGAGGAAAAATTAATATTTCACTAGTGAAATGAAAATTCTTTCTTTATGTTTTCAGGGAACAAACTGGAAATGTCAGCCAAGTACATCCTATATTCTGAGGATCATAAGGCCATAACTAGAGCCCCAAATTCACTAATGATATGTCATATCATTTTTGATCAATTTTATTCTTGCTTTAATTTTAGCAGACAGTACACATAACATCCCTGCTATTTTTGTATACTAACAGTTGATGATATTACATTTATTCAAAGAAAGCTTGGGGGCAACCTATTTCCTTAGGGAAAAGAGCCAACTATCAGTGCACTGTGGGAAAAATTCATTAATTAACAAGTTATGGAAAGGTTGTAGAGAAAGAGAATATCTTAGGACATGGAGGCTTTGGAACAGCTTTTATTGGTGAGGCACCATCAGTGTTCCTCTATGTGAGACAAAAAGTCATTTGTAAACAAACTTTGAGACATTAATGATGACATTTGAGAGCTGAAATCTGAAAACTTGTCCTGGTGAAAATCAAAAAAGAATAAATGATTCCCAGTGAGTCAGAAAATAGTTCAGAGCTCTAAAGAAATGAGTCAGAAACTAAATATATTGAGTAGGCTAAAGGCATGAGAAAAAACTTTAGAAGTAGAAAGAAGCTGCAGGAAACTCAACCTAATTCAGTCAGGCTAATATGATCAAAATCTGTGAACCAGTTCATTAGTATTAAATATGGTATGAGGTATTTTGAACACTTTGAGAAAAGCAGAATTTCATAATCTATTTGCAAGCAATAGGAATTAAGTTTTTAATGAGAAAGGCAAGAATTCCAAGGAAGGGATGAAAAGGAAAGCAATTAATGAGACAAAGGACCAGATAAGGAATATTCACCAAGAAGTGATAGAAGTTTCACTGCTCCAGACTGGACAGAGCTTGCCAGTGTAGCCTGGAGTCAATGGGCAGCTGCAGCCTGGAGGGCTCAGTGTCCCATGCTGTTGCTTGGACAGAGTGAGCACTTCCAGCTGCCCTGTTTACTATGGTGTGCATGGGTATAATTACACCTGCTGCTCATGTAAATGTGGCTGTAGCAATAAAATGTCCTTTCCCAAATCTGAATATTCAGACTGGAATTTTGCAATTCTCATGGCCATTTGAAAGTTACACATAAGCATTGAGGGCACGAGTCATCGCTATTTGTCCCTGGTTTAGTCATTAACTGTTAGCAAATCCGCACATAAAACAGAAGGTAAGTGTAGAAGGCATTTTAATCACTCTTTTCTCTATTCTAAATGATATTATCAGGCTGGGGAGATTTATACCCTCAAAACAGAGTTGCAGATGAGATCATACTGGACATCTTACCACAAATTTCCTGCTAGCTGCATTCTTTGTCTCTTATTCTGCTAACATTAGGGCCTATGTAGAAGCATTCTTACAAGTGACAAAATATTTCCATGGATGTTGAAGAGGAGGGAAATGTGCTTTATTCTATCTGTTAGAATTACAGTAAAGTCTACAAAGAGGGTGTGCAAAAAAATACAAGGGTTAAAGGCAAGAAGGTGGTGGTGCCTGGGCTCTCTGTGCGTACTTTGATTTGTATAGAAAGTCTAAGAACAAAAGAGCAGTATGGAAACATACAGGGCATGAGGGAAATAAGAAAGCATCAACTGAAGTGAGTAATAAGCAGAATAATAGAAAAGAAGCTATGTTTGGGAGATACTCAGATGAACACCTTTGAAACTATTATGCAAGAGCAGATTCCTGTTGAATCCAAACAAGAGGCTCTAAATAATTCAGTGTTATTGTTTCCATTCTTACCATAGACAGTATCAAGGCCTGCAAAAGACAAAAATAGTCTAATTAGACTTCTTACCAATTTTGTGGTTAAAAAATAGCAGTTGAATTTCTCAAATTTACACAGGGTTTTTTTTTTTCTCTGAAGACAGTTGAAGTCACTTCCTACACGTTCTTCCACTGCAAAATATTAAAAAAGGTAAATCAGATCTATCTCAGTAGAAAAGAATTCCAAAACAGGTAAAACAAAATGTTTAAACAGCTTTGAGAATCTTGGAAAACTTATCAAACATTAATGGATTGATGGAGAGATGATCAGATAATTTACTTTGAGCAATAAATCAGACATTATGAAGTCCAATCTTGCAGGTATCTAGTCATGTGGAATTATTCAGAGCTCTTAGACAAAGACTGAGTAAATCTCTTCATAGATGGTATACCTTTTAGATAGAGGGGTAATGGTAGCTCTTAAGGTTTTTCAGATTATTCAGAGATACTGTACACTTATAAAGAAAATACCTGAGTCTGGACATATGAAATGTTAAGTCCAGGATTGTCTGATTATACTGTGAAGAAGACATCTGCCTTTTTGCATTCTTTGTGGTAAGTAACTGCCAGGTGGAAAATAAAGGGGAAAGGAAGGCAACAGGTTGGTTCAAGGATATCCACATTGCTGTTTCCTGTGTCTCCTAAAACTGCACCTCTAGAGAAAGGAAGACAAATTTAGAATAACATTTATTTATTTGGTCCTTTGTATGCCCACTGACATGTCTCACCAAGTGGGATGTTTCCAACATCCCTCCTTATTTTATGACCTGGAAAACTCTTATCCCTCTTCAACAGCTGTAGCTGCAGGTTCAGGTCCTTCTGTTGGAGGAGGCATCAAATCTCCCTCCCACTTCTGACACAAGTGGTTTAGGTGAGGTACAAATATAGAAAGAGTGAGTGCTGATGCCACCAATACTGAACAAACTCTTCCTCACTGTCCTTGAACACTCCAATTTGAATAATTTTCAAAATCAATATACATATATACACATGGTATATTTTAAGCTAGTAATCCAACTTCATGTGCAATTTTTTTCAGATTGGCAAGCCACAAATAATTATTGTCTTCATCTCATCTCACACCCCTAGCTCTTTCCTACTGCATTTCTGTACTTGATGTGTCTTGAAACACAGTATATATATGTTTTTGCCTAATTTAAAATTCATTCTAAAATTGCAGAGCCTTTTATGCCACATTTTCTCCAACCAGTGCTAAATACCTCCTTTAAATAGGATTGATTTTGCTTTAGAGTGCCTTTATGATTCCACATTGAATAGTCCAGATGACAGTCTGTATTTGATCAGCTGATCAAATTTCCATCATGTGTCATGTGGAATTTCCTTCTCAGCACCATATTTCTAAGTCTAAAGGTGACTGACATTACAAAGAGCATGGCACAAAAACACATAGGCACTTCAGCAACAAAATTTTGAAGGTAGGTGCAAAGTAAGTGTGTGAAGACTGACAAACATTCTGTTTAAGAAACTTCACAGCTCAAAAGTAATTATTTTTTAAGAGGTAGCTACATGTGTTAAAATATTAAGATATCTCCTGGGTTTATCATACCTCCCTTCACTGATCCTTAGAGCTAACATTAGTGATAATAATAGATAATGGCTATAACACCAATTAATGGTGATCTCTTTTCTGAAGATCAAACACAAATTAAGTTTCCCAGTCTTCTTGTGAAGTCATACATCCATTTACAGCAATGGCAAATATATAGTATGCCCCTATTGCCATTTACTGTTTTCTTACTTTCTCTACTTTTGAATTATGATCCCTTTTTACATCTTCATTTAAATTACGTTGTAAGCCTTTGAGAGCATAATTACCTTTTCCTTTAGATTTTCAATTGGCAAAACCTGCATTGCAGGACACTGCTATAGTGTTAATGGTCTTAAAACATTATCACAAGACTGTCAACAGTGGAGTATGAGTGGGGACCAATTAAGAATTCAGCCAACCTACATAGATTTAAAAGGATATTTCAATGATGACCCACACAAGCTGCAGGTGGATCATCCTGAATGCTGGTGCTTTACTATTAGAAGGTATTCTGTGTCTTCTTTCTGATGTCCCTCAGCATATTATGATGGATTAATGTAGTCATATGTTACTTACTGAAATGACCTTATGATAAGTACCTTACAATACTGGAGGGTTCATGATTGTTATGTAGTTTGAAACCCCGAGTTGAATGAATATGAAACAGTTTTTGTTTTATTAAAACCATTTGTAATTTTAAATATTATTTTTATCCCAAGCCATTTTCTTTCTTGTAGACAGACAGTATTCCTCTTCTTTCTTCTTCCTCTCAGCTGATTTGAATGTACTTCCAAGGGTCAAGACTTCTGACAAGAGAAAAGGAACTTGCATTTGATATTTTAAGAACACTGAGAATCTAAATCTTCCTCATTTGATACAAAAAAGCTACAGAATATTTTTGTCCTAATTGGAAAGTGTGCATTCTTTTAAGAGTTCCATTTCAATAACATATTTTATACTGAAGATCTGAACAGAAACATTGGACTTGAAATCTTCTATCTTGAGGGATGTTTCACATTCAAGTCCAAATCTAGAGGACAAAATTTGGTCTTTACTGCTGCAATAGGTCAAAACAAATTTAATTATCAGTGAGTGTTTTGTTTTGCTCTTCTTAAATATGATATTTAAATGTAGGTGTTGTCTTCCGGGCTGTCACATCCACTGTGACATAACAACACTGTACATAATGATGAAACTCAAACTGCTAAATATGTAGTAGTGACCTTTCTATACTGTTTCTCCTGAAACCTCATCAAAGAGTTTGAAAACTTAAGGCTCACAACACAAAGGTCACCCTTCACTTATTTATGTTTGGAGAGACTTTGGTCAGGAATTGATTCATTAACAGCTCTGTTTTTTGAGAAGCTGCTTCTTCACTAAGGTAACAGTCCAAAAGGTACACTACTTATAAACAAAATGTGATCTGAGTATATGAAATTATTTATCTCAAACCCATCAACATTAATAAGACTGAGTACTCAGTGAACAGTCTAATATAGGTGTAATGTAATCAGCAGACAGTTGACACTTTCTCTTCCATTCCTCCAGGTCTCATTAGCAGTTACCTCTCACCACTGCTGTTACACACTTGGCACTACAGTCGTTGCTGGTGTTGTCATGCCAAATGTAGGAACAGGGAGGGGTAGGAGTGGTGTATTTATGTGGAAAACTTTAGAAACCAAACTTTCCTATAAACTGTTCCACACCTTCATTCTTTACGTTATTCTTCATCTTTGTTTTGAGTAAGCTTTTGTGCTAATTTCATCCATTTTCCTAACGATTATGATCAAAATTGGGTTTGTTGCCTGTGTTCTGTTATCTCTGATATACTCTTTGAAAGCAGCTCTATTACAAGAAAATCAGTTCCAATTTACAAACTGCATGTCAGTGCTCCCTTTACTCTTGGAAATAAACCACAATTAGTCCATTGAATCAATAATATGCTGGCTCAATTTTTTTTTTTTTATTTGGGAAAATAGAAGTCTTTAATTATCTCAAATAATTCAGTTTCATCAAATGAACTTTACTTGTAACCTGTGTATTTTGGAAGGCAGCAACTGATATTTTCATATCTTGGCAAAGATTAACTACAAATACATTTAATGGGTAGCTGAATAATGATATGATTCAACTGATACTTTGGAGAGGGGTATTTGTGACCTGGGAAAACCTTGATTATTTGTTTCTTGTAATCAAGCTTTACTGCTGATTATAATTTACTGGCTGTAACACAGTGCTACCCAGCTCTGGCATAGAGATTTGGGTTTGCTGTGCTCTGTTACCACATGAAGAAATGTACTCAGCTAATTCAGAAAGAATGCCTATCAAACATTAGTGAGCAAACAAGAAGATAAGAATGTAAAACTGTAGCATTATGTAGACAGAAGATGATTTCAGGGCTCATGGTGATTTTTCGTTAATAAATAGTCAATAGTTGGCTGATTTACTGATTCTGTAGATGTTACTGATTTTGAAGTTTTGTAACAGAGCACCTCCAGCTGGGTCATTCAGTCATGTTGATGAAAACAGTAACTCACTTGAAGAAATAAATTTGAATTTTCATTTTAAAAGAAATTTTTTCAATTTTGAGATTTATTTTCAGTCCAAGAGAATGAAGTTTTGGCTTTGTTTTAAAAGATGCAATATTAAAAATAATTGATTTTGAGTCAGTCGAAATTGTTCATACTGACGACATTCTATGTATTTTTTTACAACTTTGGAGTTCAAACTAGACTTGAAATTCCACTTAAAAATGTTAGAAATTTTTTAAAATATAATTTAAAAATTATAGTTTTCTAATGTGATATTTTCTGTCAAGTCTAATTATAACAACTATGAGGTGGGCATTATGAATATGGGAGGGTTTTGGTAATTTGATTCCAGGCAAGGAAGTCATAGCCAATTTCTTCACCATGAGGGCATGGATCAGCAGACAGGCACATGTTTAACTTGTCTAAGAATCCCTGATGGAGCCAGCAGAACCACTCACACAGATCTTGATTCTGCAGCTTCTTTCACATGTGATTAACATTGGTGCTATGGGTAGTAGTGAGTTAAATAAAACCAGATGGGCTTGCACAGTCCTGGCCATAAACAGCAGCAATACCTTAATCAGAGTATAAAAGTAACTGTGATAGACCAGAAAAATACCTGGCTGGACTGGTATTGTCACTCTAAGTGCGGCCAATTATTTACAGAAAAACACTGAGATACTCTCCCATGACCATGGACACTTTTTTACATACTTTCTCATCTTTTGTCAAAGTTCAGCTCAGGACCTCCTGGTCCTGCAGTTACACCTACACCTCTGACATTGTCCAGTCCTTTTCTTCCGCTAGTATGTATAATTTATTATTCCATATTTGAATGACATGGTATGGTGGGTCAACCTTCATTAGCCATCAGTTTCTTACCATGGGAACACAGACTGCTCCAAGTAATATTCAGACACTTACATATTTCTCTTTCTCCCATTTTCTACAATGATAGGAATATGTTTACTGTATTTTCATATTTTACAAAACTTCTTCCTTTCTTAGCTTTGGAACTGATTTTCTCAGGAAGCATAATGGTGCAAAGCATGTCCAAAAAACCCTGTCAAACCCAGAATTGATGTTTACTGAACCCAGAGAAGAACAGCTGACATTAAATTGTAGAAAAGTTTTATTTCCATTCAGAGAAGGATATTAAACATTTTGGAGTGAAAAGATCCTGAGATTAAATGAATCTCTGACACAAATAAACTTCATATTTATTCATTCCACTTTTCTGTCATGATGTGTTTGATTGATCTATTTTGCATTCCTTAACAGGGAAATTTGAACAATAAATAATGCCTTCAAAGTATTATTGTGTCAGAATCCCTCATTGACTTCATTATACATAATCGAACATGAAAGAAACAAGATAGAAAATCTCTTAGGTAAAAGTATTATAACAAACTGTTTTGTAGCAGAAGATGTAAGAAGTCAACTTCATATGTGTAATTTTATATATTACTACATTACTTCAGTTTCAATAACAGCCAAACAATGAGAATAGTTCATAAATAGGGTAGTTCATAAATATTGAAGATTGCAATCCCTGTCAAGGCCGGTTGAGTTTCAGTTCTTGCCATGACTTCTTGCCCAGAGACAATTTTGCTATGTAGACCATAAATTGTATTATCGGAAGGTTGGTTGGAAAGCATTTTTAGTCAGTAAAGTTAACATAACTTTTAAAATAGTGTTTTCTGGGGTGATGTCTAGTTGCTTTTGGCAGATGCTGGGAGGATCAGATTGACACTTGGTCACAATTTTTATGGAGCAGAGAGAGGGGAAGAAATGGAAGGTCCCGCTGTCAGCTGTGGAGATGGTGGCGGATACAGTGAGAACTTCAGATCTACATCATGAGAGAGGGAATATCACTAGAGTACTACATCAGCAGTGTAGGAGGGATGCTCCAACATTTTAATTTAAAGGATTTAAATTTAAATGCCCTCAGACTTCTCTGTTTTGCTATGCTCTGGAGTTATGCCTGTGGCAGACAACTAAATTTTGGGAACTAAATTAGGGGCCATTTAGTGCATTGAGTGAAATAGAAACCAAAGGGTTGAAGGGTTGCTGTGATATCCTTTGGTCTGATTTGTTTTAAGGTTTCACCTGAATGGTGTTGTCTCCTCTGCGCAATTGGAAATCATGCTGATTTTTTCTAAAACTGCATGATATCTTTTTTGCAGCAACTTTTTTTCTCTGAAGGGTTTAAAGGAAAGCAAAACTATTTGAGAACTCAAATTGAAATTGACAAATAAAAGTGAAAAAAAAAAGGTGAAAACAGGATGGTTCTTTTTGGTGAGAAAAATAGAAACTTTTTATTTAGGAATGAGCCCAATATGAACCTTTCTGTCACTGCATCTAATTAAATACATTGGGATGTTAATGGATCTTTGTACTTACCTTTCTGTCTGTGTTTCAAGCTGTCTGTCATCTGCATTCACTCCTTTAGGGATACCTTCTGGCAGATGATTACAAAAGAGGTCCTCTCCAAGTCCTTAGAAAATTCAGGATTGAAGAAAAAAAGTAGGATACAGGCTGAAGTCCTGGGCCAGAAATAAAGCGATTTGAATTACACTCACAAGCACACCCATATGTCTCATTGCTGTGATAATTGGAAAATCTTCATGTTCAGTTTGTACTGGTAAAGAATTTGTTCCACTCTCCTTTGTTCCCCCCTGTGTAGTCCCATTGCTGCCTTGTGCTGGCTTTCCAAAGAGCTTGGGAAAGAAAAAAAATTTGGTTTTTCTTGTTGTAATGTCATGAGCTCTGTAGTAGTGGGGAAAGACAGTGAGAAGGTGTGACTGGGAGAGGTGAGAGAGAGTCTGACTGATGCTGTTGGGAGCAGCACTGCTGTAGATTGACACTGCTTCTCAAACTGACTAATTAGTATTTTTTACATGAAGGAGCCAAGTCAGCCATCATAAGTAACCCATGGTGGAGGTAAAGGAGACTGACTTCTTTTTTTTCCTACTAGTAGTTGTCACTGAAGCATTCTTAAATCCATAAGTTTTGCATGACATAAAAGATACCTAGGGAGAAAGCAGGATAGTAGCTGTCCTGTACCTGTGGAACAGAGCTTGCTACGGCTAAATTATACCTGAGTAAGCTAGGAAAATCTTAGCACCTAGCCATTCTTTCAAATATATAATGAATATTAACAAGTTAGTGATATTTCCTGGGAGTTGCTTTTTATTGTGTTGGAAAGCTAAATATAAGCCATTTCAAACATTATTTCAACAAACAACTGATTCAGCTCATTTACTTTCTTTACATGATGATCAGTCATGCCAGATTTCCTTTGCTCACAAACTACTCAAGACTAGAGACTGTGTGTTAGACCTAAAGCTGCTAGAAGATCTGATTTGCTGTCCCATGATGAAATTTGGGGTTAATCAGGAAAAAAATGCTAAGGAAAACAATCCTGTGAAAAAATCTCTAAGAGAAAAATAGGAAAAAAAAACCATTGGAAAATATGTTTCAAGATAAGTTTTTCACAGAAAATAATTTTTTAAAAATGAGTTACAAACTTAAACTTTGACTTTCCATTTACCATCATAGGAGAGTCTCGTCCAGCTCATTTACTTTGGTGCAGACTGCTAGAAGATGACAGAAAATATGAGAAAAAAATAATTTTTTTAATTAGTGGGACTTTTCTCACAGAAAGTCTCCCAGAAAGAAAATTATACTTTGAAACTCATATTTTGTGTCTTATCAAGACTGGATCTATGTTACAGCCTGAGAGATAAGAAAGTCTTTTGACTTGGACAGTTTATAGATTCCCAACAGAGACAAGAAAATGCAGATCAGAGAAAGAAAAATCAGCTCTTTTGGTTTTTTAATTGTTTTGAAATTGATTTTCTAATTGTATGAAGTGTTATCCATTAAATCACGTGACCTCTTATCTTGTGCAGTCCGTGACAGGTATAAAAATAGTTGAGATGGGATAAGTTCTCCCCAGTGTTTGACTTCAGTAACTGTACAAACCTTCCTACACAAATCTTGGTAGCTATGATTTGATTCTTTACCTTTAGAATAAAATGAATGAACTTGGAAGAGTTTTAAAATCAGAGCAAGCAAAAATAATAATCCATTTTAAGGAAGAAAGTGGTCATATTGAGGTCAGCTGATATTGCATATGTGAGGTCATCGTATATTACAATATGTCACCAATTTGTTTTGGCAGCTACGGGGACAAGATCATAGTTTTGGGATGACCATGAAGGCAATTTCTAACTGGAAGTATTCCCCAGCTTTTTGCCAGAGCACAGGAGAGTGGAGAAATGCTCCACAGTCCTGGCGTGTAGATGCAGTGCCAACCTGCATTCAAAGTCCTAAATGCAGGGGCAGGAAAAAATTTGTTGCTCTCAAGAGAAAGGTTGTTGGTGGTCCTTACATTAAGCTGTTCCTTGAGTTTAATGTTATCTTTTTGGCTTTTTGATTTTGGCATGCCTATTTATATGCTTATCTAAACTCTTCTGTTTAGGTTTTGCTTAATTCATTTAGGTTCCAATATTCTGAAAATCTCTTGTGTCCCCTTAGATTTCATCCAGCCCATCTCACATACACGGGCTTGGCTCAGTAGATTTTATCCTGTTATAAGGGCTTATATTTCCAGTCAATCTCAGGTCCATCTACATCTCCTCTGACCACTGCCATCTGTTTTAGTTTCTGACCAACTGCCTTCATCACCCTAACGAGTCTATAAATCACACAGAAACTAAGCCATGTGGCCTTACTTGTGCTTACTAATAGGAAGACACCCAAAGGAGACCTCAACATTTCTTGTGTAGCAAATAATTGCCTTATATGGAGGTTTGAACTCTGAGCTTCTCAATAAACTGGTTTTGAAGCAAATATAGGAAGATAAAAAGGAAAATTTATAAAATCAGAAAGGTATACAAAATACCTCAGGCTTTTCTGTGACTGAATACACATCTGAGTGTTCACTTTGAGAGCAATCAGGAGATTTAGTTTGCTTGATGGGTTTATCATTTGAAAAATTTACTATGACTCCTGATAGAATGAAACTATGTTTAGTTGTGCTCTTTTGCAAGCATGGTAGAAATACACTTTAGATTCTGAACTCTGAATAACCTACTTGTCTGTTTGAAAAATGGCTTTTTTGCTGTAGACAACACTGAAAACGAATCATATAGAACTTACAGGAGTATGCTTTTAAAATACTTTTGTAAATACTTGATCAGTTCAGGTCAGCTATTTCTGGAATCACATCACTCTTTCCTTAAATGTATTTCCTCTCAATTTATGCAAATTGTCACAAAACCTGACATGTTCCACCAGTTGTATCAAAAAATTATATTTATCCCTCCATAAAAAATGTGTAGGAACAATATTTTTGTGTGATTCAGTGAGGACGTAAGATGATGGGATATGTGTAGGCCTCATATGCAGAAAAATGGTTAAGCGTCTTGAAAGATGATATTATTTCCACTAATTCTTTAGAAAACAATTTCAAATGTTAATTTTCTAAATTCAGTTTGTGTTCACAAGAAACAAAAGACTAGAAATTGGGCTACTTTTTCAACTAGATTGGGTGGGTTTCTGTAAATGTTCAGTCACTTCTTATTTAATTGGTTTGGTCCAATTTCCAATAAAACAGTAAAAATTTAATTGAATTATTCAGTATCAAACTCACACTATGGCTGAATATTATATTTGTTAGATGATGTTTTGTTTGCTTACAGTATTTATGTCTCATTTACATGACACTCTTCAGCACACCAGGCTGCTAAAAGAATTTTTTTGCTGTGAAGACAGTAAAATATGATTATCAACTCTGGTCTGCATCACTGAAGTATCCAAAAGGGGCACAATATTCCGACTTTTTGGATTTTTTTGTCTTGATATGCTTCTTATTGAAAGAAAGAACAACCCAGTGTGCAAACTATGCTCCTATACACACAAGGAAAGAGGCAGGATCCTATGAATTACTGAAGCAAGCTATCTATTCCGCATGTTTCACTGAACCTGTTTTCTGCTCTTGACTGAATGGTGGAAGGTGAAGGTGGATGTCTCTGGAAGCAATGCTGGAGTTCCCTGGTTCCACCAAAAGTAAAAGTCGACACAGCCCATATTATGTACCTTAATAGATTTGTTTTGTTTGCTTAGCATCCTACTGGCAATTCCGGGATCTATTTAAATTTCACCAAACATGTCCTTGACACTCAGCCAGCCAACAATTTCACAGGACTTTTACACTACTTTTTGGTGTCAGGTAGGTGAGAGTCAAAAGATACCATGAAGATCAGAATGGACTTCTTTCAAAGGCAGGGAACTTTCCAAGTAGGGGATGTGAGGTTTTCTCCCCTGAATAAATTATATTTATATTCCACTATAATGTGCATACTCAAGGAACCTAGAACTTGACAACATGACAGGCAATACTGTATTCTCAGTGCTCCTGCAATCAAATAACTACTGAGCTTTAGGTGCATCATTACATTGAAGAGGTTTACAGAGAGAAACACTGAGCTTGAAGATTTCTATGAAACATTTTCCCCAGGTGTGACAGAGTTCAAAAAGTACCTATTTAGAAATGCAACAAGCAGGTGGACATCACTGCCTGATCAAAAATGAAATCAATGTTTCAGGACAGTGAGAGATGATAGAGGGAGAGAGGAGAAGCTGCCTTGGGAGGGGAAACAACAAAGTAAAATAAGTACTTTGGCAGAGAGACAATAGAAAAATGTAAAAAAAACCCTTAGCAACCCAGATCACAGCAGTTCCTTTTAAATTTGTTAGAATTACTGATCATGTGTTAGTGTTTGGAACATAAATTTATATATTTTGCTGCAGAATGTATTCTTTTGCACTTCTAAAAGGCAAGCCAGAACCTCTCTGCATGTGATGAGCAGAAAAGGACTCCCACTGAAACGCATCAGCCTTTCTAAATCTTTATGATGCAAGAGAGAGAGAGATACATTTAGCTATGATAGATAGATAGATAGATAGATAGATAGATAGATAGATAGATAGATAGATGTCTGCATTAATAAGCAGCATATTTGCTGAGGAGACTCCCTTGAGGATGCTGTGTCCACATCAATGAAACGCCATCAGACTGAGATGTATTATCTTGGCAGCTGTTCTGAAGAGAAACTCACAAAATCTGAGATGGTGATGCCTGCCAACATGTATTAACAAATAACAGAATGAAAGGATTTGCAACCACAAAGTCTGAGCAGATATAACACAGAGATTTGAGAGACCCGGTAATGCAAGACAGCTCATTCAGTTTGAAGGCTGAAAATCTGTCCTGAATTTACTAGGTGATCTATTATTCTAAAGCTTTTGCTGCTAAGATGGTCAACAATTAGTGAAGTCTATAGGGACCAGGCAATCCAGGCTTTCATATCCCAGAAGTGATTGTCTCTTTCACTAAGTGGTTTAGTATGACCTTGAACAAATTTATACAGAATGTTTGAAACAGTTTTAAACCTTATCTACTTTTCAGGGTTTTAAAGGCATACATAATAGTTAAAAACCTTTCATAGTTTTAAATGCAAGAATCATATTAAAAAAAACATTTTCAGGATATAATCACCTATCTTTAGACTTAATTAACCTGTAGATATAACACATTTTGTAATTCCTTAGCTCTTTTTGCTTTTATAAAGAACAACCATGAATCAATGGAGATCAACATGACATCGTCACTGCCTTGAGAAAGGATATATTCTGCCTGTATCATGGTACAGAGGCCTCACAGCATAATCCATGAGCTAATCAACAATAATGTACAGTGATTTAATAAATTCACAGTAGTCCCCATATGATTGTGTACCAAGCTCTGGTTTCAAAATATTTTCAATATACATTAATGTAAAGAACATGATAAATTCAGGAGTATCATTATCTGCTTCTCTAGACATTTGGGAACTTCTGTCTTTATAATTCTAGAATAATCTACCCAAAGCAGTGTTCAGACATCCTAAATTTTACCTTGTATTTCCATATTAAATCCAATGTTGATACTTGAAAGTGAAGTGCAATTTTCCCTTTGTTATACACAAAAACTTGACTCAGTATCTTACTCTAAAGAGAAATATGGTGCAACTTTGGACACAGCATGCAAGACCTAAAGTTTGAAAAATAAAAAAAAAAAAAAAAAAAAAAAAAAGAGAGACACTGGAGGGAGAAAAAAACATCATATGTTGAAAGTTAATCCCAAATGTCTAATGGCAGATTTCTCCTCAATGATGAAATCTTTTGAAGGGTCCAAAAACCCTCTGCAGCCCCAGGAACTGAAACATAAAATTTTGTAACATAAAAGATCCAAGAAAGGTTTTCCTGCTTCAGTTTGCTTCTCAAAAACCAGGAAAATATTCCATAATCATGTTTACTTGGTTTATGGTTAACAGCTATCTCTGGTACTTATGCTTTTATTAATCATTTAAGAATGCTCTGACATGTTCTGATTAAATAATGAGATTACATTAGAAGTATAATAAGCTTGAATTTTGCCAAGTACAATGTTATGCTGGAAGATTACAATGATTTTTATAGCTGGTTTATATACTGGTTCAAACTGAATATCCAGCATCCTCACTGAAAGTAAGTTTTTCAGATCTTATACCAAAAATTACCAGATATTTTGAGACAATTGGTGTGTTCATGGAGCATCTATGACTTTTGCCAGCTTCTCGGGTTGTTTCTGTCACATCTGGAATTTCTCATGCTGTATCCAGTAGTTTCTCATGGCCCACTGAGATAGCTAAAACTCAGCATAGTCACTGTCCTCTACATCACAAGGGGTCGAAAAAGTAGAATTTAAAAGAAAGCAAATATTTTAGTCCTAATTTCTGTTCCATGTGTACTGATAGTTTGGTGAATTATGTGAAGAATAGAGAACTGAAGGTAGCATATGAGGAAACAGATTTTGCTGGCTAAAATTTTAAGACAATCATTATTTGCATTACTACAAATGAGTGAATTCCATCTATGCGTTGGATTGCTGGACTGTCATGTAAGTGATATATTACCTGATCATAACTGACAATTGTTTTCTTCAACAAAATTTATGTTTTTAAATGGAATAATTAAACAACTAGGGGCATTAAACAATAAAAACAATTGCATCATATTTCTCTTTAGGTTTAAGTGATTCTATTTCTGTTATGTATACAGGGGCTGATTAGATAAATTGATAGAATCATAAAATAGTTTGGATTGAAAGGGATCCTCAACGATCAGCCAGTTCCAATTCCCCTGACACAGAGAGGAACCCTTTCCACTAGATCAGGTTGCTCAACATCCCATCCAGCCTGGCCTTGAACACATTGTGGGGCATCTGGGCATCCTGTGCCAGTATTTCCCCATCAGTCTCATCATCTTCACAGTAAAGAAGTTCTTCTTTTTGTCCAATCAAAGCCTTCTCTTTCAGTTTAAAACCATTGCCCTTTGTTCTGTCACTATAGGCCCCAGTAGAAAGTTTCTCTGTGCCTTTTTTACAAGTCCCCTTAAAAAGTTTAAAAAAGTTGCAATAACTTCTCCCTGGAGCCTTATCTTCTTGAGTCCAAACAACCAATGCTCTCAGCCTTTCAATAGTTATTGCCAAATACTGCAAAATGTTTATTACCCAGTTTTGAAAGGTTTTATCATTTTAATCAAATTAACTTGGTTTCCAGGTATATTAATTTGGGTTTAAAGGTGGGAACTGCTGTGAGAGGGTGTTATTAAAGAGTCTAAGGAGAGTAGCCCTATTTCTGCACACCTATGCTTCAATCTCCTAAAAATTTTAAGCAAGAGTTTTACGATTAACATGGTACAACAGAAGCTCAACTATTCCAAAACTGCTTTTTACTTTCTTCAGTACTTAAAGGAGGAAAGAGGGTATTTCACTAGGATTGGCTTTCTGTGTAAATGAGGCCAAATCTCAGGGTAAAAAAAGTTTTATGTCAAGAGTTCTGCCTACAAAGCTGTTTTCAAATACTCTCTTTGCCCAGACAACAGTTGACTATTAACATTACGTTGTCAGTTGCATAAAGGAGTCTGGAGCAGTTACCTGATCATGTTCTGTCTCAGGTACCAAAGCAGAGAACATGAGGAAATATGAACATTCATTTTTAACTAGCAATTAGAGATCCATTTGTGACTCATTCAATATAAAGTTATTACTACTAATTATTATCAATATGGGGAAATAGATTTAGTATTGTTTTCTTCATGGTTTAATTCAGTTTCCATGTTCCTCGTTATTTTTTTTTCTCTGTCAGTTTGCGTAATTCTTGTTTCATTTCAAGAATATTCTAATGTTATTCGGATAATTTTACTCAGGTTTGTCACATTTTCTTTCAAAGTCCTGTTGATGTTTACAAGAGCATTGGTAATGGCCAAAGGTTCTTGAGGAACATTAAATAAATGAAGTTGGACCAAAACCCCATTAGCTTTTCAACCTAAATAAACATTCCTGTCCTCATGGGACTGATGTGTTTTTAGCCCACTCAAAATTAAAATTAACTTTTTTTTATGGCCCACAGAAGTGGTAATTTGGAGTGTCTCATCTCTATTCCTCTGTGTGGACTAGACTCTTGAAGCTGCATTATTTGTATGAAAAATTCCTAATCAATGCTAAGGTTAAGGAAAAAAAAGTGAGCATACTGGCACACCATGTTCTTGTCTGTTTTCAGGAAGAATTTCTCTAGTAGAAATTCTGACTTCTATGCAAACCATATTCATTTTTTGCTTCTAATGTTTCATTTCTCTCCTCTCCCACTCCTTTTCATTTTTTTAAACCATTGTATCTTCCTCTTCTATCACATTTTGAACATTTTGAAACAGAAAATATCTTCCATTTTTATTTGCAGCAATTAGTACAACGGATCATGTTCCTTTGATCCTGGCTTTTGGTCATTGGAGTGAAGCAGATAATGTCAAAGCTGTTGTGAATGGCAATAAAGAGGGAATGGTGTTACTGGATTCTCTGAACACTGATCAAGATCTAGTTGCAACAGATGATACTGACCACACTTTCCACAGACACAAACTAAAATCTTCCTCAAGTCACTAAAATCCTCATTTGTCCTCTTGATATCCCCCTGCTACTTAGTTACTGAGTACTATATGACTATTTTCTCAGAATGCTGGAGGCACTTTGCTGTCTCCCTTGTATCACAGGTCCAGGATCTGTACTTTAGAGAAAGGTGAGAACACACGATGCCATGTTCAAGTGACAGCACACTGTAGCTTTGCAAGGACAAGACACTGTTGAAGATATCCTCCTGGTTATTATCTGAACATCAGCTTACAGGCATGATTTTAGTTGTAGACCTTACTGGTAAATTGGCTTTATTAAACCTTAGATTAAAAAATTACTCCCTGCACTTTTGTTCTTCTTGAAGAGGACCCTGAAGAATTTGCTTTAACCAAAAGCAAACAACTAATTTCACAAAAACATAAAAAATGTGTTTCTTTTGTTATGAAAGATAACACCGAGGTGCTCACAGCAGGTCCTTCTGTATTTGAAACCTTCAGATGCTGAAAATCAACTTGGAAATTTCCTGGGAAGGTTTCAATATCTAATCTGTCTGAATGGAGAGAGTCATTGACAGTAAAGAGACTTCGTTATCAAGCAGGGTATTGTCACATAATAACATATTACAGGTAAAATGGGGATTACAAAGATATTGGCAGATACCTAATTAAATCATGTAAAGCACATAGTATTTTAGAGGTAAATGAGAAAAAAAAAAGAAAAAAAAGGAAGTAGAATTTAATTTTTTTATTTCGTAACCCACAAAAATACCCAGGAAAAAAGTGAAGTTTTCAGAACTTCAACCAGAGTTTTCTGCCTTAAACTGCTACACTGAGAGAAAATCAACATAACATCATTAACTTTTATACAGGAACAATTCCCAAAAGCAAAAACTTGTCTTTAATGCCACAATATACAGTAATGAAAAGCTGACAAACATTCAGGAGTTCACTAACACAGGAACACATATAGGGGAGGAATATGATCATTTGCAAACCAGCAGGCATCATTGTGGATTTCCACCTGCCAGCCTTGTTAATGTTATTTTTTACTAATTTTTACAGCTTATTGCAGCCGTTGGTTAAAATTACCTCCATTATTCATGTGCTTCCCAGAATTACAAATCATACACATGCTGTGGGGATAGGGATCCTTGCAAAGCAGTTTTTCATGTACATACCAACAAAGCCCAGTGCAAATCTCCTCAAACATATTTATCGGAGAATTAAAGCTGTTTGCTAATAACAAATTGGAAATCTGTGGTGCAGAAATATTATGCATAACCCTGTAAATCAGATTAACTGGTGTTCCTTCTTTCATACGATATATTCCATAAGGAGCATCTGTTCAAGCCAGTGCCTGATGACCTGGCACTAGATCAGAGAGCTCTCTGCTTTCTGCACTAATTTTGGAATGCGGTCCAAGCGGGAACATCATTACTTAGAGTCAAATCTATTTTACACTGAGATTAACATACTGTGATACCTGCTCATTGTGGTCCATTACTCCTTGTGCCATTTGAGCACTCAGCTATGGTGTTTTCAGTGGCTCCTGTGCTCATTCTCTTAAATGCTGGTACATTCCATAACATTGACATTCCACAGGGCTGTGGCCTTTTTTCAGCAAACACGCCATTATAGCTGATGAGGTAATAGTAATGCAAAGAGGTTTGAAAAATCACAGAAGTTTGCTGCAAGAGCTGACTTGCTTTTTAACTAGTATTTCATTGAATTAGACAAGAATAATATTAACATCAAGAAGACAATTTAAAAGCTATTGGAGACATATCTGTTTAATGCTGAGGATGAATAACAGTGAGGGCAAATTGCAAAAGAAGATGATGAGTTCATCATGTCCTCAAATAAGGAAGGAAAAGGAGCTTTAGATGTAACTGACTCTAGGAAAGGATCCAAGGTGAAATTCTGTTATGCACCTCAAGTATGGAGATGCTGTCTATGGGAATTGTCTGTTTGCACTGTTTAACATAATCTAGAACTGGGCTTGTAATGATGGAGTCACTTGAGGAATGGTTAATTGAGGCTTAGGATCTCGACACATGGATGTAAAGGACTAGGAAGGCAACAGGCTCCTAAACCATACTGAAATAAGAGGCTAATTTTTCCCCTAGCTGCTTAAAATAAAAAGTAGCTAGCTTTGCCGAGTCATCAATTTCAAATAATGGGGGATTACTTAATATCCAATGGTCCAGCTAGTCAGTAGTCAACAGTTGTGACTGTGATGCCAATAATGAAAGGATACCACCACTTTATAACAAACACATTAAATTTTCACAGCTGGTGCTGAGCCATCTAAAAGAAGATAAAGGAAGTTTTCTATCACCTACAGTTTACAAAATATTCTTTGGGACAATATTTTATTTTTTTTATTTTTATTTTGTTTTCCAGCCAGTGGAACCAAAAAAAGCTGACAGAAACATGGGAGGTTTCCCAATATATGCAAAGATTTTCTAAATAACCCAGTCCTTTCACTGGAACTTAATAGGAAAAAAATTCCTAAATTTAGTATTTGATTCCTTCTCTGGCTCAGTTTCCTACTCTTATGTGAAGGACTAAATCACTTCCATGATGACAGTCTTACTAGAGTTGGCAAATTATTTTTAAGGGTGAGAAACATTCTTTTTCAGGTCCAAAATTACATTGAACATTTGATCAAAAAATACCTTGCAGATCAAGATGATTTTCCCTGTGAGGAGGAGAGAAGATTTTTGTGAAATTAGATTAGTGAATGAGAATGGTCAGGGTCAATGCCAGATTGGAAGGAGCTTTGAGCAATATATCAAGTGAAAGGTGTCCTTGCCCATGTTAGGGAAGCTGGACTAGATGAGTTTTGAAGGTCCAATTCAAACCACTCCATGATTAATGATTCTGTGATTTAGCATGTTTTGGGTGGGTTTCTTTGGATGTCTGAAAATAAGACGACTAAGCAAACCAAATTATACACTCTACAACTCTAGTCACCTCATCTATCAAAAAAGGAAAGGTGTGTAAATAGGTAAGTGTATCATCTCCTGCAGTTGCTGGTTCCACTTCATTTGCTATAAATGCAACAAAAGCTGTGCCCAGGAGGATGACTCAAGATCCCAACTGACAGGGTTAAGATAACAATCAAGTGTTAGAGTGGGAAATTTATCTAGACTTATTTTATAAAAAATCAGATGCCTGACATTTTGCAATTACTTTTCTTTAACAATCTTAATGTGACTTTATTTCCATTCTCATTATTTTCTTTTCTTGTGTAATTAGAATAATGTATTTTAGAAAAGGTGCTCTCTTACCCTGACTTTATGTCATGCTTGAGGTGGTAAGGCCAAGAACTTAGCAGGGACCTGCAAGCAATATTTAGTTCCAGTTGTGCTTATAATAATTAAAGATACAATGTTGAAAGGTATAAATACATGCGAGCTTATCTATCTATCTATCTACTCAAAACTTCGCTTTATCAGCAAAGTAATATATAAAAAATCTTCTCCTCATCCCCTTTCTATCTTCTTTCTTTCTCACTGGTACATATTTTTATGTATCTCTACCACCTTTTCAGAAGAATTTTTCTTTAGTAATTACACATACAGTCACTACCTGCTACAATACACCACGGTCAGACATTTCTGAAAATCAACTGCTCCCATGGTGTGGGTTGATTTTTATGATCTTCATTAATACCTGAAGTCAATACAACGTGCCAAGTGTATGCATGATGAAAAGGGCTTTGACTTCCCCAGTCAGCCTCGAGCCTTGCACCTGATAGGGAGCCCAGATGAAATTTAACCTGAAGCTAAAATCATGCAGAATGTTGTCATCTCTTTGTACATAGTACTTTAAAAAAAAAAAGCAAATCCAGACATTAAGGTTGGTTTTGTTTTATTCTTTAATAATTTTAATTATATATTTTTTCTCCCTTCCTCTGATATTTACCCCAGTGTTTTTTTCATAAAAGATCTTTTATCATTAGGTGCTTCACTGTTAATGAACACTGTCATTAAGTGCAATATCAAGTGTTTAAACAGGCCCATGAAGTTTTCAAGAGATTTGTAAGCTGGTGTTTTTGAAAAGGTAAAAATAAAAATGAAGCTCTGAGGAAGCTTTAAATATGGACAGAGAAAAAAAGCCCTTTTGACATCTCAGTCTATTTCCTGCTTCTTCTTTCTGTGTGCTCCTTAGTTATACTTTTAATTAAATTAAGTCTAGGCAAGTTTAGATTTCAGATTCATTCATAAAATCACACAGGGAAAGTCTCCTGCCACAGCCTTTTGGATCTAGTTGTGCCTTGTGGGTATACCTCTGAAAAGAATGCAATATTGAGTATCTTTCTACCCCTTTTAAAAAGTATATGTCTGTTCTGGAATGAACAGCACCAGAGATTGTTGGGAATACAGTTTCTAATATCCTGATTTTATAAATTTACAGCTCTGAAGGAAATGTGATTTTTTTTTTATTCTTAGCAAATGGAAATTCTCCAATGAAAAAGACTACAAACAATTCAAATCATTAAAATATTTTGCTTTAGCATTACAGGAAGGAAAGTTTTATTTTACAGAACAATTTTGAATCTTTTGGCTAATTTTTCCAGAATTTTTGGTTTAACTACTACAAAGAGAACCTCTTCCTTTTGCCCAATTTCTAGTCAGGTCAACACCATCTTTAGAAAACTTTGCAATGTTTCTGTGTCCTGGCTGGCATCCTCAGCACTGTCCAGTTAAAAGCCATTTGTAAATTTCATTAACATTGTTTACTACCTTTTCAGATCATTAAGGAAAAAGCTAATATGATGGATGACAGTGTTTAGCACATCACATGAGGCCTTCTTGTTCAGACTTGAGCGTGTTGCAGTCAAAAAGAGCTTCAGGTTCTCTGATGACCTTGGCCAAAAGGCTTTTACTCTGTGTCCTTCCAGAGGAACCTCAGAGCTCTGGAATTACTGCAGATATTTTTAATCCCTTCTTGGGTAAAACCTATCTGAGGTGCATAAATTTCCAAAACACTGAAATAAGGTAACACTACCTCTTTTTGAAAGAGAAACAGAGGAAACAGCTCAGCCACCTGTATTTCATTTCTGCAAAAAATAAAAAAATTTTCTTAAGAAATGGGTACTTTCCTTCTGCTGTCAGAAAGAAGGGACAATGTATTCTTAAAAGTAAATCATATCAAACCAACCTAGTATCCAGTTCAGAACATTTGTGTGGAATGAGTGCCTTTACCTTAAAACCATAGAGAAAGAGGATATGAATCTAACTTCACTGTGTTAGGTGTAAAATAGAACTTAAACCATTGTTCAAACTGTATTTCTCACTTTCTAACAGGAGACATAACCTCAATGTCTTTCTCATAGGTCTGCCTTGATTCCCTTTTTAATTATATTTCCAGTGATTTGAATTATGATAAACAGAGTACGGTTGTTAAATCTGTAAAGAGCACCATGTTGGATGACTCTGCTCCTAGAACAGAATATTCTAATGCTTAAATACTGGATCAAGAATGATTGACTGAGAAGCAGTTCTGCAGAAAACAAGACCTAGATAATTAAAATGGATCTCAATTTATACTTGAGTCAACAGTGTCATTCCATTTTTAAATAAGGTGAATATCCTACCTAAATTACACAAAGAGGTAATAAGTTTTTGAGGCATGAAATTGCCTTTCAATTCTCTTCTTCCCAGGCAAAGTACTAGATGGTAAAGTACCATATCTTAAAAAAATCTGTACATTTGCCTGTCTAGACAACATAAACTAATTGGCAATCACCCACAAGAAAACCAGAATACTGGACTTGTTTCAGTTTTGAAAAATAATAAAAAATTAGGTGGAAACATGGTGATTGTCTTAAAAACTGTTGAGGGCTTTTGAAAAATCAGTTTGAGAAACTATTCTCATATTTGATAGAAAATATTTAATAGGGTCAAATTCAAAGAGAACATAGAAAAACAGGTTAAGAACTAGGGAAGGAAAGCTTATGAAAAGACTAGTTTGGCTTTGGACAGGCAGCCATGAAATCTCCACTACTGTTGACAGCTTCTAAAACAAAAATGATCGGGCAATTTTCAGTAACTAATTATGCTTTTGCTATAGGGCAGCTTAGTCTGAAATTCAGCAAATCACAGAATCACAGGATGGGTAAGGTTAGAAGGGACGACAGTGGGTCATGGTCGAAGCTCCCTGCTCAAACAGAGCCATCCCAGAGCACACTGCATAGGATTGTGTCCAGATGGTTCTTGAATATCTGCAGTGAAGGAGACTCCACACCCTCTCTGGGCAATCTGTTCCAGTGCACAGTCACCCACACAGTGAAGAATATCATATTCTTGCCTTCAACCCTGTTCTGTTCCTATTTTCTCCTTCTCTGGTTTCTGCATCCCAAAGCTGAGGATCACAGTGTCCTGGTGATACCATCTGAAGGTACAACTCAAAAAGCACCTTTACCCCAAGATACTCAAACATATTTTTCAAATATTCTTGTAAGAATTCAATCTTTATTATCCACCAAGAGGCAAAAATTATCCAATATGCTCCTGAAATGAGAACATCTGCAAGAAAGAAGCTGGTCCCACAGTATTGGTCTTCTCATCCTTCACAGTATACTCCAAGAACTGTAAATATACCCCAAGGAACTTCATATTGCCCCCTTCAAACTCTTTTGACAAGCACTCCCAGGAAATACAGTCAATAGAGCTGCCTTCCAGTTACCATACTAAAAATCCATGGATTCCTGGTAGACCTCTCTGTTCTCCAAGTTCAAATTGAAAGAGTCACAAAACTCACTCTTGTCCCAAATGAATGTTCTGATTATGAAAGTGCATAATCATTTAAAGTGAAAATAAAGTGTACTCTTCAGACTACCCCTGCCATTATCTCCAGCTACTGTTGGGAAATTTTACATGTTGTTTTTAAAATGAATGTTAGACAAACAGTGGTTGATACTACAATAAACATGACATGATCATTATTACAACGAAGCAGAAGTGAGTTTTTCTGAGGGAAAACTGTCATGTTTCATTCAGTCTGACCAATTTAAATAGTGCTCTATTACTGCAGTTATCTGAGTTTTCCATAATATGTTTATTCTTGCACCACCACTGTCAGGGAAACATTTTTACATTCATTTCACATATGAGGACAGAAGGCAGAGAGGAAGGCACTTAGCAGAAAAGTCAAGATAATTGAAAGCCTTCAGAATCTAATAATCCCTGAATTTTTCTTCCTTTTGCTGGATGACTTCTGGTATTGTTCATCTACTGCATCAACAAAATAGGACATCACGTGTATTTTTGAAAAGACCAGATGCAAACCATAACAGAGTTGAGAATTAATATTACATGAAGTTATGTTCCAGTTTGTAAATTTATAGAAGTGTAATGTTTTTCATTTGTAAAACAGACCAACTCTTTTGAGAAATATAATAATTAATAGCCTAAATTAGAACTGGGACTAGTCCAAATGCCAGTGAATAAACCCCAGGCAGCTGAAGTCCTTGGGAAATCACTATCCACAGTGAAGGATACAGAATTACAGACCAAAGATTTTCCACTGCAAAGCCCTCTCTGTTCTGTCATAGCATTTGTCTCCTGGAAGAAACAGCCTGCCGTATTTCAGGTGCTCTCATTTCTACCTGAAAACCAAGTGAAAAATGAGAAGTAAAACCCTGAAGGAAAATGAAAGAAAAATTGGGCATCCCTGGGGTCCACTAGGAACTGTTCTTTTATTAATGGAAATGTCTTAGTGTCAGGTAGATAGAAACAGATATTTCCCAAACAGAAAGTACAAAAAAATCTTAATCTCTCCAGTCTGAAAACAAGGAGAGCAGTCAGAGATGGCAGTGTGCTCCTGCAAGAGCTGTCAGACTTTAAATCCTCTAGTAGACATTAGCATCATGTAGGACTTCAAACACTGCTCAGTGGGCAAGGGCCACAAAGCTGCAGACATGCCAGTTAGCAGGAGGGATCAAAGGAAGAATACAGAAAAGGCTGTTTCCACACTGTTCCCTTTGCTCACATAACAGCAATATTTAAATGAGTTTCTCTTTTAAAGTTATGAGGTGATAATTTAAAAATAAATAAAAGTGGGGTGCATTAAACTGTGAAAATAGGTCATCATTATCTTGAGAAATTAATTTATTATTTCAAAATAGCTTAGAGAAAATGAGAGAGAAGAGACTTTGATATCAAACTGATACTTATGAGCTTAGATGAGGAGATAATGAACAGATTTGTTTAAATTAATTAAGTACAGTCATATTTGGAGTATATGTTACTTTTCTAAAATAATTTAAAAGGTGGTTAGTTAAACAAGTACCTTATGAATAGAGCTGGTCTAAATGCTTTTGGATGAGAACTTCTAGTCAGAAAATACCTAGTAGCTGAAACTTAACCTCACAGAAAAGAATTAATTAATTTCCTAATTAAACGTGTTAATTTTTTTTAAATCTTCAAATATTTTAGCTAATGACTCAGAAATAAAAAGTTTCCAGATTCAAAATACATCATTGATTTTATTTTACCTTGTAGAAAGTAATATGAGTCTTACATTAAATGATGAAATAGACAATATCTAAATTAAGTATTATAATTTCCACACATTATTTCTGTGGATTGAATTTTAACAAGATTAGAAGTAGGGAGGCTTTGATTAGCTAACAGTTCTGTGATTATGAAAACATTTCATGTCCTCAAATGTAGAAAACTGAAAACTTCAAAACTCTTCACAGAAAAGGAAATTAGGCTTATAACTCGCATGATATCATGGTAACTTAATGTTTCTTTATAGTGACAGATCTTGAATTTACCAAGCCACTGGGGACATAGGCAACCCTTTGGGGTCTGAGTTTTATGAGTATTTGTTAATAGATAAATGCTGTTTGAAGAGCTTTCAGTTTAAACAGATAAGATTAACATCCAAGAAAAGACGTACATGATTCTCCACTACCACATGGACGGCTAAAGATAGAGTCCTAACTGTGACCATCAGTGGTGAAGTCCCCTATGAGGAACCGGATGTTAGATTGTGTCCTTTGAATCACTTTGAGAGTGTCTATGCTTGCAGAAGGCAAGTACAGAATTTTAAAAATGGAGTAAGTAGCATTCTTAATCCCTTAGGGAATTTTTGCCCTGTGCAGCTTCTTTGCTGAGCAGGGCAGAGAGAAGGTTTCTCCAAGCCCAGCCAACATTGCCCATCTGCCTCACTGGAGAAGTCATTTCTTTGGAGAAACCTTCTATCTGTACAAAAGTGTGTACATACTTATCCTTTTTTTCCATGTAATTCAGACTTTCATATTTAATATTTTATGAGGAAAGAGCCCAAAGGTCTTTAAGTTCCTATTTAGCACTCAAGATGATTGAAGTGGAACAGCCCAGCCTCTAAGTGATTATTAAGGAAAAAGTCTGGCCAGAAATATTTAAGTGGAATATATTTGGAGGAACTATTCGCATTTAAGTTGTTTTTAATGGGTTGCTTTCAAAAAGAACTTTTTTATTTTATTTTTATTGTTTTACACACATATATTTAACATAGAAACTGAAATTCCATTTAGAAATCATTTAAATAAAGTATTTGGAACAGATGAAAAGAAGTTGGGTTTTCTCTTTTTTTTTGAACACACACAGATAACTCCAGAATTTCAGGCATATGTGTTTTGATTTCATTTGGTTTGTACCCTTTAGAATAAAATAACACTCTATTGTCATGTTCTATTTGCAGACATCACTACACAGAAGGCTATGATTTTGATCATGTTATATCAGTAGCATGTGCTTGCTCCAGCTGCTCAAAAGACTTGGTTTATGCCCTTATTCTTAGTAGTGAGGTACTTCAAAAGACCCATAGTCACAAGGGTTAAATGTGGGCAATATCTACTAGGTAGTAGCAGGTACTATTGGTGTTTTTCTGTGATTAATTTGAATTTTAACATTCAAAGACACCTCTAACATTTCCATTTGGGAAACACCCCCATATCCTCAACTTTTGGGAAGATCATCCTGCTAATCAACCAACATGTTGCCTTTCATAAATATACTCTATTACTCCCACATGCATTTTCAAAATTATACCAAAGCTATACCTTCTTTTTTTAGATTTCTGGCAAAGTTCATCCTTTTGGTGAAAAAGGAAACTGCTTTCCCACTCTCATTGCTTCAATGCTACATGTATATATTTGTGGAAAATGAAGCTCTGTATTCCTTTTATTTCTTGCAAAACATATACCGCAAATTTTAACCTGACTTGACTTCTTTTCTGTGGCTCAGATACAGCATAGGATACGATTCTGGTTTGCTCTTCCTTGTCTAGAAAAATAATGAGAGCATTTCTGCCTAAATAAATATGCTTTGTGACAGGTAGGATTATTACCAGCCTAATGAATGACAAAATGCATTTCTTCTGTTTCACTCAAGGCTCTTCTTCTTTTGCTTTGTGAATTTTCACTGTGACCTGCCAGAAACAATCCTGCATCTTAAATCTCTCCTAAAGGTTGATGCTCACCTATGGTCACTGAAAATCTTTTAAACCAAAGAACTATCTGATAACAATTTGCATGTACAGCTATTGATAAAAAAAGCTCTTTTATTCAAGAGTGCATGTGAGACATCCCAAAAGTTCCTGGGTGGGAGAAAAGGTAGTTCATTCTCCCATTTGGCAGTAGAGAATTTTCACCCCCTATTGATAACCTTTAATGTGATATGGCAGATGTCAGTACATTTTGCTAACTATTTTAAGAATTAAAACATTGGTTTTTGGCTGTGTAATGCACAGGAGATCCTAATGGTTTATGGTTAAGTAGTCTAATTGGCTCAATTGCTGAGCAGGAGGGGAAGCAAGAGCCGCCTGCATTTTGCCTGACCCTTTTCTATCAGATTGAAGTATTATTATGTGCTGCACTATATTAAGCTTCATCTGGAAAAAAAAGCACAATCTGTTCTTTTTAATCTTCTTAATAGTTTCTAGTACTGATTCATGGGAAGTGGAACCAACAGATTGTTGTAGTTAAACTGTAGGTGGGTACACATATGCTTGAGTTTTGAACAAAATTCCAACTCTGCAGCAGCAATAGGTCTTTTGCATGATGATGTAATTGGTTTTTTTTAAAAAACATGAAGAGACATATGGGAGTAGCTCTTGGCTGGGCTTAGGGCCAGACGTTCAGGTAGGCAACATGCAGGATCCAGGCCGGTATTTTAAAAGAACCCGGCTGCCACTTGTTGCCAGGAGGACACATTTACAAAAACCATCTGCTGCTAATAGCTCTGATCACAGCAGCACAAAGTTTCAGGAGGACAGGAACAACCACTAGAAAACTGGGATACCTCCTCCAGCAGAACCAGTTGCTGCATAAAGGTGCCATTTCCACATACTGAAATGGAGAAGGAGTTTGCTGGGGCAAGAGGAGCTGAATTTAAATCAACCATACTTTAGCTCCAGCTTGTGTTGTTTGCGGAGTCTTTTCTGCTGATCTGGAATGAGGCAAGCAAGAGCAAATCAATCACCCCCTCTGTTGAACATTTCCTTCTCTTTTAGAGGCAGAAACAAAATAGCTACATGGATAAATTCCGAGGATGTAGGCAACTTTCATCACAGGGGACTCACAGAAGAATGTTAGTTTGTTTCCAGCTCAGGAGTTCTGAATTAATTTTCATTTGGAAGTGAAATTAAAAACTACATAAGACATCACCATTGTCCACCCATTTGTGCAAACCCTGAAGTCTCCATATCCTTTTTTCTGTGCCATAGACTTGGCCAAACAGTGGGAACTGTCCAGTTGGTGGAAACTTGGTCTTGCTGTGGCAGTTTTGGTAGTACAACTATAGGTGTACCAAAGAACCACGTCCTTAAGGAGGCCAGTTCCATACGGAAAGTATGGAGATCTCTTCCACTGTGAACCGTACATCTCATCCTCAAGGAAATGACAGAATCTACCTTATCTGCTTTCCCACTCTCATTCCTTCAATGCTACATGTATATATTTGTGTACATACATGTTTTATTCAGAAAGAAAGAGCCCAGTGGAAATTTTTCCTAATATGTGGTGCAAAAAAATTTAACAGAAAATGTTTTCTTTTTCCATCAAGGAGTGTTCATTATCCCCACAGTATAGCTCATACTAGATATACATACCTCATCAAACCACTTTCACAACAGGAGAATTCACTATGAATAATTAATTGCATAGAGTTTAATCAGCAAGGCAAGAGTACTACTGGTGTATTTGTGAGTGTCTTGAAGCAAAGCTGCTTTCTGTTTTCATCAAATCTCTGTTGAGCTCATGTCATAGAGCTGTAGTTTTCCCAGCTGGAGATCACAGTGACTCTCAGATTTGGACTGCCAGGATGTATTTTCTTCCAAATGTTAAGAACATAACATTTTCCTAAGTACCCCTGGTAGTTTAACGTTTCCTAAGATTTTGGATGACACATAACTTTCTGTATGGTTTCATAAAATCTCCCTGTATTGATGCTTGATGAAAACATGATGTTTGTGCTAGAGCAGACTTTAACTGATTGGAAAAGAGTTAATGCATTTAGTGCTCACCAAAAAAACTGCTATTTTTCAGTACTGTATTTAAATCAACTCACAACTTTATACCAAGCCTGAGGATAAGCCTTTGTACGCTTTCAAACGAATACTGCAGTATTTGGAACATAGAAGATATGCAGTTCTTTAAGTCAGCTAGACCTGGCTGGGAATTTTCCACTGAGAGTTTTTTGACAGAGGATGAGATCTTCAGAATTTCAATCTCTTTGGGTGCTGTAATTTAACCCCAGCCAGCAACAAAGCAGGTACAAAGGTAGCTGCTTACTCACTCCCCCACCAGAAGGATCAGGGTGAGAATTAGAAAGGTAAAAGTTAAAGAACCCCTGGTTTAAGACAAAGACAGTTTAACAGGTAAAGCAAAAGACATGCACACAAGCAAAGAAAACATGGAATTAAATCACTGCTTCCCATAAGCAAGCAGGTGTTCAGCTGTCTCCAGGAAACTAGGGGCCCATAATGTATAATGGTGATTTGGGAAGACAAACACCATCACTCCAAACACCTCTCCCTTCCTCCTTCTTCCCTGCACTTTATATACTGAACATGATGTTATATGGTCTGGAATATCCCTTTGTTCAGCTGGGCTCACCTGTCCCAGCCTCCCAGGCACCCCCAACTTCCTCGCCAGGTGACAGCATGAGAAGTAGAAAAGGCCTTGGCTCTGTGTAAGCCCTGCTCAGCAATAGCAAAAAACATCTCTGTATTATCAACCCTGTGTTCAGCACTTATCTAAAACATAGCACTGTATGAACCACTGTGAAGAAAATTACTTCTACCACAGCCAAAACCAGCATATTGAGATATACAGTTTTCCCTCAAATTTTCAAATTCTATGGCAAAGATTGACGGTTTCCTTGTCCTTTTTATTTTCTATTGGAAAATATGAAATATAACACTTAATGTTGATCCAGAATGATCTAAATGAGAATAATTCTAGACAAAGTAGTATATTTCATGTCAGACAGATTAATTTTATTTCGGAAGGCCTCAGAGTTAAATATGACTGACCCCCATTTTTTCTTCAGACTGACTTTGACAGCTACAATACATATTTCATGAAGTACCATGATTTTGACCTCTAGCTGAACTGTTTTAGCATCCCATGGGAGTCATTTGATGCTCATGTACCACAGGAAACAGAGTTTGCCCTAAGGGCATGACACAGGGGGAAGCACTGGACTCCTGATTTACTACTCTCCGGAAGCACTGCAACAACTGAGTTTAGAAATCCAGTGACATTTTGTCCAGGCACAATTTACATGGCAATGTGGTTTCCAGTAGGCCTAATCACAGCAAGGAGTAAAATGAAAGTCACTTTAGGTAGAGAGACCTGCATTCAGGTTGCCATTCTGGTTGGGTACAATTTGGAAATTTAGTGGCCTCAAGGTCTCAGTGATTCATTCCTGATGTGAAAGGAGGATAATGTCATTTCCTGGGTTCTTCTTCTTTGCCTCTTTTGACTATTTGGATGGTAAGATCCTAAAACTGAGGACTGTTTTTACATTCATATTCAGTGTTGAGTGTTACAAAGCCTCCAAGCTGTAGCACCAGAGTAATAGCGGTGACTCCCCAGGTGGGTAAGATGAATCCTTGATGGCTCCAATGTCCAAAGCAAAAAAACCCAGATGACAGCCCAAATCCATGTCTGATCCTCACTGCTTCACATACGTTTTCACTGTCAGTGCTCCTATGTATTTGCAGTTCTGCTGGTAAGAGAGAGAATTTTTCTTCCATTTGCAAGGTAACAAATTTATGAAGGATCAACTGTTTCTTGCAACACCATTACTTTAACACTCAGAGTTTTATTAATTAATTAACTGATTGCATTTCTGCGGAATATTACTGAGGGTTTAAGACATTACTTTTGAGAAAGATTTCCTTCCTCAGAGGCCTTCTTTTTTAAATGAGACATGAAACAGATTTCAACAGCCAGATGGAGGAGCACAGGGAACCAGACACACAATCCTGGTCAGGATGAATGTCAGTGGTATCAGTACATCCACTGTTTAAGCACTGTGATTTTTATGTAGGCCTGGCAGTGAAGAAAGTTTCTGTGGTGAGACAGAATAAAGGAATAAAAGGTACATGTCTGTTAATATCTATTACCAGTTTATCCCCATAAAGGAAGAAGAGATTGAAAGAAAATATGAAGCATTTTCCCCTGGTAGAAATTTAAGTCAGAATAAACAAACAGGAAAAAAACCCAGGAAAAACACTAAAGCATATTGAGTTCTTCTGCAATCTTGTGATCTCTGTAATGCTAACCCTCAGTTTTGACATTCATTCTGCAGTAGAAGTTTTTCCTTCAGCAAAATAAGTTTTACCTCTAACTAAAAAAAATATTGCTTTTCAGAATGCATTATGAATTAAGTGATGTATGAGCTTTTTTTTTTGCATATATTTAAAATATTACACCCAAAAATTAATTCTCAACCTATATTTTTTATTTTACTGAAGTAAATCACAGAGCACTTGGCCCCATTTAGTCAGTTTAAGAGAATCAGAAGAGATTGCCATTTGTACAAACATTGTTTTACACATTGTGGACCAGATCCTTACCAGTAGTGAGGTACACAACAGCCTTTGGTTTCAGCAGAGATGCAGGCTCTTGAAGAAGTGAATTTTCCAGGAAAAATTGTTGATTTTGTCTAGAAAAATTGAATAATTAAAAGGTTAAAGTGATATTGTTAAGATTGGTACAGTGATCTCTGTGCAGATACGTAACACATTTAAAATATCTGATGTTTCTAAAGCAAGAAAATCTGCTGCAGATTGTAATATACGCATTTGTGTTTCTGTCTGTACTTAGGAAACTATGGTGAAAGCGGAATGGAAGCTTTCAAAGACATGGCAGGCAAGGAAGGGATCTGCATTGCCCACTCCTACAAGATCTACAGCAATGCTGGCGAGCAGAGCTTCGACAAGCTGCTGCGGAAGCTCCGGAGCCACCTGCCCAAGGCGAGGGTGGTGGCCTGCTTCTGCGAGGGCATGACTGTGAGAGGCCTCTTGATGGCCATGAGGCGCTTGGGACTCGCTGGAGAGTTCTTGCTGCTGGGCAGGTGAGTAACACTGCAGTTGTAGCCAGCTGCTTTAATCAGCAGGGCACAAAAAAGAAGATGGTCCAGTCAAGTGTACATAAAGCACAGACTCATGGCCTCTCCTGTGCATGTCTAAAAGACTGGAAGTAATGTCAGCTGTGTCATAGCAGTACAAACTCTACAAAGACTTGCATCATTCACATGACACGCCAGGCAAACACAAGTCTGCTTGGCCACTCTTAGCAGCATCATGTAAGGGAAAGCTGGCTCACAGATCTTTGATCTGTATCACCCTTTCTGTTCACTGCAGTTTAAAATGCCTTGTGTACATGTACAGCCTGAAGCTGTGTCTCATTCCAGTAACTCCGTGTTAAGAATTGCTGATGCTGATGTAATTGCTCTGGATGTAGCTGATATAGAACTTCCCAAAACAAAGTCTGTTAACTATCACCTCTTCTTCCTGAGCCAATGTGCTGATGTGCATACTGTCCTAAGGGCAATATACAGGTAATTCCTTCTCTTAGCTCAATGATATCAGTGTTTCCTTTCCTAACTGCCTAAGGAAGAAAGGAAAATCACTTAGTGTGTGTTCACCCAGAAGGAAAAGATGTAGCCATCAGGATTCTCTCTACAGTTAATCGAGCAAAATAGGACCTTCTTAGGTCCCTTGTTTTTAATGTGAGTGTTTCAAGTAGCTCAGAGACATCACGTTCTAGAAAAGGCCCTGTACAAAGGCTTTCTTGATCACTAGCTTTGGTGAAAAAACCTGCTCGTCAGCTGTTTAGAGTAGATTGAAGCAAATGTCACCTCCACTATCTATAGATGAATCTGGTGGGTGTTTGCTGTCTTCTTCTGTCCTAAATACAAGAAATTGTCAACTATCTGCAGCAGTTTCCAAATTTAGAAGCACATACGCATTGTTTTCAAAAAATATGTTGGCCCTTAACTGCTCCAGACCTCAAACTATGCATAATTTTGTATGGGATTTATATACAAAAGTGTTGAATTTTGCCATCTTAGGTACTTTTATGAATGAGGACTTCAGGAATTGCTGATTGTGAATATGAGTAGAACAATTCAGATTAGCTCTTCAAAAAAAAGAAAGGTCTAGAGAGAACAGGCTTTGAGGCTTTGCCTGGGGTTTTTGTTTGTTTTATTTTGTTTCTTTGTGAAAAATACCTGTTTCTAGCTGCAGTGGGAATTGTCATGAATAATTATAAGTTGTTATTTAGTATATGATTTCCATTGAGTAAATTGAAAGTGATAGCTTCTCTTAGAAGCCTAAACTGTAAAGTGTTTCAAATTGAAACAAAAATCCTTAATTCTACCTGACCGTTTGGTGTGTATCCATGCCTGTGGCAGTACTACACAATGTAATTGTGGAAAATGTAGCATGAACTGGAAGTGTTTAGAAAGAAAGAAAAAGAAAAGTGTAGGAATTTTTTTCTATCCTTTCTATTTATTATCAGAGATTCCAAGGTAATGGTTGAGAAGTGGGTACTCAGACACAGGTTAACAAGTCTCCAGCCAGTAACTGCTGCTTCAGACAAGGATAGTGTGAGAGATATAGTCTCTCTACATATGGCTCTGCACTTCAGTGATCCCAAAAATATTGGAGCATCCCATATTTTTCAATAGATTTGTATCCAATTTGTTACCAAAATCAACTATAAGGCAGGGAAAAACAAAGCCAGCAAGCAAACAAACAAATAACAAGTTTTGCCAATTGAGGGCTTTTGTTAGGCTTTGAGCTGCCCTTAGTCTGTAGAGCAGTGTTTTATGTTTCTGCCATGCAGCAAGAATCATGTGTAGGTTGTGGGAAACTGTGGAGTGACAGTGTTCAACAAAATGCTCATTCTTACAAAAATATTCTCCTTCCACTGTAGGCTAAAGTCTAGGCTGTGAGGCGGAGGAAAAAGAAAAAAGCAAAAGAACAAACAGGGAACTTGAAAGAAGACTTCTTGACTTAGATGGGGTGTAAGACAATAATATCATTGTCCAGTAATAAACCGAGTTCCTGTGGGGATTTAAAGCTCTATTTTCCAGGACCTTGATGTGCTGTGTGCTCTCTTCATTTTGACTGTTTGGCTCTGTTGTCTGAGAATATTTGGCTGCTGGTCCTGAGCTAAGGCTGTTGGTTGGTTCTGGAGGGAACAGTGTAAGGCACTGGGTGGATGTGACACCAGTACAAATCCAGATCTCATACAAACAGATTATATCGGGGACCTTTTTGTACATCATTTATATGGGGAAAAGACAGTATGCAAGATTTTGAAAAGAACAGATGGTTCAGAGTGCTCTAAGGGAAAAGAGCTACATCTGAAATTAAAGAGGGCTCATGAAATTAATTTTTCTTGCAATGCTATGCAAGAAAATGAACTAGGATAAGATTTATACTTTCATTCATTGTCTGATCCTGGAGTTGCTCTGGGCTGCCCATTCAACTGAGAAGGTTATAAAAGGGCATTCCAAGTGTAGTGAGAGTGCCTGTCACTGGAATGCAATGGGCTTACAAGAAAAACTCCATCTGCTAATAAATACTTTTTTGTTCCCCCACAAACATTTCCCTCTTGTTTTGTTAAGTGGAGACCTATTTTGTTTCTTTTCCAAATGCACAGAAAGAACTAAAGTCACAGAGCCATGCAGTAGCATTATGGGAAACCACAAGACATCAACATTTCCACTTCCTCTTAGCTTTCCTTTATGTTCCATTTTTAATTTGGATTCACCCCTGATATTTTCAATCTGAAGCCTTGCAAAAACATTGGGATTTTTGGAAGCTATGGATTTCTCACAGCATCTGTTTTATGCTCAGATAAACAGAAAATGGATTGGACAAGGAGAGTGCATATCAGATAAATTACCTTATACAGCCCCAAGGGGAGAAATAAGATATCTTTCAATAAACCCTCCAATCTTGACCTACTATGCAGTTTCTGAAATTGCATTGCCTGCCTGTGACAGATATGCATGGTGGCATGTCATTAGTGATTGTAACATTCCAGAGATTTCTGATTCATGGAAAATATTTTAAATGTTTAAATATTTAAATATTTAAATATTTACCTCATGTGTCTTGAAAAATTAGACTTACCGTCAAATACAAAAGTAAGTGTGCTGACTTTCAAGTGTGCAAAAAAAATGTTATTTTAACCTGTTATTCAACTTAATTGAGATATGGACACCAGGCTTCACCTGTTTGTCCTCACTGCTTCTGTCATCCATAGGTCATATGCCAGGACATACCCTTACAGAGAAATTAATTCGAGAATAGATAACACATTCACATAGCAGAACAACTTTGAAACAGATTTCAGAAGGAGCCATGGAGTATTAATTGTGTAGATAAAAGCAGCTTGGTTGTATGTGATTTTCAGCTGTTCTTCATTTCATGTAATATTCAGACCCAATAGCTGAAATTTTCTTTTGTGTTGTATGCTCACCTTCAACCTACCTAAAGGAGAAGAGAAGGGAAAGAACAAGAGCATTGGAATGGTCAGGCATTGGAACAATTCCCTGCCTAGGGAAGTGGTGAAATTACCATCACTGGAAGTGTTCAAAATGCGTGTGCATGTGGTACTTGGGGATATGGTTTAGTGGTGAACAGTTGGACTTAATAATCCTTCAGGTTTTTTTCTATGATTCTATAATTTTAAAGGTAAAGTAGAGGTAAAAAAGATAAAAATGGCTTGGTCAATGTCGCTCGGTCGGACACGAAACAATCAGGCAACTCAGGAGCTCAGCCACCAAGGCCGGGCAGAGAGCAAAAGAGACCCAGTCTCTTTTTATTCTTATATTTATACCTTTTTACAGACAGTTATGGATTGGACAAGGAGGTTACCACCTCTGAAATTCCATAGGCGAGAAACACAGTCCATCACATTGTCCACCCCAGAAAGAAGAATGAAAAACAACATCCAAAGTACAAAACAGTCCTTGGCCGGTTATAGAAACATGGATTGTTTACACAAAATCCATGAGAACCTTTGCTGCCAACTATAAATACAGCACTCTAGAAAAATCAGGGCGACAGGTCAATGTCTCCAACTTCCAAGTGACATTCCACAAGCAGTACTCATCTTCAAGAAATTACTAGGACTTCCATTTGCTCGCATATGGTGTATCAGATTTACTACTGTATTCACTATCATATCTGATTTTTAAAAAAGAGTTAATTAAGATTATCCAGACTTTCTGTTGTATTAAATGTCAAAATTATACACAATGAATAAAAAAGTTTATCAGACATGGAAATACGTCCTTAGGCTATAGGACTGATTCTGATTTTCAGCTCTCCAGCTGAAGAAACATGGCCAAAATTCATCAGTCTGATTTAATCTCTACATGACTCTTAGATACTTCACTTAGCCAGGATTTACAGAAAAAAAATAAAACTGTGACTTGGCTGTACTATCTACAGCAAAGGAATGGGAAATCTAGAGCTGCAGGGCATCCCACAGAGTTTCCATCTTTGAAGTACAAGTAGGACTTGATGACTATAAGCTGTAATGTCCTTGCCAAGATAAAGAACCACATCCTGCATTTTCAGGATTCACTCTGTTCTGTGCCTTGGGGTGCCTCAGGCCATGCCTCTGAGGCATGCCATGGCTGCAGAGCATGTCCAGATGAAGGTGAGTAAGGGCAGGACTCCACTTCTGGCAGTGTGATGATCACAAGCAATTCAGGTGAGGCTGCACAAGAGGACAGAAGGATCATTGAAGCATGTCCATTCTTCTCAGAACAACACAGATATTCTCTATCACAAATCACCTCTCCTAATATCTGTTTAGCTCCTGAGGAGATGGATTGGAGGAAATTGTTATTGATTCTAAGAGATGTTGCAGCAAATGAGCTAAGTAGAAGGTAAGTAGTGGAGATGAGGATAAGGAGGGAGAATAAAATGTGGAGTTTTAGTTCCAGGAAGTCCCCAAAGTAATTCAGTTGATGGGAAACTCAGCAATATATATGAAGAAAAGCTGATTAGCAACTAAAAAGGGCAACTATAGCTGAAGGAAAATTAAAACAAGATGGATGATCTGAGGGAAATTATTCTCAATAGTTTAAAAAGAAATCTTTTGTGAGATTTTAAAAGCTGTCTGTTGGTGAAGGAAGATCTCACTGCAAAGGATATAGTGATTTCCTTCCTGAAAGTATGCTCTGTGGTGTGGGTTAACATGCCTTTTTCTGTCTTTGTACAAGTCCAAATGGTGGAAAAGTTCTTGCAAAATAAATTAGGATATGAAAATTTGTAGATCTGAAATGTGTTCTAAATTAATTTTTGGTTATTTCTGCTGCTTTGGGGAAGTATTTTTCAGACAGAATTCTTCTTTCTAGGATAGTTTTTACTGCCTAACCCTTGACAAAACTGTGGAAGATAAATGCAATATAAATGTGCAGATCTCTCCGCCAGGGACAAAATAAGCAGGTGAAAAGGTACTTTAAGAGTACAATTGTTCAGCCTCAGCCTGTATGAACTGTCTGATCCTTTTCCTTCAATCCACAGTAGGCAGGAGTCTGGTGCAGCCTCATCTGAAAGCTGTTTCCTCTAAGACAACTGTCTGCTGCCCACTCATTATTTATCTCTGTTCTCTTGTTCAGGCATCAATGTGTAGCCCAAGGAAGCAGGTATCATTGTATATGTAGCAATTAAATGCACTGTAAATAGCAATGTTAAGTCAGAATCTTCATTGCTACCCAAAAAACAGGAACTTAACAGCAAAACAAAGGTTTGCTTTCTAGAGGTGTTAAAGAGATAAAGGAAGTGAAAAGCTGTCTTCCCTCCTATATCCAAACAGAGTCTAGAAATAAAGGAGACTAGAGGGTAAAGAATCACTTGGTTTTGAACAGGAGCTTTATTGTCTCCATTAGAGGCAGCCTCATGGCTCAGAGACCCTCAGGGTGAGCAATAGCAGCGGTGTCCTGCTGCAGATGGAAGCAGTGAAGAGGTTGATCAAGGCTGTTTGTGCAATGAGTGAAAAAAAAGGATAATTTCCTTTCTGTGATTCAGACTCCACAAGCTGTGCTTGAGGATTTTAGGGAGACAAGTGAGAAAAACATTGAAACATGTACACTGAAAGCAAATCAATCTGCCTAAATTTTTAGACTTTTTTGTATGCATTTAAAATCCATTTGATTTTTTTTCTTGGCATCTATCTAACCTGATTCTAATAAATATTTCACCTTGCCATCCAATTTTACAGTCACTAATGTACATCAAGTAGTGGGGAATGGGAGTAAGCTCTACACCTATTTGGAAGAATGTCTTTATTTGGCTCTTCCAGGAATGATATGTAATTCTTGGGGTGGTAGTGGTGGTTGTGTGGGGGTAAATGCCTACCATGGCATCAAGCAAACAACGAAAAATTTCCAAGTGTGCATACCGGTAAGTAAGCACACCGTCTACACATCTGAAAATGAAGCATTAGAAAATACTCTATCAGGTCAGGTCAAAGGTCCACCAAACCAAGATGTTGTTTCTGGGAGTGGTCAGCAGAAAATGAATGGCAAAAAGTGACACCGGGCCAGGATGGAGCAAAGTTCTCCTGGAGAATTCTTGGTGTATCTGTAAAGGAAGCCCTTGTGGTTATCTCTGTGGCCTTCCTCAGGACTCCCTCTAACAGGTCCACAGCCTTCTTTTGTCAGGACCCCAGAGCTGGAAGCAACACTCCAGGGTCTCATGACAGCGGAGTAGAGGGGGAGAATCCCTTCCCTCAGCATGTTTTTTCATGCATACTTCTTTTGATGAAGCCCATGATAAGTTTGACTTTTTGGGTTGGAAGTTCACGTTTCTGAGTCATGTTGATCTCATACACCAACAATCCCAAGTTCTTCTCCTCAGGGCTGCTCTCTCAATCCATTCTTTGCACAGCCTGTACTTGTGTTTGGGATTTCCCCTTGCACTTGGCCTTGTTGATCTTCATAATGTTTCCACAGGCCCACCTCTCAAATTTGTCAAATTCCCTCTGGATGGCATGCCTTCCCTCTAACCTTGTTGTGACATGACAAATCATGTTCAAGTAAATTATTTACTTCCTGAAGGATCTATTCTGTCTCACCTACAACTGGCCTTAACAGCCAAGGAAAGGTAGCTTTGTTAGTCAATATGTTTGAATAGAATTTTGCCCCAGCACTGTAGAAAAACACTATGGGTCAGGATGTCCTTCAAGTCTTTTACTTCTGCACTTGTTCACCTCTACCATTTTATGCTTGATCCATCTTTGGATAGATCTGCTTAAAATCTTTCAAAGATGAAAATTACACAGCCTTCTCAGGCAACTGCTTTCTATGCTTAACTACCCCTTTTACTCTTCCTAATGTCAAACCTACAGTTCTGTTAAGCCCATTACTCCTTGTCCTATCCAGGGGAGCCAAGGAAGCAGTTTCTAAGACTACAATTTCTATATTTGAGGACTTATGCTTACCCTTGTTCTGCTTTGACAACTTTCAGTATGAACAGAAAACAGGTTTTACACTTTGGAATAACATGAGATCTCTATTATCCCAGTGGAAATGAGACACGAGCCAAAGTACAGAAAAAGAGATGTCAAACAATCCTGAAGAATTATATAAGGTTTATTTTCATTACAAAATGACAAATTCATGAGATGACCTACACGGTTGAAAAATAGTCAGTGCGGCAATGTCAGAAATAACTCCATATTGCCAACAGACCTGTGCTTGCAGTTCTGCTTGAAAGTAAATCAGCGGCATTGCTGGGAAATTGTGTGCATTTGTGGGTGCCTCTCTGTTCTCGTACAAGAGATATATGCTTCTGATTTTATATTTGACTTAGAAGCTCTACTTTATCCCACACCTTATTAAAATTCAGAAGGGGAGAAGTCTATGGGTGGCTGACTTAAGATTTTTCTCTTCAAATATGTCTTCTGAGAGTGATAGGCAACGATCACAGAGAATTTTCTGATGCAAGCTTACTTTGAGAATAAAAGAGCCTCTTCCCATTCTAAGAAAAGGAATCAAAAATACCCTTGGAAGAATGAAAACATTTTCTATTCAAGCTCGAGAAAAGATTAGATGCTTTTTTCTCAAAAACATAAAATCAAGAGGTAAAAATAAAATCTTAAACCCCATCATTGTTATTCCACAATTTGCTGCAGGCTACATGGTAAAATGTTACTTCTTAAAACATTAAAGCCAAGATGAAAAATGTGATCCAGTATATATTCCTAGAAAAATTTAAAGGCAGTTGGAACAGGATGAAAATTAACATTATGCTTGAGATATTCTGATCTCTAGAAACGCTACAGAATTTTCAGCTTAAAATGGTCTTTATTTTAAAAAAATCCAATCCTGTTTCTTCTCCTTTAAAATTAACACTGTGACAAATAAAGGTTTGCTGTAAGGTACTGATTAACACTTAAGATCTGTTTCCTTTCTGTTGTCTTTTTCTGCAGCAAGTGGGTATGATATTTTCCATGACTTCTTTTTACCTCTTTCTTTTTCTGATTTATCTGCATCATCCCAGAGTCTATACCCAGGACTAGTGACTCACTGCATGTACACAAACCACACACACATCTCTGTATGCAGAGAAGGTACTTGTGAAAGGGGAAGACCCAAGGTTTTGTAGCTCCATATTACTGTGTCCTGATGAAGAGAATCTGTTCCAAACCATGGAGTCCAGGAACTGTCTCTTCTCTTGGCAAATCTGCCATCAATTCTGTTCATGTCTTAGTTTCTCAGTTACAGAGATGCTTTGTAGGTAAGCCATAGAAAAGTGTGCGGTAGATAAAGGGGAAGAAATACTTGACCACTCGGACAGCAATTGTTCACTTGTCCCAGATTTGCAACTACTTTCACATGTATTCCATTTTTCAATTAGAGAACAGTGGGACTCAGAAAGGCAGGCAGATTCTTTCTCTAACTTCACATTTGAGATGATTTAGTTGTACTTAAAACACCTGGAGGATCTGAACGTAAAAACATTACCGGCACAGAAAAGATTTATACAGATGAACCCATCTCAATAACACTGGTGAGTGATTATGGAAGAATATTACTTGGAGTCATGAAAACTTCTGGTTTGTAAACTTGCAGTGTAATTAATTTTTCTATCACTCTATTAAAGTGACAAAGTACACTCAGCAGCACATTTCTCCCTCACTATGGCTGAATTGATAGCTTCTAGTGAAGCCGTTGTCTCTCCAGAGGTTAAGGCTGAAGGCAACTTAAAAGGTGAATGAAGCACCAAAACCCACTAAACCTCCTTCTGGCGGAATTTAGTCCACTCCTGCCTTGAAAAGACATTATAAATCATGGCAAGAATATACTACTTTCAAGAAGACCAGATAAAAAAGCCATGTTCTATTTCAAGGAATAAGGCCCAAACTGAATTTTGTTGATCATTTTCATATTGGGAACATGTAAGAACAGAATTGATTAAAGGAACAATAGTTTAATTGTGAAGTTGAAGTTAATAAAATAAAATCTATATTTGCTAAGGAGTCATAGTGTCCAACCTTTATTCATGATGGTTAGTGACAATGAAGGAGGTGAAGACCGGCTGAATTATAATGAGGAAATCATCTCTATCTTGGGAAAATGTTATAAACATTTAAACAGTTATAAAACATGGTGATTTAATACATTTAAATTGGTATGTTTTTAAGCATTCTGTGTCTTGAAGTGCTGATATGCACTAACCAGTGTTAATCTTGGATGCTATTTTGAAATATGATTGGCTGATATGATTTTTAATAGAATTCTACCAATACATACCAGAAGGAACATTATTCCTTGTATCCTAGGAGTTAAAATGAAGTAAATTAAACATCTTTCTGTTTAAATAATTTCTGAAACTCTTCATGTGTTCAAAGGTTTCAAGCCTTGGCTAAATCAGTTCACTTTTCATAGCCAAATGTGAATCACCTGGATGCTACCTGAGTAAAAAAAATTGCATGTTAGCCACTCAAGATCGGATTTTATCTGAGCATTTCATACATGAGGAAACTATACTAGAACATAATGTCAAATCAGCAATATGTTGAGGAGGATGACCATCACAAAGCAGAGGGGTTGGAGTTAGTTTTACACTTAATAGAGATTTTGTGGGGCTTTAAGCAGAAGTAATATCCAAAAATGTGTAATTTAGTTGCTTGATCTGACCCCAGATATTTATACAAATAGCTAGAAACTCTTGCATAGAAGAGAATGTCAAGAAACTGAAACGACAACTCCAGGTTGTTTGCCTGGTTTTGTTGATAGCTCATTACTTGAAATTGCCTTCAGAGAAAGACATTAATGAATGCACAATTGGTTTTGGTCTTTAATAAGAGCAATCAAAGACAGAACTGCTTCTGAAACTGTCATCTCTTAGCTGTGTTTTTGAGAAACTTTATGTGCATTTTTTTCTTTTCATTATAAGATATATAACTGATATTATCTAGCAATAAGTAGATAGACAGCTTAATTACTTGTGCAACAATTTCTCTGTCAAAAATCTAATTATTTCTTGCTCCTCCATAAGTCATTGTCATGGGGAATTTCCCAGTATAAGGGTTGGGTAAAGGTAATTAGTATTTTCTAATCATGTCCTGCCTTATTTTGCACTACATTGAACTCAATATGCCAGTTTCACCTACTGTCAGCCCAAAGCTCCATGGCAGTTTGTTATTTCATTCTGGTTGTGCTCTTGTAACAAGAAGAGTAAATGATTCATATTCCAACAAAGCATTAACTCCTCGCTCCCAATTGAAAACAACAGGCCCAAAGGAGCACCCTGAGAACTGCAATGAAGAAATTGTGCAGGTACCACAGAGCCTGCATTTTATTCAACTCAATGATTTGGTTGTGAGGTGCAGGAATTCTTCCTACCCACAGGAATGTAGTCAAGGTGTTTCCAACTGACCAGCTGAAAATGAATATCTTCCTTCTGAAGTGCCCAGGGTCAGAGCATAGATTCCAGGCAAAGAAACAGTTTTTGGTTTTTATCTAAGGCTTTTTTTTTAGTAAGTGGTGACTGTTACATTTCTCTAAGAGTAGTACCAATCCTGAGCTCAGGTTATATCCTCTTTGATTCTCTGAGATGAGTGTTGTCTGAACCTCGAGTCATATGTATAAGACAAATGGAGATAATTGCTCTTCAAAATAAGTATCAATGGTTTTGTTTCCTAATTCCATTCCTAACTTAAATAGATTTTTATCTGACCATTTTATAGCACTGACAGAGAATCACAAGACTCATCTTAAATAAGACCAGTGTTAAACTGGCCTGAGTTTGCTCTAATAATCAGTAGCGAGGCGTAGACATTGTACACAGAGTGATTCAGACCAAGATAAGGAAAATTGTCCTCTGCTGGGGATTTGGGGTGAATACCTCCAAATATCCATTGTGTGCTGAGAGTCAGAGAAGATTAAGACCTTAACTAATGTATCCCTGTCACAGATGGGAATATTGGCTTTTTGAGAGAGCAGAGTTGTCATTTTTCTTCAGGTGGGTGGACAGAAGCAAAGTCAAGAAAGGGTTTAACATACATCTGTTTTTTAAAAGACGGGTTGGTCTATGGTGAGAGTCTACTCAAGGGTAGGAACTTATTCACGGTCAGGAAAGAAAACTCTTCACCTTGAATCCTTTTTTTCCAGAAATGGCATAGTAAATCCCTCCATACCTCTGCACCTTCTCTCTGTGCCCAGAGGCAGGTTCTGACACCTTCTGCTGCCTTTTACCTTGAAAAGGAGCTATCATTTAGATGTGCCAAAGGACAGCTGAGCCTACCAATCAGACTGAATGCTTGCCCCTGACGCTGAAGAAGCAAGTGTCTGAAAATTCTTCCAGGTCTGGGAATTCTCAGCCAGGACTATCCTGGAGGGTACAAACCTCAAAAGCTTAAAACAGTTATTATTGAGAAATTTCAAGGAAGAAATTTGTTTCCTGGCCTTGATTTCAGCTCCACTGATTCATTCTGACGATGTTGCATCCTGATATATCTAGTGGTTTAGTGTCTGGGAGCTATCAGAGACAGACCATGGTATATCTAGATGCATAAACACCCTAAAAATAGTTTCTAAGATTGCTCTGTCTTCTTTTTATGTAGCAGCTTTAATGGTGACCCTTTCCCTCAGGGCTCCTAAGACAGAATCTAGAGCCTCATGTAGTGATCCTAAAATTTCGTATGCCTATAACAACTGATAATTTACTATCAGAAGAAGGTAAATGACTTCTAAGATTAGTTCAAGACTCCTGCAGGTTATCTGCAAGGGTATTTTTGAGCTGCTGTCTTTTGAAAATGAATTTTATAAAAAATGACTAAAGTTGTATATATTTGTTTTGTTATTATAAGCGGTATCAGTGGTCAAGAACCAGAAACTTTGTCTGATTCAAAAGAAATAAATTATTATTTAAAAAAATTTACTGATCAATATTCATTAAGGACATTGCTGCATAAACTTTATTGAAATTTTATTACAAATTATTTTTCTTTAAAATATTCACTTTGGAAAAAATGCAGCTTTTATCTTGATAGAAGAGGAATTGACAAGTCCTCAGCTATAATAATACATGTTCTTTCAAAGTTCTGAAAAGAAAAATACTTAAAAATTAAAAAATATCTTTCTAGAGCTCTACAAATTACATGGTTTTCCATCCCAAATTACAAAATTCTGCATCTAGAAAATTTTTCTTTTATATATAGATGCATTATTTTCTTTTTGTGGGCATTTCCCTCAACTTGATTCAAGTCATTGTAGTTGTATTACACGGGGAATGTAGTTCTCACAACCATTTTAATGAAACTAACTTAACTATGGCATTTTAGGGACTTTCAAATCAGATATAATAGCTGTAAGGAATACCAAAAAAACATTTCTTTAGTTTGACTATTTTGGAAGGTGTTTTTTGTTATTTTTCATCCCAGAAAAAAATAATTTAGAATGAAATGCTAGCCTTATTCTGTATCAAGTCATGAGGAACAGTCAAAAAGTAATGTTTATGAACTATGTTTCTGCGTATTTCAGGAAGCGATGATTTCTGCAAAGCACTCTTTGCCCTGGCAGCCTATTACAGCTGGGACATGTTCCTCAAGGTTCACGAATGTCTCATCCTCCTTTAAATCTCAGTTTAGATATTGACCTCTATGCTGCTTCTAAAAACATGGCAATAGTGAGCAGAAAGTCAATACCATACTATCTCATGATACTGTTGATTTTTACTCTTTCCTTTTTATGTATTTTTGTGTTGTTCTTACTCTTTTGTCTGATTTTATTTCTAAGTATTTTATGTAGCCTATTCCTGCAGAGGTCTTAACACCCCAGACTCCTGGATTGTGTCTATGAATCTTAAACTCTAAAGTAATATTAATGATAGATTCTACTCACAACTCCTGCTTAGGTAGCTTTCCAGGTATTGGTTTCAGGCCATAAAATATTTTAGTCCATTTACGCCCTCTCTGAGCCTTTTACAGGTAAATCCTCTCTCATATACTTAAAAAGACAGAAAGAGTTTGAGCATTCAGGAGGAAACAGGTAAATCAGTCATTTAAATCAGAGAATGTTCTCAGCCAGTCCTCACATAAACAGCTCCTAAACTCAGAGACATTGTGTAAATCACAGGGTACAATTTGCCTTTTATTTCAGAATTAGCATCTTAATTGGCTATCTTGTTATTAGATCTTAGGAAAAAATGTTCCAACGGTCTGTGATATTTAATTAAGATACAGTAAATTGTTTTCCAAATTGAATTTTGTATTCCAGTGGATGTGGTTATTGGAAAAATCAGTTGAATGGAAACAAGCATCTTAATAAATGCTTTTCTTCTGCTTTTGAAGCAAGTTCTGTTTTTGAATTAATGCTGATTAAGAAAAATTCTCTAGAGCCGTGAATTATCTTTACCTTGAACTAAATGATTTGCACACATATAAACCTGATTTTGATGCATTTGCCTTGTTCTTTACCTAAAAAAAAAAAGTGTTTTAGAAAAGAAAAACTCTTGTTTATGAGATAGCCCCAGATCTTACACCATCCATTCAGCTTGACTTTGCTTCATGATGTTATCCTGAAGCGTTAGGTTTGGAAGACTAACTAATTACTGTGCCTTAAAGTGCCATGACAGGTTAATACTGAGTGTGTAAGAGGAATCTGTCATTCATTAATTCCAAGTTCAAATTCAATGTTCAAAAAAAATGTGTTGAGAGTAGATAACTCTGTCAGTCCTGAACATTACTTAAGTTACTATTTTGAACAAACTAATTTGAGACTGCTCATTACTGGGCTTTTGTTAACAGCTGTTCTGTGATTTTTTTACTGCTATTCCTCCATCCAGCTTTATGTTCTGCAACACTAATCCAAAGATTATTAAATATCCACTGTACAAGGATGTGCATAACGAAATTGTTCCCTATCTGTACAGAGAGAAAATCTAATCTGAAACATTGTTTTCAAAAATTGCTACTCAACAAAAACAAAAAAATCAGGATGTTTCAATGTTATTCTCATACAAAATCCGAACCACAACAGTGTACCAGCTACTGACAAGGAAATTAACTGTATCCTAGATAAAATTAGGACATCTTTATAAACCATAATATTCATGATCTACTTCAAGAAGGTCATTACATTCAATAAATTCACGTTTAGCATGCATGCTTCTATCAACCAAACTCTCAGCAGCACCAGGGAAGTTTTAGATTAGATATTAGGAAAAATTTCTTCACAGAAAGGATTGTCAAGGATTGGAATAGCCTGGCCATGGAAGTGGTGGAATGATTTGAAAGATATGTAGATATGGTGGTAGAGTGCATATATATAAGTGATGGCGTTGGCAATGCTGTGTTAATGGTTGAATTCGATGATTTTATCATTTTTTTCCAACCCAAATATTTCTATGATTCTGGTTGTAAAATGGGGACATTTTCAAGTCTTAGTGAGACAAGAAATTCCACATTTAAAAAGATCCTGCACTGCAGATCCTAAGAGACAGGTTTTATTGGAACAATCAAATCTTTTACTCTATTATAAAAGTGATTTTCTTTTTCTGTTTTGTGGTCCTGGTAACAGTACTATTCTTGGACAGTAGAGACATATATGTGTTCTATACTTTTCCCCACTTTTGACATTTTTCCCTTTGATTTTGTGTTTATCTGCATCATCTCTCTTATTACTTCACCATCTTGTAGGAACAATAAGTAAAGTAATTAGGAATTATCATGGAAATCTATCTGAGATGTTAAATAAGCACTTTACAAATGAATATCTCATGATGACACTAATTTAAAAACAAGCTTTTTAAAATTGTGCATTTTGTTGTGGCAGCTGAACTGCTGGCATGCCAAGGAGCTCACAACACAGAGGAGCTTCAAGTAGGCTGAAAAGCCCAATAAAGGAGAGTCACTAGGTTAAAAATACCCAAGTGCTTTATTGCAGGCGTGATGTATCATTGTAAGGGAGATGAAGTGTGTTTGCTCTGAACCAAAACTCTTGGATTGCTGTTAATTGTGCAGGGTAATTGAAATGTTAACAGGACTGGAAAAGTTGCTCGATTTTATGTGCACCAGAGGGGTTTTTTGTGCCATGATCTCCCAGTCCTTGAACCTTCATGCATTTTTCAGATGACCCAGGTGTTATCTTTTCATGTGGGAGACCATGTCTAATGTGTTGGGTCCTGGAACATCTGAGAAACAGGAGTTTTGGTCTTCAGGTGGGGAAGAGCCATTTCATCCTCTGTGTTGGAAGCATGTCTTCAATCACTCTGAAATTACTACTGTATGGGTATGCTCTTCCCCATGATAAAAAGACAATTTCTGTTCAGTCATGATCATATGGTTCTTTTGGAGAAAAAAAGAAGGTCATGAGCCCTAAAGAGATCTTTTAAGATCAGCATGAGCCAATAAGTTTGGAAGATACAGGGCATAGCGTTCATGATGTTTATTTAAAATTTGGGTTGGAAATCTCTGGTTCCTGCTATAAATCATCCCCTCTGATCTCTAAAGAGGGAAATCCAATCAAAGTAATCAGCTAATGTTAGACTCTAAGACTGGATGTTTTGAACAACCTTAAAATAAGGTTTCTCATTATTTTAATGAGGAAAAATGTACTATCATGCATTAACTCAAATGCATTGTTGGACTTTCCTTAATACATGAAAATTATATTTTTTAATAACCAATTGCACTGTTGTAAATGAAGTTGTGGGGTGTATGTGCCAAATGGGTAAATTCTCCAGTCCCAATTTGCATGAAGGTGGTCTCTTGGGAAGGGTGTATTCACACAAGTTCATTTTCAAGGCCATTCTAGTGGTCTGAATCTGTAGTGTGTTCAAACACTTTCAAATGCAGAAACAGGAGCCCACATCCATCTGCATAAGCTACTACCAAAGTCACTTGTTCCTGCTCATGTAGAAACTCTGTGGCAACCCTTAAAATCAAGACTTGACTTTGCATATTCAAAAAAGAAACCTCTTCATTTTATTCACACTAAGTATCTCTTCAGTGTCCAAATTCTATAAGTAAAACAACTATTCTTTATTCCCATGGAGTACTCAGAAGACATGGAGATGTTTAAAATCAATAAAAAATAACACTTAAGATTGGTTATGCATGTGACATTTTCTCTTTCTGCAAAAGAACCCAAAGGCATTTTCTTTTCCTTCCCCTTTGAAAATGTCCAATCAAACCAGTCTGGCCTTCTCTGATTTGAAAGAAATGTCAGGTTTGGGGGTTTGTCTTTCATTCTACAATTAATTATGACAATGGATTTATAACCACTTGCAAAACATTGCCCATAATATCTAGTAAGAAAAAGTATTTTTATAACTTACATAGATGAATTGCAAACTTTAAAATGTGAATTTAGCTAGTACAAATAAAACTAGTAAGACATATAAATGTCATTAAATAGCGGTTCAATTTTCATTTTTATTCTCAAAGCCCTTAGAGAAAAATCAGAAAGAAACATAATGAGGAGATCAAATGCCACATGTCAGTATACAGGAAAATTAAGGAAAATTAAGTTGCTACTACTCATTTTCTGAATACTTAGGTATAATGGCTTCTGATGTTTAAGGATAAATGCAATATGATGAAAAATGAAATTAATGGGTAAGAGCTAGAAAAAATATTACCTAAAAATGGAGGAAGACTTGCTATAATAATATCTTGGAAGACAAAAAAACCCCTTATATACTGGAACATTGTAAACCAAAAACCAAACCAAAAACCAAAATGGAAAGGAAGAATGCAACAGAGATTCTGAGGAACAAGAAAACTGCTGTGATAAGGAGTCAGACCATCAGCTGTTTACATACTTTGAAAAAATTTCCTTAGGGGGAATTGAAATCTTCCTTAATTCCTCTAGGCCATTCCTACCATCCCAGTTCCATCAAAGAAATACACTGAAGATTGACAAATAAGGGAGTTTTTTTGTCCATCTGTATATCAACCCCAAATAGCCAAATTGTACTAGTGGCTCAAAATGCATTGTATTAGTTAAAAATAAATCTGACAATCTCATTCCTTTTACAATCTCAATATGTGCTGGTTTATTTTACCACAACCAGATTTTAAGAAACACCATCAAAGGCCACCTGAAAAATACATATACCACTTCAATTTTCATCAGCCATTTTTCCACTGTTACTTCTAGAAAAAAAATTATTATGAATGCTTCCAAAAATCTTAACTAGTGGTGAGCAGTGAGCCTTGTGCCAAGACAAACATTTTAACTTAAAGAGAGAAGGAGATGTCTTGTAATGCATTTCCCACTTGCACATGCATGAGGGTGTGAATTAGGTACTGCTGAAACCAACATTTCCCACAGACCTCTCATCACATGAATTTTATAGAAATGTGAGTTTAAAACCATCCTCAGGACTTGAAACAGGTCCAGGCAAAACCTATTACGTTTAGATACAACATTTGTATTCGTAGGAAGCCAATAACACAAGCCATTTGATGACAATGGAATTGTACAGCTCAACTTGTGATTATTTAAGAACCAATATAGAAGAGCTGCAACACCAGTTGGTTTTTTAACTGCTGTTATTTTATGAGATTTCTACAGGAAGCAGAGGCAGCTGGAAATGACTTACCAAGATCTCCTCCACAGTATTTCATTATCAACTAGTGGCACACAAACAAAAAATCATTTGTTGGATTTGGTGGAAGTTGTACAGAAAGGAATTGGGCTATAGATACATGCCTATGACCTTCAAGTGGAATGATTACAAGTTTTTCAAAAGTTTCAGAGGTTGCCACACATTAATTTTGCAGATATTTTGTGGCCACTTAGCATGTGCTTATGTTTAAAATCTGACATTACCAAACTTTATCTCTGTAGGTGCTGACAAACTGCAGTTTGGGACAGGATTTCCAAAAAACTTATCCATAGACACTGGCTGGTTCAGTTCTTTGACTAAATTTGTAGAATAAATCAAGATAAACAGACTTACAGGTTAGGAGGAAAGGTCTAGTCGACACATTGACACAATAATTTGTGTATGCCCTGTAGACTAGAACTGTTTGACTTACGTGAAAACATCTCTGATCCTTAGAAAAAGTATGAGCATGGGCACTGAGAATGCTTGAGTTAGGACCCATTTTACTTAATTTCAGACAGCTAAAATTTGAATATGCAACCCAATCTGGTAAATTAGTTTTGCTCTATGATAAATAGAAAGAGATAAATATTTCTGGGGGACAATTCATCCCTCCCTAAAATAGACTCCTTTGTCTTTTCATCACTTACAGAAGGAATCCAAGATATCAGTTTTACTTGTTGCATCTGTTCTAGTTTAAGCCAAAACCAAGACACACCTTACTCTGTCTGGCCCCTAGCAGCCACTGGAAAAGGGTGTGGATATCCCTAAGTCTTGTTTGGCATCTGCTAGCCTTTGGCAGGTGTCTCATATGCTGTATGGTGAAGTAGATGCTTGAATATAGGCAACTGCATCAAATTCCAGTTGGTGAGATTTAGGTAAATAAAAAATTTACAGGTGATTTTAATTTTAAAATTTAACCTTATCCTTATGATCTTGAAAATCTTCCTCTTTCCTAAAAGAACCTATCAATATGCAATAAACAACAAAGCAGTAGTAAATTTAGTCCAACACAAGATAGGAGAACAGAGTCAACACCATGGTCAAGAGGAGAAATTCAGAGATTTCTTTATCCTGAATGCTATGCAAAACATATACTAAAACATATACTAAAACATATACTAAACTGCATGGTCCCAAGTACATAGGAATGTTCAAAGCATAGCCTAAAGTAAAAAAAGAATGGAGGAGAAGGAGGTTCATATAGCAGGGTTATCACCCATCCTAGTAAAAAAGTGTTTTTAACACATTTTTGTATTTTTCTATGGTGGATCTTTTTACCATGTATCTTGGGACAGAATCCCAGGCTATTTATTTGATTATGTATGTTTGAGTATGAAGAATGTGTGTATTAATTTGCCTAGAGTCTCAGAAAGAGAGTAGGGAAGCATGTAAAAATAAAATATATTGAATAAATACATTTCCACATGGCTGCATAATTATCAGAAGCTTTAATCCAAAAAGGAAGTTTTGCTTTTCATTAAAAAAGCAATGAAAATTAACACATATTTATTTCTTTTTAGTAGCCATCATCTGTGCCCAACTGTAGAATTTATTTCCCAAAAGCTCTTGATATGCATGGCTATTTGCATATGACATTTGCTTTGGGTTTTTTATTCCTCATAGTTCAAGAAGATATTAGAAAATGTTTCATATATGTGACAATTCATTTTTGCAACAGCTTCTGTGTATGTGTGGGCTTGGGAAGCTACATGTAATATTTTGAATATATTCATTTACTTATTTCTAAACATTTACATGATTTCAACCAAATTTTTGACACTCATCTCCATTTCTGAAATTCAAATACAGACCTTGAAAAATTTTATGCATATTCCTAATTTTATGTGGTTTTAAGTTTCTCCATGCAGTTAGAATATTTTTAGGGAATCATTATCAAATTTTTTAGTTTGTGAGTGAGCCACCTATGCAAGTGTCCATTTTCCATCACTGAATATAGCAAAGGGAGGTGAATCTCCACATGTGATTCTGCCTATCTAATCTGTTCCAGCCATCTGACCACCTTTAACACCCTCCTCTGGACTCGCTATAACAGGTGCACATCCTTCTCCTGGTTGGGGTTCCTGAGTTGGACACAGCATTCCAGGTGGGGTCTCACAAGGGCAGAGGGACAGAATCACCTCCCTTGGCCTCCTGCCCATCTTTCTTTTGATGCAGCCCAGGACATGATGCACCTTCTGATCTGCAAGCTCACGTTGACAACTCATGTTGCGAATCTCGTCTACCAACACCCCCAAATTCTTCTTCTCAGGGCTGCTCTCAATCCATTCTTCACCCAGCCTTTATTTGTTTACTGGGCTTGTCCCGACCTTGCTCTGGAGTAAATCATCTTTTGAGAGTGATGGGGATCCCTCATGTTAGGTTATGGCTCAGAATGAATTTCCATGTGCAGTTTCTGTAGCCCCAGGCACCTCAATGACTTTCAGTTCTAGCACATAAAATAGTTCTGTTGAATGCATTTGTTTCAGTTTTTTATTTTAATATTTAACATTCACTGTAAGTATTAAGTGAAGATTGGGGCCTTGACATGCTAAATAATATAATGTGTCTAATCCTGAAATATTTATACATGCTACGAATAATTTTGCTAAAGACCAAAACTTTCAGGATATCATTTCACTCAGTTCATCCTGATTATAATGGACTCTAATCAACTGATGGCAGCGTGCAAATTAGCCTCAAGTGTTACTTCTGAGATTTTTTTTCTCAAGTGGAAAGGTAATTTTGTATTGGTTTCTAAAAGATTTGATTAATAAGAGTTAGAGTTTTTTAACAAAGTGCCTCATCAGAAAGGATTTTCTTAAATTCTACTCCTTGTTACAATACGGAAAAACAGTTTTGACTTAGCAGCATTTTCTGATAGAAGAGCACAAAAATTATAGAATTGAGTGTAAGAAGTATAACTGTGACCCTGTTAACTTGCATCAGTCTCCCAATAACTCTTCATGCTTATCCATCTCTATCTTGGATATTAATCTGTAAATCCAGGCAGTGAAGTAAAAACACTTAGGAAAATATCTGAAGAAATGATGCTAGCAAGCAGAGAACGGGAGGTATGGCAGCACAAATGGAATAACACTGGAGCAAATAATCCATAACTCCTCAGTATTCATTGCTAGTTCTGCATTCAGGTGCTGCTGCAAGAGTCAGATGCCACAATCTGTGAGTGACACATGCATACAGGGAATAGGATAAAAAAATCATCAAAACTATGCATCAGGGCCCAGAATTTTAATTCTCTTCCTGCTGATACCTTCCTTCAGGATGCAATATCCATCTCGCATCTGCAGTGATACAGATTTCCTCATTCTCACATCATTTAAGGTCTTGTCTCCTTTTCATGCACCATTTTGTAGCACAGTGCAGAAGTCATCTGTGCAACGGGTTTGAGGTGTGTGATACACTTTGTGCATGACACACTTGAGCCTCATGCATCCAGTGTCATCATTCTCATCAGCTGCAACAGAGAAGAAACAAGGGATATATGACTTTACCTGAAATGCTTCAAACCATGTAGAGATGTTATCCATCCTCAGTTTCATGCCCAGCAGAGGAAAACTTTATTAAAGAAGCTTGGAACCTGATCAAATGTCTTATTTAATCAACAGTATATATTGTTTATTCCAATTTTCCCCAAATTCCTGGTATTACATTACTCCAGGACCCATCAAGATTTCTTGGTCCCTTTATTTCAGATGACTGCTTTCCTGTGCCTGTTAATTTTCAGATGCCTTAAATGTCATATGGATCTCTTATGTTTCACCATCTCCTTGTTACATACCTATTTGTCCCTCTACCTCTCTGCTTACAAGGCTAAGCCTTTCAGGCAGTCCTGTCTGAATCTCTGGCAAGATTTGCAGTCTTGCAGGCTTCAAGGTGCAGACGCGTCCTGAATCCAGATGGGATGTGCTGTAACTCAGCAGTTCGAGTGGGTACCAGCCCTCTCCCAGGCACATCAGCCCCAGCACAAGTAGTATAGGGCAAAAATGCCCCCAAGGCCATTTCTGTGCGTAATTTGCACTAGCACAGATTCTGTGTAGGATGTGGGTGACTCTAAGTGCAATGAGCTATGTAATCTGCTCAAAAAAAAAAGCTTAGAAAAACAGATAACTAACACAGAATATATTTGTGTTACTAAGTAACAGATGTTGCCCTTGTATCATTTAAGTTTAAATAGTTGTTACCTCTGCCTACACCAGATGAAATACAATACGTCATAAATTTACCTAAAGAAATTAAATGGTAGAAGCAGCAATTAGATGTTTAAAATACATGGGAAAATATTACCTCGCACTTAGAAAGAACGACCTTCATGTCACAAGGAGTGAGTCTTCATTAAACTTTTTTGGTTTAATATACCTTCCGAGAAGTAAAAGATGGATTAATTTAGTAGAAGTTTTCAGAAGGTCAAGATCTAGTTTTTCTACAGTTTTGGTAAACTTCCTATGTAAAATCCTTAACCTGAGGGTCTTTAAATTTTGCTAACAGCAGCAAGCCATTATTTTATATATATAACTCTATAGCTATATTTAAATCACACTTTTATATACTGTTACAAATGAAAATAGCCTATTTTGCTACAGAGTATATTAAAAGCGCTCAAAGTTACCCCAAATTTTCTACAACTGATCTTGTCATGAAATCAACATCAATTTGTCTATTAGTCACAGCCAGCCAGTCCTGCTTAAAAGGGATGGAGCTTAAGTCAGTAGTAGCACCACACCATTCCACCTACGGTCGTTTTAGAAGCCAGACTATTATCTGCCCAATCTTGCATTGTCTTACAGAGATATACAAGACCTCTCTGTTCTGTCTCCTTGTTTTTTGCATCATAGACTGGGCTTGAGTTTCCAGTACCCAGACACTGTCATTCAGTGCCATCCAGTGATTGAAAGGACAATTGAATTTAATTTCTGTTGGCAATGCCAAGTGAAAGAAAATATTGCTGCCTTCAAAGCTAACTGGAAATTTCCCAAAATTTCCTATTAAAAAAAAAAAAAAAAAAAAAAAAAAAAAAAAAAAAAAAAAAGAAAAGCAGCACTTAGGGGAAAAAAGAAGGTTGAATTCTTTCCTTTTCACTGCACTTGGATAATCAGCAAAGGAAAAGGAAAAGGAACTGATTTTCACTGCCCACCAAGGATCATTACTGAAACTGACATATATTTGACAGAAGAGAGGATCCCTATGGAAACTGAGGTAAAAGTAAGGCTGAATGCTCACCAAAAGAGCAATTGAAAAATATGTAGACAGACACAAAATTCCAGAGCAACAAACTGGAGCACCTAGACATAGAAGCACAGGAAGTAAAACAAGGCATTATGGGAATAGTAGCATAAGCATAGACAGTCCCTCCAGAAATTATATGGTGATATAGTTGTCATGGTTTGGAACACCGATATTCCTGGACGTGGTGATTTAGGAAGATACAAATACAAATTATTGTTGTAGGGTCATATCCCAAGTTATGATAACATATCCTGAGATATGATAGACTTTGTAGAGATAAAAAGGGAGATAAAGCATGAAATGAGCTGTTTAGTTTGAAGCAACCTTGGAGTGATTGAAGAGATTCTGCTAGTTTAGGGTTGGGTATCAGCTGTACCTGGAAACAGAAATCAGCATTTCCACAATCTGAGTCTTAATGGGAAACAAACTTCTCAGAAACAAAATGGAGAGCAAACATAGACTTTAATGATAAGGACCACCTATTCCTGAGTCAGTCATGAGACTGTCTCTTGGCCAATAAAAGGCAAAGTGCTTCAGACCTCTTACCAGTAAACAAAAGGGATATTAAGAGAGACACAATTTTCTCTGTGTCTTCCTAAGGCTCCACCTTGTTTACTGGTTACCAGTCTAAAATAATTTATCTAAGAGCATTAGATTAAGTGGCTGAAAAGTACAAAGCTGTGTCTCAAGCTGTGTAAAGAAGTGTTTTGAGCCCAACAGGAGTACCCAGCAACTCAAAAAGCAGAGATCTAATAACAAGTGGACAGAAAGAATGAACAAGAAAAAATAGGTCTGTGACATCTGTAATTATAGGGATAAAGCAAAATTATCTGTAAAGAAGCAGAGTTATTGAAAACAAGCAATAAAATGTTCTTCCATGATGTAAAGAAAAAGAAACCCAGGAAAATAAGATGTGAAGTTGCTATGCAACAGTGACTAAAGATAATCTTGCTATAGTCAAAATCTGTATAAATACTTTGCTTTCACTTTTCCATAAGAATAATTTTTCCAAATATGAGAAAATGGAGCTATTCATTGGTTTATTGGATATGGAACTGAAATTCAACTATTTGAGGTGGAAGTAAAACTGAAGACATACCTTAACCCTCTGCTAAAACTTGTCTTCAGCATTATGACTTGAACCTGCTGTTAGGACTAGACCAACTGTTAGTCTGAAAGCTCATAAGGAGTCAGAAAGTGAATTTCACAGGAGTCAGAAAGTAATTTTCAGAACACATGAAAGCATATCTGAATATGTCCAATGAATCAACAAAGAGGCAAACATGTCAGAAAAGGCCTCTTTGTGTTTGCCCAAAGCAGTTGTATGGACCAACAGAAGGTAGAGAGTAGAGAGTTCACTGTTTACACCACATTTGGAAAAGCTGCTCGTTCAGGTTGATTGAGATGTACCTAATGCACTCAGTGATTCAAAGGAACAGTTTTTCATTCCAGAATGTTACTGAAATTGGTAAATGAATTTGTGAGGGTAGTTGGAAGGCTTTTTGATTTAAAAAATGCTATATTTAAGGAGGGTGATGTGCTGGAGATAATTAATGACTTGCAAATTTTGTTCCAAGGTGTACAGAGATAAGCAAAAAATGGAATAAAATTAAATAAAATGCAAGGTACAAAAGGTAGGTTGCACAGGAATTACCTGCTAACTTTCTTTGAGAAGACAAATAATCCTCTGGCAAAAGTGAATGCAATCCATCTATCACCTGACTTTCTGCAAGACAGATGAAATACTGGCACTGAAAAAAAAATTAGCTGTTGTAGGATTAGTGCTTTAGGATGACCCTGCTTCACCACAGAGGTTGGACCAGATGGTCTATTGTGGTTCCTTACAATCTTATCCATTCTGTAATTCTGTGAAACGAAATGAAAAATAAACACTTTGAAAAATCACAAAAAATATTTAAGACTTCACATTTACTGTTTTGTTTTGTTGAGACAGAAAATGTTGCAAATAGAGAAAGGGTACTGAGGTCATGTTTATTATTTTCACAAAGGCAGATGGCACAAAAAAATAAGAGTGTGAATGAATCAAAATTCATTTTGATACATCAAAATTGAGATATGTTGCCAAAACAAAGAAGAATCAGAAAACTGAAGAAGACAAAAACAATTGTAGTAATTCAAAAGGGAAGATGTAATACTGCAATGTTCAAAATTGTGCATCACCACACCAATTCAGTTTTAGATGGTTTGGCTGAGGTGAGATCTACCAGTTTTTGCCATATATGAAAATACTTCCACTGTAAACGTGCAGTTAAATAGAAATATCACAAAGCAAACACATCCACATAGTAATTCATTATTGTTTGTGTTCTATGAATGTGTTCTGCTTCTCTTAAAATGAGCTGATAATATCTCCAACAGGAATCAGGTAATATTGCTGTGCTTGTAGAAACACCGTCTAAGGTACAGCTGAGACAAGGTACTCAGACAGTAAATCAAAAATTTTGGTCTGATCTACTATGTTTCTTACAGTCTTATCTGTAAGACTCCATGGTATCCTCCATGTTTATAAAAATACAGTATAGCCTGAACAGGCATGAAAAACCACTGTGGCATAGTTTGAAAAATTAAAAGACCACTTTGGGAAAGTGTAAGAGAGAAACCTTGTTTGGTGGCACAGTGAAGGAAGAAAGGTATATTTCCTTTCAGTAAATGCAGTAGGTCAGAGTAAACACAATATATGAGTAAAAGTCAAAGAGGGAGAAATGCATTTTAAGAAGAGCAATCCCCAACAATGGATCCTCTGGCAAAGGTGATGAACAGCCTCCTGGATGGCATTAGGAGGAGCATCGCCAGCAGGTTGAGAGAGGAGATCCTTCTCCTCTCAGAACTGGTGGCAGATGACTGGTCTGCAGTGTCCAGTGGAGGACTCATGTGTCTGAAGACTTTCTTATATACCTCTTGAATATTTAAGTAGTGGCAATGGAATCCAAGCTTCCCAAACCCATTTAGATTTCAGAGAGAACCTGAGCAGTTTAAGAAAGGGATTACATCACAATTTATTTGTGTCATCAGGAAACTGGTTTTAGTGATCCAGGATGACTTTCCCAATCCTACATTTCTCTCAGATTTTTAGTGAGGCTGCTGAGCAGTGAGTGAGTCACAGACTTGTCATGAACACTTGGATTCCTAAGTCTTCTAAATTCTTTTTTGCAACTCCACAGGAGCAAGCCACGCTAAAAGCATACTCAAGTACATTTCCAGCACAGTTTAAAAGGCTTTGATTTCATCAGAACTGGGGGATGGTCATTGATTTATGTTCATCTTAGGTAATCCGCAAGAAGCAGTTATGTGAACTTGTGTCTTCTGTCAAACAACACCAGGACAAGAGTAGCTATTTAGACTGCTCAAGAGGTCCAATAAAGACATTAAAATGTTTGAAGGGGAAAGAATCTTTTACAGCTAAGGACCCCAGGCAGAAGTGATCATGCTTCACATTGTATGAGAATGGCATTGACACTGGATATGACTACCCTTCCCATGAAAAGGTATCTTGTCATGCACCCAGAACCACTACACTCAGGTCCACCTTTAAATTGATTCATCATACTCAAATTCACTTTTCTATGTTTCCTGCATTGAAACTTTGCTCAGCTATGACCATGTGGCCTATCTCTCCAGCCTCAGATATTCTTCAAGTATAGAATAAGACAAGAGTGTGATATCTTAGCATTTCTGAAGATTAAAATTAGATAAAATGAAACAGGAGAAAAATAAATGTAGGGAAAATAAGTTATGGCTAAAGGATGATTTAGATGACCTCTAAATACATCAGCAAAAACACAAAAACATTTGAATACTAGAATAAGTTTTGCAGGAAATATTCAATGACACTTTTCACTGTCACGAAGCTTTTTAGGTATTTAAGTGCTTTGCTGAACTGAGGTGTAAATGACTGATGTGAATGGATGAAAAAGATTTGAAAATAACTAAAAAGAACATATTTTCCTTTAGATTTTGATATAATGCAGGGAACTACTAATTCAGTCATCTAGAAACACAGAAAGTAAAGCTTATCCAGGTAGATATCTGTGTAATTGCTCAGGAATTAATCTTTGGTTTTGTTTTCTTCTAGGAAGATTGGCTCTAGCACAATTCCATATCAGCAAACAAACAAATAAAAAAAGTAGGCATAATGAAGGCATGAACAAAAGCATTATATTGAATCCATTAAAGATAGTTATTTAACTATTTTTAGATATCCATCTATACAATCTATACATCTATATTTTTAGACATACATCTATACATCTAAAGTCTATAAGACTGCAAATGTAAAACAAATATAAAGTGTTGACTATTTAAACCAGTAACTAGAAATAAAGCCAGAATGTTAAATTTAGAATGTCTGGTGTTTTTCAAATGTATTCAGGGCCAAGAACTTCCCTTGAAATCATTCAGCTAAATCAAATCATCCAAATTGTTAAATTATCCATAAGGGAATTAAGAAAGAAGTCTAAATAAATGGATTTGTTTTACATTTAACAAATTATAATTAAAATGAATCCATAATCCCTTTCACTGACAACTTTTGCAAAGATAAAGAATTAATGAGGTTCTTTCTTGTCTTCTCTTCCAGCCTGAAACTTTCTCTCATAAGGCTCAAAAATCTAACTGCAAAGTTAACTGGAACTTTTTTGTACTTATTTTAAATACTGTATGAAAAAAACCTGTTTTTCATGAATCTTGTCCTGTCTCTTGTTTTGCTATCAAATAATTAATTTCTTTCTTCCATTGTCCTCTCTTGTGTTCTATACTGTCCACACTGTCTTGATTATTTGCTATGCTGCATTAATATATTTTCAGAGAGATGGATTTCATTATCAGAATAGTCAGTATGACAATATACTAAAACAGTTTAACTGAGTACCCCAGGAACAAAATCTACCAGTTATTAATGTCCCTTTTATTCAAGGTTTTTAGTTTGAGAAAGGCAAACTATAAAGCACTAGTATATTCTTCATGTCCCTGTTCTATAGTCTAAGTGGCATCTGTGTGTCACTTCTGTAGATTAGATTAGAGAGTCAGGGCTATATTTGTCCCACTTTACCTGCATATTGACTGTCTTATATAATATAGCTATTTAGTCTCTCTGTTAGGTCAGTGTAGGTAGATAAATTGCCTCTCCATTAGTATTTCATCTAACATTTAAGCCCTTGAAATGAAGTGAGACAATCTCACCCTAAATGATTACAAACTTTTTGAAGATGTGTCTCTTACAAACATTTACCTCATGGTCACATTTTCAAGGGATTAAAATGTCTAGAGAAAGTATTCAACAGTTTTCAGAGTCAAGGCTGCTTGTTTCCTGGCAGTTTATTAGTACAGTGTCTCATTAGATCTTCACTGGATGCCTATCTGCATTTAAGTCTCACTTTTCTGGTCTTAGAAGTCTTTACAATCCAATCTATTTTTTACAGAAAAGTTTTCAGACATATTTCCTGATATCCAGTGTACACAGACCCTTCCTTTTCCGGTTGTAACTTGCAGTCTGCTTGCAGCTTGCTAAAAGAGCAAAACACTATGTAGCAAAGGCATTGAGACACCAGGTTGAATCAACCAGGAAGCCATAAAAAGATTTTGCAATCCTTTTTTTAAAAAAGGGTGTGGGGGAGGGTTTTCTAAATTATTTTCAACAGTACAACAGAATTTTAATTTTTTTTTCATTATAGTTGAAACTTCAGAAATAAATGCCATGGAATTTTAAAAAAAAATTCAGAAAACACTAAGTACTCATCCTCTGAGAGAGATACCATTATGTAGTCTCAGGATGGCCATTGAGGATCATCACAGACACACGATGTTTTCCACCCATTTCTAAGTAAAAAATTGTTATTTGAGTAGGTCAGTGTCAACAGGTTTGATCACCAGAGACATAGGGTGTTGTTGCAACTGCTGCCTTGTAGCAAAGATTTCCTTTGCAACAGAGCTGTCCATATCACATTATGTTCATTTGGTACCTTCTGTAATGCTCACAAATCACAAAACCTGAGTGAACAGGAGCACACAACCAGCCTCATAAACAGCCAGGAGTGTGAGCAGTCTCTGGCCACAATCAGTACAGGCAAACACAGCCTTATTTTCCATATCCATCAAGAGGCTGCAACAATACTCTTCCAGCCCTCAACTGAGCTGCTGGATACACCTTTTAAAACCAGCTGTGCAGACAACCTGTGACAAAATACTTTTGGTTTTGTTGAATGGTTCAGAAGTTTTCACTTTGGACTAGAGAATAACATCTTCACTGATAAAGCCTGCCAGACCAGGCAATATCGCAACTCCAGTTTGATATCCAGCTCATGTTTCTATCTCATGTTTCCATGTCATATTTTCCAAGTAGTACGTGCTAGGTGAATACTGAGGGTTGAATTTAATTCAGCTGATTTTGAGCCATCTGAAATTTCTCATCAGTGCTGTGCTGTTTGTCTGCTATTTGAAGACCTTGGAGGGAAATGTGTCTTTTCTGCCATCAAGTTGTGCTTCTACAGTTTACCTTTGATTGTCTACTTTCCATTCAATCTTCTATCAGGATGAACTGCAGAAAAAACATTTCTGGACATTCAGCCCTGTGATGCAGGGTCTTTGGGAACTTTTCCTCATGAAGTTTTATTAATCTGCTGTTATTCCTTTCCTCCCTTCTATTCATGACTCTGTAGTAGAGCAGTATCTCCTCATAGCATATAAGATCCTGCTCCAGAATTAATTTCTCCCTTAGCCACGAGCGATAGAAAATGTCTATAAAGAATCTTCCCCTTAAGCAAAGGTGAGTTCTCTATTTGTTATCACCTGACTTCTGAAGTGGGGAAAAGCAGCAGATGAACACAGGGATATCTGATTTATCTCACTGAAATATGCAAAAATATGGATTTTCTCACCCTCCTCCCCTAGAGTGATAAACCAGGAATTATGCATCTTTATAGTAAACAGAAGAAAACTCACTGGAAAGGAGGTACAGACACTTTCATTCTTGTGTCTTAATGTTCTGGAAGAGCTTGTGGAAGAAACTGATTTGGTTCCATTCAAAACTAATTGCACTCCTTCAGTGCAGGAAAGCTCACTGCAGGTCAAAAGAGTATATTAAAGAGACGATTGTCTGTGACTTACATTCTGATTGTTTAATAAGGAATTTCTCTACAGTCAGCCTAACTCATACTCTGTTGAGTCAGGAACAAGCCATGTCTTTCCCAGCACAAAACTTCTCCATCAGAGCTGGATTTCAGTGCATGAAATGAATGTCAGAGTTTGGGTCTGACAGAAATCCTCCTGACAAACCTTTATGCAAAATTATATTTTTTTTTTTTTAAAGTAGCTTTTCAAGATCTTTAGATTTTTTAAAAAATTGTCACTGGTTTTTAGTTGCCACCCAGGTAAAATCATCACATCTTTAAAACCTCTTTTCATATATAATGATGCCATCTTGGGCTTTTTTGTAGTACCTCATGGGTTGCTCATCAGTTCCTTCAATATTGAAAAGCCACGAGCAAACTNGTTTCGGGAAGGTTTCGGGAAGGGAAGGGAAGGGAAGGGAAGGGAAGGGTAAAAAGAGAATGTAACCCTTTGAAACATCATAAACAACTGCCTGACAGTGGCAACTGTATTTGGTTTAGAATAAAAAATATAGTGCCTTTTCTTCTGGCTTTGTGTTTGACATAATTGTAGGCTTTATTCCAGATCATCGTATTAAAACAATTAGTATAAGAACAGGCATCCATATGGGACTTATCATTTTACTTCATTAAAAAAACATGCAAAACTATAGATGCAAGAGAATTGACCACAAGCTGGAATAGAGCTGTATGCCAGCAGAAAACAGGTTGGATACACAGACTTGTTGCCATACTAGTACTGCTGGTGACAATAACAGAAATAACCATTTCCATTTGTATAATCACTCTTACTCCAAAAGACAAGGCAAATCATAGGCTAAATAATGCTTTTGGTTATATGGCTTAATAAAGGCACAGATGCTTTCATTTCAGAGTTGCTCTAGTGCCATGAAGAGCAATTTTATCTCTATTTTTCACAAAGAAAGAAGAAGGTTAGTATGAAGCCCTCTTTTGATTGGGATGCAAAAGTAATGTGGGCATACAACATAGAAAATATGTTTTTCCCCAAGGTTTAAAGGAATAATTTGAAAAATCTTAGAAATAGTACCTCGAAAAAAGTGTTTTATCTATGAAAAGTTTATGGCAGAAGGCCAACATTTGTTACTTGTAAGAGCTCGTTCCTTGATAACTTGCATCACAAAGGTAGCAATGCAGACTTCCTTAAAGACTGAAAGTTACAGGGAAACCAAGAGCACAGATAAGTAAAACACAGCAATATGCTAACAATATAAGAATTCTTTGAGCCAACTACCTGCTAAAAGGTTTCTGAATCAGCATAATGTCAGAACATCCCATGCTATTCAAGCACCAAGCACTGCAACTCTTCACTGACTGACCTTTTGTAGATTACAATGTCATTTTGCCTCCTCCAGCACTGGCAAAATTTCCATATCTGGTCTCTCAGCCTGGATTTTGCCAGCCCATGCAGTAAACCTTGCAATTGCTTTTCGGGTAGATAGAAAATAAATTATCTTTTCTTTCAAATTGCACCACATTTTAATTTTTTTTGCCCTGTATTCATTTTGGTGTCAGAGAAAGCAGCTGAACAAAAGGTAATGTATCTTCTTAAAAGAAATTTCTGGTTTAAATTTATTTTTGTAATTTCACGCTATGATAATCCTCAAGACAAACACACTTTCCTGTGAAAATGTAGTGTGTATCCAGCTGAGCGGTTCCAGAACTGGATTCTCTACTGTGTGAAAACCTCCAATTCTGGAAGATCACTGTTCTCAAATGCTGATTGAAAGCACATATTTTCTACTCTATATATTTCTGCAACCAGAAGACTTGGGTCCTCTGTATCTTAGGACAACACTTTAAACACCACTCAGCAATCACAGAATATAGCTTTAAGCACTATACCATCATAAAAATATTGCCAAAACAAATTCTTTTTTTTCCTGGATGATTCAGACCTTTCTAAAATTAAGACAAAATCAGAGCACAAGAGTTTCAACCTTCAATTAACTTGAACGCATGATTCTTCATGTTATCACACCAATTTGATTCTGCATGAGTAGAAATCAACAAATGAGTATGTGAAAATCATGCTTCAGATAAGAAAATATAGCAGAATATTACAGCTATAATAATAAATAGGGTAAGAATTAGGAAAAGGAGTAACCATCAGAAACCCCAATGATGAGACACAAGAAAATTCTACAGAGTTAACTATCTCCCTTTCAAATTAGGAGTTTTTAATAAGGCTGGCAGTGTCATACAGAGCCATGACTTGTCTGCACATTTCAGTTTGCCTCTAACTGGCTTGTGAGAACATGTCTTTATTGACTTGCTTTCTGTCATTTAATAGTGGTCATGTAGTTGTTATTGATTTGCACCTGAAGCAAAACAACATCTTCACTTTCTCTCAGAAAGAAGATATCTGTGGCCTGGATTTATCTTTCCCAAATGGAGCATTAAATGATGTGCCTAAGTTGGAACTATTATTATTAACATATCCTATATAAATAATTCTTCTTGATGACAAAAATAATAATTCTGTATTAGAATCTTTGCATGGAGCTCAGTGAGGACCCAGGAACAAGGGTTTTCTATCCTCAACATGACTTGTTTGCACTCTAGGCTTCAAAGCCAGGAAAGTCTAGAATGTTGCTTTATTTCCCATTATAACTATAGCCTTATAGAGGTAACATATAGTGATGACAAGGTGTTAGAGAACCTTTCAAACCTGCAGCTTCTCTGCTGTGCTATTGGAGAAGCTACCCATGTTATTGTGGAAAAATCCCTAGTTGGCCACAGCTGAGGAAAGCCTCACTGCAAACTCTCAGCACACTGAAAAGGAGGGATGGAAAAAGAGCATCTGCTACAGAGGTGAATAAAACATAATATGGAACAAACCAGTATGATGCCAAAAGTCTATTGTATTTGTTTCTTTTCCTGCATTTCTCTGATCTACAGCTGAGGCCCACCACCTGCTCACACAGAGATGTTTTCATATGTATCTGGACTGGCATTCAAAATGATCTCAGGGCTTGTAAATGCAAACTGAACAATAAGATTTTCAGACTGTGCTACAGGAGTGAACTGAAAGTCAGGAAATAAGGCTGAACTCAGGTTAAGGTTCAGATAAATCACCAGTGAAATTTGCCAATTACCCCACTTTAAAATGAAAACTAGTACCAGCAATCTTTTTTNTTTTTTTTTTTTTTTTTAACGCAGAACAAAAATCAAATCTTTTATAACCTCACTCAACATCAGTGCTGTAAAGTTAAATTTATAAAGCATGTATGATAGGTATGTGTAGATGCATACCAGTAAATGTTCAGTAACTAGAATGTGTCTCTAGGTTTTATATTGGTTGCATAGAAGGAGATACTACCTTCAGCTGAGTTATGAAATTGTTAAGGATTCCAGTGTCAGCTCCAGAAAATCCAGAAGTAGTCAGCACAGGCAGACCTACAGGATACAGTCTGCATTAGTTCTTGCCATAGTCCATGAAACCACAGTGCAGGAATACATTAACAGAGGGTGAACATTTTGTCCTATTTCACTGCTTTCACTGGCCCTTCAAACACCAAGGAGCTACCAATTATTTTAATTATCTTCTCTCTGCTAACAATAGTGCTTGACTTAGTTTTTTGAAGATCTTTTTCTGGAAGGCAGATAATTTGTAAATGTAGATAGCAAACCAGGACAGATTCTGGTGCTTTTACTCACACCAAGTTGTAAACTGCTCTAGAAGTAGTTCTGCTAATTACCACAGAGAAAGGCTATTAGCAGCAGCAGGAGACATTTCAGGCCCCCTCTCTGAATTACCAAGGCAGATGGTAAAACCTCTTTGAGTGTAGAGAAATGTGTAAAAAATTAGTGTTTAAAAACATCTTTAAATGAAGGACATATTTTAAGTTTGTCACCCATTTGAAAAAGACTTTTAGGCAAGATATTTCTGCCAGGAACAAGAATGAGGCTTATAAGAACTGCTCAGGTGTGAGGAAATAAAAGTAATCAGTGGGCTTCAATCTTTGTTGCTGCTAACATAGTGGCACTTATTTAGTATGCTTAGGTAAATAAGAAATTTAATTTGTTTTATATACTTGGTACATATATTAGATAAACAAATGCACTGCCTGATGTGTGACTGCTGTCATTGGGTCTTGGGAGGGACTAGATTCTTTGTTCTGAGGTTTCTTATGGAACTTGAATGAAGCTCTTCTTGTTGGTATCACTGTTAGACTCCATGTTTTTCTATACACATTGATATACACGTGAAATAATATCATGGATGATAAAAGTTAATTCTACAGGCTTTGGCCTCTGTATCTTTATGTAAAAACCAAAACATCACAGTCCATGTGCAGCAAAATCATCTTCAAACAGTATTAACCTTGGGGAATGATATCAAATATATTCCATATTATTGTCATCTGTTACACACCATTAAACCAAGAATATTTTCTAAGGTGACCATGATTATTATGTTCCTTATCATCAAGGAAACAACAAGGAAGTCCAAGCCTGGTTCTCCTTAGGAGAAGAAGAAATGCAAAATATTAGTAAAAGACAAGAAGTTGAGAGGCATTAATAGAAGATGCTGAAAGCTAGAAGAAATTCAAGATGAAGAGAAAATAGGGACAGAAATCTGTTATTTTGGTTGCTAAAGTATCCATGATAAAATAGGCATCTCACATGCACATATGCATGCTGGAGAGACAAAATAAATGCATTATACAGAGGCAAGAAAAATGATAAATGGCCATGTAAGTCTCCAGCACAGAAGAATCACATTTAGTCCATGTATACACACAATGATCCCTGTATAATTTAGCTTACAATGATGTTGATGACTTATGAGCCCCATACAAATCCTGTAAGTTTCACGGGAGAGCAGCAACCTTTAGTTTGGAGCAGCCATGTTTCAAACTGAGGCCAATAAGCCATGTTTAGTGATACCAGGAGATGTGACAGATATCACATTTATCTGAGCTTTCTAAGCAAAGCACAGCTGGGTGAGAGGTACCCTTATAAATTCAATTTCTTGGCATCTGTTCCTAAGGTGAACAAGCAACACAGCATTATTGCCACCGGGCTTTTCACTTTGGCCCATACTGACTCCATCCATCACTGCACTCTTACCTGGGGGCCCTACCTAAGACACAGAGCCACCATCTGTGCAGCCAGTGGCAAACAGATGAGACACGCAAGAAACTTCTAGACTAATGAATAAAAGAGCTTTGGGACCATTCCTTGCCTTTGAGACCTACTAGACTGGCACAATGTGTGTAAACATAGACCAATTATCCCTCTCCCCAAACAGGATGGCAACAACCACGTTGCTTTCTAGAATGGGCTGTTACAGGCCATACTTGTGGATTGACTGTCCACAACAGTGTTGGTTGGCATGATCTGAACATATACCAGCCTACACTCATATTAACATTTAAGCAGTAAAATTGAGTGATCTTACCTATCTTATATAGCAGTATATAAACAGTTATAGAGGATAACTCTGTCTTTCAAGGTACCTAAGTTTCACATCTTCAGTTACAGCTCTGCACCTCTAATGTGTTTCCTAGATTTTTTAAATTTGTTGCATGTGTCTCTAAGCAGCTGGAATTCATAAAATTGTAGGGAACCGTAGTAAGATAAAAAATACAAGGAGAGGAAAGCGAAGATAAAAAAAGTCTTAGCAGCCTGAACCAGCCTGAAGAACCATTCTTTAATAAGCCTCTTATTTTTAAATCAGCTTCAAGCCCAGTGGTATTCAAAAAGGGTTTGAACAACACTTTTAGATACAAGGTTTGACTTTTAGGTTGTTTTGTGCAGATTCAGGAGTTTAACTCAATGGTCCTTGTGGGTCCTTTACAACTCAGAATATTCTATAACTGTCTCATTTTGGTATGTATGGTTCTAGTTCAAGGTATTATAGTCTGTTGATTTAAAATGGTCTCATTTTCATTTACATAAAGCTAAATTGTAATGCTACTTATACTTGGACTTGAATCAGTGTTTTAAGTAATTGACAAAGATTTTTAAAAGAAAATATGTTAAATTGGCCCATCACTTTGTATTACTTCAGTGGCTAATAATAACCATTCTTTCTCCAACTCAAAGGAAAATTATTGTGATTTTCATCTGCCTTGAACAGTTGTGGTACAGGTGGATTTTTCTTTTTCAAATCAAAATTAATTTTTTCCCATTTTCAAAGAAAACTAGCAAACTTTCACATTTAGGCAGCACTGCATGAGAGCTGAGGAAAGATTAGAGGTGATTACTCTGCTTTTCTGAAGGCTTTTATTGGGATGTTGTTGAACAGTAACAGACAAAGCACAGTTTCCCTGGGCAACCCCACAGAAAATTTTAATGCACAAACCCTTTGCTTGCAATCCAAACTTTCCAGGAACGGAGTCCAGAGATACAAAGGAACAAGTTTAAAATGACATTTGGGGGAAAATAGAAGCAGAAATGTCTTCCTGATCTGTAAAACTTGAAGAGAAAGATTTACTGCTGTGGTTTGGCATTTTTCATCATGTATCTGTAGCTGGGCCAAAATCAGGAGTAGCTCTGTCATTGTTTCTTTGGAGGTTTTGCACACATGATGTAGTATTACTTTAGTTGAGCTGGTTCTGCTTGTTTTACACTGATAATGTGTAAAAAAATCAAACTGGTCCTTTACCAGTGGATCCCATTCACTGTGTTACTCCTGCTGGTACGTCTCCCTTTGCTGTCCCTGTAAGTGTGGTGTTCCACATCCATATGCTGCTGTGTACTCCTTTATTCCCATCAGTCCCATCCCTTTGTTTGACATAGCCTATGTCTCTCTATGTCTCCTATGTTCTTCCTTTCTTCTTCCTCTTTCTGGTTATGTTTTCTTTTCCTCCTTTTACTTGTCATCTCTCTCTTCTCAAACAACTTTTAGGAAGGAATGTGGTTCATGCATATCTGTCCTCAGATAAAGAGAAATTGAAAGGTGGTGGTCTGTCCTCCAAGCTCATTCCCTCAGAGGGGCAGTGCTGGACATGGATCTGGTCAACAAAACCTCACATGGAGGCTACTCATTACATCATGACTTTCACACTCCCTGATGGTTTTGCTGTTGTCCCTTGTCTGCAATAATCAGCTCAACAGGCTGGACAGTTCAGAGAAGAAAACCCATACAAAAATTATAATGTTCAACAAAGCAAAGTGCAAGGTTCTGCACCTGGGCTGGGGCAACCCCAGGTATTGATACAGGCTAGGGGATAAGGGCTTTGAAAGCAGCTCTGCCAAGCAGGACGTGAGGATACTGGTGGATTAAAAACCGAGCATGACAGCAATGTGCACTCACAGCCCAGAAAGCCAGCCATGTCCTGGGCTGATCAAAAGCAGCTGGGTCAGCCTGGCAAGGGAGGGGATTCTGTTCCTCTACTCTGTCCTCATAATACCTCACCCGGAGTGCTGCATCCAGCTCTGGGGTCCCAACAAAAGAATGACATGGACCTGTCAGAGTGAGTCCAGAGTAGAAGCACAAAAATTGTCAGAGGCTGGAACACTTCTCTTATAGAAAAAGACCCTGCAGAGATCTTATTGCAGCCTTTCAGAATTTAAAGGGATCAGAACTTCAGAAAGATGTAAATAAATCTTTTTACTAAAACATGCAGTGACTATGCTGATGCAAGGTTTTCTAGATTTAGACGTCAGAGTTATTTCAGGATGTCCTTGTGCTGCTGTGACACATCTGGGGCTTGGGAGTCCTGTAAGAATGAAGAAGATAGAAATAAATGAATGGAAGACACTGATTAATCACATAGAAAATGGAGTATTATGCAGCAGATTCATTAATATAGCCTTGCTAAGCAATTCTTTGGTATATCTACCAACCTTTAGAAATGTCTTACTTCATACATGTAAACTGTAGAGTGTTCACAGAATGAAACAGAAGCACCTCATGTATTTCTGAAACACAGTAACAGCTCTGCTTTCTCTTTGGGTAAAAAAAAAAAAAAAGAAAAAGAAAATCAACCATTTTTACAAATATTCTTTCTTTACTTCTTTCACAAGATGATAGCTAAAGAAATGAATTCATTATTGGAACCCTGGAAGAACAGAATATGGTTGTACTTTATATAAGCAATTCTCTAAATGAGCAGTTTCTTAACCTTAGAATAAGAATAAGATGACATCAAATCTGAACCTTCCATTTGAAAAATGAGAGTACAGTACAAGGTCCTTTGCCTTTCGTTTATTTGGGACAAGAGCATCTGGAACTGAGTTGCATTTTAAAAGAAAAAAATTAATAAGAAACTGTTTTTGAAATATTTTTGAGCACAGTAATCTGTAGACCTTTAGAAAACAGATGAAAATCACTGTTGTATAACAATTCAGAGTTGTTAAAATGACTTTTGGATAAGTTAAAGTGAAGTGTTAAATCACAGGCTAGTTGGCACATCACTAAAAAATTTTCACTATGGATTGTTTGCCACAGAAAATGGTAATAGTGGCTTCTTGTTTATTACATCTGTGAACTTGGGGCAGAAGGGACTGGATATGTTTCCAGGAATTGGAAGGCAATGAATTTTCTCTCTGTTGAGGCATTTCTTTGAGGGAAAGAATTTAAACTCTGCTTACATCTACACACATGGATGATTTGTGCATAGATTAGTGTAGAGACAACTCTTGTCTCTTATTTTCAGCTGTTAGGGTACAGGGTGCATGGTAATTGCAGGATACATTAAATCTTGCAGTTGCACAAAACTTTTACTCATGTGAGCACTGCAGCACCAATAATGAAACACCGCACCCATCTCTGCTGCCCTCATTCCTGCACTGGCCTCTGACCAGTCTCATCAAGAAAATGCTTGTGAGCAAAGGAGTAAGGGGATATCACACTGTCTCCACTATCCTTCCTCCATTCACCATTGCCACACTTCTTCTCCCAGCAACTGAGGCACAGGGAGACAGGAAAATGGGGAGTGGGAGAGCATCTGGCAAAGTCGTGAGTTTGTCATGAGTGCATGGTGAGGGCTGTTAAGACTGGGTATTTCTTATATGATCTATGTGATCAACTGTCCTCATAACTGATGTAATGGTAACGCTTTTGACCAAGGTTTTTTCATCTTTTTGAAACATTATTACTGTGATTGGCAGAACATCCAAAATGAATCAAAATCTTAGAGTTCTGTAAGTGGATGTCACGGACAGACTCGTCTGCCTTAGAAATGAGATGGTTTCAACTAGTCCCCTTGGGCCAGATATAGGGTATCACTTTGTATTTTAGTGTAATTGTTCTCAGCAAGTTTTTTAAGGTTATTATGGCTAATGTTTCCCTGTCTTTTCAAGTTAATAGTAAGGAAGTCACTAATCAGACATTGACATCTACTTTTGAGACATTTGTATGCCATGTTAATCTTAAGTCACCTTTTCTTTGATGTACCTGTAAATTATGTTCTTGGGATCACTACTCACGTGAAAAAGACCTAAGAGAGTCAAACGCAGAATTAGACACTAAAGACCATATTCCCCAAAGGTATAAATCAGCACCATTTAATGACACTGATGGGACAATATCACAGCTCCAAACTGAAGCAACAATAATCTGAGTAATGCAGCAAGTATTAAATAAATTGTGGGAAAGATTAATAAAAAAATGTTTATCTCTCCCTCATATCTACTAAAATAGATTTCACATTAAGTCAGTAATTTTGCAGCATACATATTTGCCTACTAGAAGAGAGAATTAGAGCAGAAATGCATATTACATAATGCAAGCTCACAAATATCTGTCATATAATACCTTTGATTGCATCTGTCAGAGTTTGCAATGGGTGGCTTGTAACTTCAGCTACAAGTAAATCATCCATACCTCAGATTTGTGTGCAAGTGCATTTGTGTTTATTGTAGATAACCAAGACATCTTCACAGAACTGGAATATGTGACACAGGATTAACTGATTCCTGCTGAAGCAGCAGTTGGAAGTTGGGTGGGATACACTTGGGCATCTCAAATAGAACAAGATGCTTATAATTAGGCAAATTAAACCTGCCCTCTGGATGTTTATTTATAAAAAAAAGAAAGTTGAAGAGTTTTGGAGTACGGCTTTACTCCTTATCCCTCCTAGACTCTCGGTATAATCCTCTACGCTTTCCAGTTACTACGGGATGGCCCAGATGCAAGTGGTCTGCTTCTGCTTCAGATGTCTCTGTTTTGCTGCCTGACCCTCAACAGCCATTCTTCACTGGCAAAGTTTCCCTCATCTCTGTATTGTATCCTCCATTCCTGTGCAGATACGGAGCATTTGAAATGGCTCTAGACATTTAAGGAAAGCATCCCCACTACTACCCTTTTTCTGGAAGTAAATCCTGCAAGCCTTAGACAGGGCACTAAAATTCTCAAGCCTTGCATAACACTTGTCAAGGATAAAATAATTGTATTGTGAAAGGTGTTGAGATTGCACAGATCTTTCAGTTTGCTTTCTAAGATGTAAAGGGGAAGCACATTTTGCTTCAAGTGGCTAGTACTGCACCAACACCCCAGGCAAGTGCCTGCATCATAACTCTTCTGACTACCATGGAAGAGGTATAGAGGGTAACTGGTTTCTGTGGCATGACCCATTTCTGTTAACAAAGCATTAAATATCAGTACTGCTATAAAATAAACCAGACTCAATTTGCCTTTCTTGTGCAATGACTACGTGCATGTTTTTCATGAGAAAAAATCCCAGGAGTTGAAATCTTTAGGCAGACTGCAATGTAGATGCCAGAGCATTCAGATTTAGTCAGCAAAAAAAGAAGCTTGAGTTTCTAGTTCAAGCGAGGAATAAGTCTTGACCCACAGCATTCCGTAGTTGGAGAGGATGCCCTCAACATTGGTTACTTTAAGACAAAGGAAAAATTCTGTCTTTGATATGAGCACTGGAAGCTGACCAACACTTCATGTTGAAAATGAGACAGAAAAATATTTCCTGAAATGCCTGATTTCATTCAAATAACTACACAATTTTTCTGGAAAAAGACCAAGCACTTCTTCCTGTTGTATCAAATGAGATGATTAACCTGGAAATTAACCTTTTTTCCTGTACTGGTATTTTCTGCTCCCTCTGGGAGCAATGATAGAGATAACCAGCAATGAGAGTTTAACTGGGGTAAAAAAAGGGGTTCTGAAATCTTAAAATCTCAGATCAGTCAGATTGTCACTGGGGAGTCTTACCTGCAAAGGTGTTTGCCTCTTTCAGAGAAGTATGTACCAGACTAGCCAATACTTCACTTGTCTGCTTTTCTTATGGTTCTTTCATAGCGAAATCAATGCACTGACACAGTTTTATATTCTGTATATATATTATCTTCTAAACAGCTGTTTACTGACCAACACACAAATAGTCATAAAACTACCTTATCTTTATTCTTACAAGTTTGCATATCCCCTACTACCATGCAAAATCTTTTCTGTCAGCAGTCTTAAATTATCAAAGATCTGTTACTGAAAACAGCTGTTATTGAAAGCAGCTGTTATTTGGAAAGTAGTGCATAACTAGAAAAAGACTTGAAGTTAGAAGAGAAAAAAATGTGTGTAAAATTTAGACTTATGTTTCATTTAGAAATCTCTTTTAGCTGCATACCTATGACCAGTTACCCAAAGATAATTATTTCACAGTCATATTTTCCTATCTTACATAACTGTTGTTTGCTTTCTCTTTGCTTTGGAAGCAGCACGTCAGAGCAATATTGGCACATTGACAGGAATGGTGATAGCACACTTAATTACATTCGTAGATGTCAGATGTAAGACCAAAGGAAATGCACAAGTAAAATAATTTGCTCTACAGTAGCAGTCTGATTTTACAAGACAAATAGCACAGACTAGACACAAAGTGATGTCAAAAGCACAAACTAAATCAAATACACAAATTCCTGAGAAATAATGGTTTGCAGTTCTGATAAACACAAGTGTTTTCATAATAGCAGACAGTAAAACAATCTGAGACAGAAATATAATTTAAAATTGATAGTCTTCTTTGAACATTACAGCTCAAAGCATAAAAGTTGTGTATCTCTGTGCCTGCTCTGTTTTGATATGACATCCAGCTGGGCTAAGCTTTCTGCGAGTGAGCTGTCCTCATAATCCACTCAAATCAGTACAGTCATAAAACAAATGAGGATTATCAGCATCTACTGCAAAATGATGCAGCTTCTGTGGCTTCTAGATTATCTTTTTATTTGAAATACAAATTCTGTTGGTTAAGCAGTAACTGTAGGACCCCCAGTATTTGAAATTTAAGTATTTACAGTGTTACGACGTTGTGATGATCCAGCACCAAGCAGCTTCTGTGTGGTCTCTAACATTTGTGGGGCAAAAGAGAAGCATTGTATATGGGGATGGGGAGAATAAGGAAGAGATGTTACCAAAATGTCCATGGCATGAACAGGAGTCCCACGCATCCCAATAAATGCATGAAAAAATGCTGTTTCCAGCAGCTTTTGCTCACACCTCCAAAGTGGAAGTAGGACTGGTAGGCAGGACAATTCCCTCATCAATGAAAACCCTTCTCAGATTAGGCTAGCTGGAATTATGGAAGCACAGGTGGCAATGCCAGATCAAGCTCTTTGACTTTCTTGGCACTACAGTGGTCTCTTCCTCCTCAGTGGAGGGATGAGGAGCATCAGTGGCTCACACACCAGCAGGCAGCCCTGTACTCTGTGCTGTACCCCCAAGGAGGATGTCTGCCCCAGATCTGCAGAGGCAATGCAGATCTCTGATCCAGGCTCTCTCCCACACCTGATGGCACAGGTACATTGGTTCTGGCCTGATGAGCACTTCTTTGCTCCTGAGGGTAAAAATTGTAACTCCTGAAGGTTACTGCAATAGGGAGTGAATTTATACTTGGTTAACTAAAAAATAAACTTTTTCTGAGAAACGTGGATTTCAAATAGAGGTGTTTGATTCCAGCCATTACTGCAAAGAGGTAACTGTCCTCAGCTGCCTTGGCAACACTTTGTGTAATCAAAGAACTTAAAACAATAGGCATCTTTATTTCCAGTGGTACTTTCATAGGAGAAGCTCCAGATAAACTGTGGTACTTGTTTATTTAATGGAACCATGTTCTATTTTAAACTCATTCTCTCTCTGTATTTCTTGTACAAATTATATCCATATACCTGAGAACTCACATAAAAAGTATCTTTATATGATTAAAATCCAATAGAAGTTTTAAGACCTCTTCCCTGATTGGCTGGTGATTTATTTTTGCAGGTGATGATCACCTGTAAGAAATATCATTTTAACTCACAAAACTTTCTGTGTCTGACGAAACACTTGTTTTTACTAGAAAATTTAATTCTGAAAAAATAAAAAAAATTTCAAAATAAGTTTTAAAATATACCTGCCCAAATACAAATATGCTTTTAATTTCCTTAACCGTGTGTGTGTGTGTATGTGTTGGATTCATCTGTGAAATCTAACAGATTTGACAGACCTGCTGGATATTTATTTTTTTTTTGTTGTTTTTTCCTGACTGATAGGGCATGTACTAAAACGAGGGTGATATTCCTGGCAGCTCAGTTTTAATGTGAGCAGTTTAATAGATGATGTCTCTCAGGCATTCAGCTTTTCACCTGTTTAGTTCAGTAATTCATTTTCATTAAAGGGGTCAGGAACATAATTCTGGTTAGGTAAGCAATAAAAGGATTCCACCACTTTGCAGATATTGTTCTTTCCCTCGTTTCCATTACAGAAGGGCAACTGAGCATACTCAGAGACATTTACACTTCCATTCCATTACAGGTATTTCATTTCTATTTTCTTCAGACTATTTCTATTTTTAGAAATGCCCATTGACCAGCCACTCTCTTTAACCAGCAGGTTCTGTCTGTGATAACTAGTTATCAATTTTTGGCAAGACACACAGTACAACACCAATCTGTTTTTCTCAAAAGGAATGAGAAAGTAATGAGGTGTGTCAATATAAAAGTGAACTGTATTTCATTGTCCCACAGCTTTGTGTGTGTGAGGCCCTGATCTTCCTTTTGCCCATTCATTTGCCAGCCTGTTCTTTGGGCCTGATTTACTGATAACAGAACAATGGAACAATGGGAAGCAATGGATTGCACTCACTTTGAGGAGATGCTGCTCACAGCAAGAGGAGAACATTATTCCAATAAAAATGAAACAGTACACTTCTGATTTCATACCACTTGACTGACATGTAATAACCTCTGCTTTCTATTATCATGAGAAGAGATTAGTGTTAGAGAAGTAGGTGTGCTGTGATAAAAAGAACTTCTTTTTATGCAGATTAAGCAACAGCATCTATTCTTAAAGGAATTTTATTGTCTTTTGTGTCAGTCTATTAGAAATATTTCTATAGCTTTTGATAGCATTAACAGAACCTGTTGTAATGGACCACAGGTCTCCCATTTAGCATACATGGGCATAGTAAGTCTTCAGTTATGATTTGACTTATAAATAAGCACATTTTTTTCTCCTCTGTGATATCAGCATGTTTTCCACAGTTGTTTTATGTTAATTCAATCTGAGATTAAGCTCTGATTTGGGAGAAAAACAAATAGTTCAGAAAGGGAGCTGGTGCCCATCTGATGCAACTAGCGCAGTCAGCAGCTTTGGCCAGGTAGTCCATCCATGTGAAGGCAGAAATACCAGGTTTGCATCTGTGTCCCAGCACACTGGGCTTCATACACCTGTGTCTGCTTCATTTCAGAGCAGCACTCTGGCGTGACACTGTAGTGGGCATAAAATCCAGGATGGAAAGGTCTGTGCTAAAATCTCGTTTCCTCAGATAAACTAGTCTGGCTTGCTGGGAGCTAGAACCTCCCAAAACAAGTCTGACAACCACACCAAGCTGAAAGCCACCTGTCCACCACCAAGGGCTGAGAGATAGCATTAGTCAGAGGGAAAAGCAGCTCTGAAGTTAGTGATAAGCTCTGTTAGACTGTACAGAAAAGAGGTGCATGGGACCGTGCTATAAGGAGAAACAGAATGAAGAAGAACTTTCTTCAGAAAGCACTTGAGGATAAATCAATTTTAGTTACTTAATATTGCTTCTTGGACAAAAGACTCCTCAACTCTACAGAGTAAAGAGCTCCCTCCCTTCCAGTCAGGGTTGTAGTCACTGGAACAGGTTTAAATAAACAGGTACAAAATTGAGCTAAATCCCTCTCAGAGCACTTAGAAGTTCAGGGAAGACAATTTTCAGGTTTCATGTGTCTCACAGATCTACACCACAGGGGTTAAGGGCTAATCCTGCTGTTAAGGGTGATCCCAGGCAAACTATTCTTTTTTTGGTTAGCTTTCTGCATTCTCCCCCCCCCCCCATTATTTTGAAAAAATCTCAGTTGCTGTTATTCCATTTAATTACATCTGAATCTCTGGTATCATTATTTTATATCTGGTTAATGAATGAAAAACAAGATTGATCCTCTTCTGCTTCTGGACATAAGAGAAGTTCCTGTAGAGTTACATATCACGCAGAATTGTGCACTGCAAAGTCTCCTTAACCTCCACATGTTGTATAGAAAAGTTATTTTTATTCCTTCTAATTTAGCATCTGTTTCTGCAGTACAGCAGTCCCATGCAGAGCTTCATTTAAGTCTGGAGGTCTGTGTCAGTATTAAGGCCTCTGATAACAGAGTGCAGTGAAAAACTGAGAAATGATTATACACCATATTAGTTTATGCAATATAGAAAAATAGAAAAGATTTGAAGAATGTCTCTGTTGGAAACGAAAGATCAAACATACACCACTGAGTTTAATTTATTTTTTTTTTAATGGGTAGCGGACATTTGACACATGAAACAACCTTATAACAAAGCTTCATAAAAAATTTTAGACCTCTGAAGCTAAAAAACATGTTATTTTTAATGCTGTTAAGAAGAAGCAAAATTCAAAGGGTAACAAGTTGTAATAGCTTTTTGAAAAGAAGGCTGCCTAAAGTGAAGGTTATTTTTGTCCATTTACACAGTGTACTGCATTTCCTAGCTAAATTACAGAAAATTATATGCCATGGTTTTCTTTCTGCCTGTAACTAGCTTTATATGAATCTTATAGTTCATCTCTAGTATTTTGTTGCATTGTACCAATTGTATTATATTTACAAAAGTATTCTACCCAAACACTCCAGATTCCTGATAATTGGCTTTCTGCAGGGACTAACGATGAGTGTGTTATTCTCTTTGGTGCAAAGCTCTTCAGGGGACCATCCTTCTGTATTTACTTTGTCTCTGCTCTCCACAACACTGAATCAAATTTATGCTCTTGGAGGTCCATCTTGGGGAAGCAAAGATGAATTTGTTATAACTAGCACCATGGAACAAAGAAGAAATGGTATTAGTGTTCTGCTACTTTGTAATAAAAAGTAAAATGGAAAGTAAGCCAAGTCCTCCTTATTTAATTCAAATAATTCAAATAATTTCTCAGCTCCTGGGCAGTATATAGAAAACAAAAGAAATGTGGAGATTGTTTCAAGTTTTTTTATTCTTGAAGAAAATCATATAACTCATAACATGCTTTAAATATATTATATATTAAAAATTGACTTTTATTAATCTATACTTAATTACAATGTCAGTGTTTTGCAAATGAGTAATGGATCCTCTATATGTAGAAAGAACTAGAGACAAATACGATCATTAGAAGCTGTTTTCATTATGGGAAATATTATGAAATGTCTTTTGTTTTGACTTTTTCCTCTGAACCCAAAGCTTTAGGCTATGATATTTGAGCCCAAAACAGCACAATAAAAAAGCATGAGACAAATTCAGGAAAGGTAAACTGGTTGATGAATACTGAATGTTGTAGCACTAAATGCAGCCTCTTGTTCAGGGAGCTGCCAAGTCAGAAGTAGTAGGAAATGAGCATAAATCAGCAGTGGAAAGATAAATGTGTACTGATAGCCAATTCTGGCAAATACTGGAGACGGCGTACTGATCTCCGTGTCACTTTGGTCTGACCCACTGTGTTAACACTTATGCTTTAAATATTTACTTTATTTTCTGTTTAAAACATAGCTTGAGGTTTCCTGGGAGTTGGAACAGCTCTCTACCAATTGGTATGTGGACAGGCACTCTGAAATGGGAAGTTTATAGCCAAAGAAAGATATTTTCTGTATCATAGTTTGTCAACAACCATAATGCTTTCCAACTCAAGTTGAGTCAATTTTATTGCTGTTCCAGCATCTACATGCTGGAACATAAACATGAAGTACAGGGTGTATTTTTGTGTCCTTGGACTTGTTTGTGTACTGAGGCAAAATTGTAGGGGAAAAGACAGCCTGTATGGCTCTGTTTGATGGACATGTATAGCACGGGTTAGTGTCCCATTATGGGTATTAGATGAACACACATACACACACAGAGAGGCTGGAATACTGTCCATGATGGGAATGACTCTTGCTATGCTCAGGGTTTATTTTAGGATCACCTGAAATCTTATTCAGCAAGGCTGGAAGATGCAATGCAGCCCCAAAGTTTCTATCACATCTTGTCAACCTGGTATGCTTTGCCTAGGTTGCTCAGTGTTTCTAAGTCTCATAGAGAAAAGGATGGAAGGAAGCTGAAGTGTCTTTAGCTGGTTCATATCTTACAGTTTTTTATTGCTGTCTCATCTGATAGGGAGAGATTGTCTGGGAGGATTTCCCAGTTTTGTGACAAGGTTAGTATGAGGGCAGCAGTCAGCCAGAAAAGTCCAAAGCTGAGAAGACAGAAGCAGCTCAAGAGGCTTAAGGGGAATTGCTGAAGGACACGGCTGACTTACATCTCAGTCCTTTGCTGAGGCTCTTTTCATCAGCATTCACACAGCTTCCATGTCCGGCTGACAGCTTCCACACTAACAAATAATATAAGTGAATGCATTGGCTTTTTATATACTACCGTCTGGCCAATGCCTTTGTGCCTATTTCTGTCCATCTTAACCCTAATTTTAATGAGGTTTTTTGCCTTTATATCAAATTATTTTAACTCATATTACACCGCATACAGCTAAGACTCAAAATCATTCAGAAACCTTCAGCTTTCTGCAGCACATTTGATACATCCTCAGCATTGCATGAGCGGCCTGAAGTCTCTAATCTGCTTCTAACTCCATCTTCAGCACTACAAGTCAAGAGGTTAAGATGAGAGTCTGCTGGCTTGCAAGCCAATGCTGCCATTTGCTGTGCTCTGAAGGCTCCTGAACTCTGTATCCTCACTTCAGACTCTGCCTTTACTCCTGAGTCATATAAAAAGAATCTCATACTTTTTAATGTATCTGAACTACATTAATCACAGGATCACAGCACCACAAAATGGTTGAGGTTGGAAAGAACCTCTGGAGGGCATCTTGTCCGAACCCCCTACTCAAGTACAGCCTCCTAGAGCCAGTAGCCCAGGATCAGATATCTTTGATTATCTATCAAAAAAGATGGAGACCCCACAACCTCCCTGGACAACCTTCTCCAGTGCTCAGTCACTGTTGCAGAAAAAAAATGGAATTGTTTTCTGATATTCAGAAGGAAGCTCCTGTGTTTCTGTTTGTGCCCATGGCCTCTGATCCTGGCACAGCTCAACTGAAAAGAGCCTCTTTCCAATTTCTCTGCATGATCCTTTCCAGTGTTCATATACATCAATAATATCCCCTCTGACCCTCCTCTTCTCAAGGATGAACAGTCTCATTTCTCACTGCCTTTTCTCAGGGAAGAGGCACTCCAGTCCCTCGTTCACCTCTGTGGCCCCTCATTGGATTTTCCCCAGTATATCTGTGTCTCTCTTGTACTGGGTTGTGCAGAACTGGGCAAAAGAAAGATTACATTTGACATATTTAACATGAACATCAAGAGCTGTCATGGTACGAAATTACTTATTATTTTTGACAAACAAATCCAAATCAAAAAATCATTGCATAATTTTTTATCACTTTTCTATATCTTATTTTACTGATGGGTAAATTTTCAAGCACCTACAGCTACAGACATATCTGGTTTAGTCAGAGTGATAAAACAATCCAGAGGTCCAGAATTTGCCCCTTTGCTAGGAAAGTATGAAGCCTTCAGATGTCCAGAAGGAAAAAAATTTCAGGGGTGATTTGCTGATCAGAAAGGGAGACTTATTGATTCTTAGACTCAGCTCCCATTGAGAAAATAGAGCTTTGGCTTTGGTTTTGTATTTGACTCCAGATAAACTTAATTTTTCAATGAATTAAGATAATAATGGGACATTAAAAAAAAAGAAATCTTATTTTTAAGAATAATCAATTTGACTAATAAATAAAACTTTTTTTTTCCCTAAGATTGAGTTTACAGTGCAAGGAGAGTTCAAATCAGATCTTTCAGTGCATGTGCTGTTTCCAATAACTGGCATAGAGCAAGGACCATAAACTTGCTATTTTAAGGACATATATCATGTTTAATTTAAAATGAACTTGCTGGCTTAATAGGGGAAGAAAGTGCTATATGAAACCTGGGTGTGCAACTAAGCTGACTAAACTGAGGATGGCAGGAAGGCATCAGAGAACAATTCTTGCTTGGAATCCATTCAAAATGAACTGCTGAATCCTTTCACCCAATCCAGAAGAAACTCAAATACAAGAAGTGACGTTATGCAACACAATAAAAGTAGTGTCAGCTCCAAATCTGTGAAAGCTTGTTGACACAGGGAATGAGTCAAAATGATGGGACCATATGGTGAGAAGGAGTGTGTGGACAAGCCTCCTTGTCTTCCAACCAGAGAAGCTTGTGGCAGCATCCTTGACTGCAAATACATGTCATACCCTTTAAATCCATCTGCTGAAATGCCACACAGACAATATGAATGGTGGTGAGCACATCAAGGTGTTCTGTGAAGGGAGGTTGTGAAAGTAGCTCTGACACACCTGGGTACAGCCCAAGCTTGCTAACACTGACCAGGCTGTATTGCCATAAGGAGCCCTCACACAAATTGTCATAAACAAAACGAATCATTACACAGGAATTCATTGTCCTGCACTGGAATTTTAAAGCAATTTATTTAGTGATGAGATGTATTGTAACATAAAGGACTTTAGATTGCCACCAGCTTAAAAGCACCCATACATTTATTCACAGATGACTAGACAGTTGATAATTTTGAAGCCAATTACAGTCTTTCTATTGACTTTAACTGGATTCAAATAAGCTTAAGAGAGGAGGCAAGTCACATAAAACACATTATTTTCCTCCAATCAGACAAATACTAATATAAAAAACCCTGATAGAAGTGGTTCATACTCTGCTCTGCTCTTAGTCCCACAGAGTTCTATTCAAATCAGAGTGAGAGAAGCTTTCTAAGTAAGCAGTGAATCCTATATTATAGGAAAGTTTGATTAAATCATTTTGATAAGTTGATGGAAAGGGTTGAATTGTTCCCTCTATGAGAGGGAGCCTGAGGGTTGTGTGGGAAAGACAGGAAAGAAAATCATAAGGAAAGGAAGGAGCATTTTATTAAAACAAAACAAAACAAAAATAGAAAAGCAAATCATGTCAATTATCTGTGAGTAAGGAAGAACTAGAAATGTCACTTTTTTCCCTAATGGTGAAAATACTGATATTCCTGAGTAGCCTTCCAGAGAAGAAAAATAAGAAAACCAAGATAATTTAAGGATGAAGTCTGTGTCCAACATTACGGGAAGCTGTTGCCCATGAGAAAAAAAAAAGATAGTTGAATATTGTAACTCACAAGGTGCTATTTTGTGTGTTTGCCCTATTTAAGAAACTGGTTAAGGGGACAGAGTGCAACACTAAACCATCATTGTTCTGGCTGCTACATGATTAGCACACTTCCAGGCACAATTTTAACCTGAACCCAGCAGCACTTTCCTGGACAGGAGAATGGTTTGGGAAATAGCACATGCCATAAATTGCTCCCAGCAGGCAGTATGAGACCATATTGCCAAGGGAAGTGAGAGAAAGAAAATGTTTAGTCATGGGCAAATTTAACAGTGCCATTTCTCAACAGTGCCAGGGAATGGCCCCAGTATGTTTTAGGAGTAAAAATATATACTTTAAGGTGTTTTTTCCTTTCAACCTAACTAGTCATTGTGCCTAAAGTGGAGATTTTAGAGCAGGGAACCAGCCTTTGGAGGCTGGATACAGCCAACTGCTTTGGTGGTATTGCGCTGGATTTGCAACCTACCAGCAGCAGTGACCAGTTTATGGTGCTAAACTAGTCTGCACAGTAATTTGCCTAGAAATATTTGTGAAAGTGACTTTTTTCCCCCTATTTATTTATAAAATCCACAAAGCAGTCATTATATTTCTCCTGAGGCTCTTGCCAGAAAGACTAGAGGTCAACTTTCTTCATCCTCTGACTCCTAGGTGCAGGTTATCTAGCATAAGTTAGAAGCATTTTGGTAATTTTCCTGGCTGCATTTAAATAAATTGGTAAATCTGTTATTCAGGAAAATTCTTGTTAGCCACTACATTTGCACAAACTATCCAATGCATTTAATAACAGATCAAAGGTTTTCCTGCTGAGTAATTTCAATTAGCTGTTTTACAAGTATGGTGTCTAACTTTAATGGACAGATAAATCTCTTTTCAAATTAGTCTTAGGTTGGGTTTTTATTTTTTTTTTTTTTTTTTATTTTGTTTTTTGTTTTTTTTTTTTTTTTGGGGTTTTTTTTTTTTTTTTTTTTTTTTTTTTTTTTTTTGTTCAGTTGGTTTTTGGCTTTTGTTTTTGTTTGTGGGTTTGTTTTTTTTTTTTTCTTTTACTGAGCAAAACTTTCAGTTGCTGCACTTTTATTCTGGGAGGTAAAAAATAAATTCATTGAAATAACACCATTTGCGGATTTTAGAGTGTTCTTTATTTGCAATTTGGGTTCAAAATATTCTTTCTCATAGATGTGAGTAATTATAAACCATTTCATCAAGGAACAAGTAACTATAAGAAGAATCAAGTTCAATTCAATGCAGATGAAATTCAGAGCCCAAGTTACTCAGTACTTCGTCAAGCTGTCCTGTAAATGCTTCAAATGGGGATATCCTTTATAAGATTATAACTTGAAAAGTGGTTTATCAGGATTTTATTTTCAAAATGTTTGGTTTCAACATTTTTTAGTGTAAGTTGATACATTGCCTCAAAATACTGATTGGAAACCAAATTTAGTCTCTTTGGTTGTCTCCTTAATCTCTCCTTAGCTTTTTTAATGTTGAAACACAGAATGCTAAGGAATGGAGCACCTTCTAATCTATTTATTTAATTTACAACTACCTGAAGTACTACTTACTTCCTTATTCTCCTAGGTAATTCAATATGGCCTTAATGGATACATGCCTTAAATAAATCAGGTCTGATGCCTGAATCAGAGAAAAGGAACCTACCTTACTGATGTAGCGAGCCTAAAATGAAAATTACAGCTCCCAAGTAGGTGATTCTGCAAAAGAAATGGGGCCTGCTCTTGGGTTTTTTAATGATCTGCAATGCACCAGAATGGCCCCTGGCATGTAGTTAAGTTACAGAAGGAACATTTTCCGAACTCAGCTGCATTCATCCATCTTCATAATTTCAATTTCTCTGCACAGACTTTCTGTTCTTCAGGCCACTTGGCTGACTATTTAAAAGTGCCACTAAGCTGGGTACCTGAAACATCCATATTTGGGAAAGGGATTTCATATGCAGAGGTAATTGTGCATCACTACCCATTCTGACCCAGCATTCTGGAGCATCTCTCTAACTGCTGTCTCATCTTTTCAAAAAACTTCTCTTCTGTCTTAGTTGGTTTGAGACAAGAACCTCAGTTTTATTATTGTGTAGTACTTAGTGTGCCACTGCTGAGATTCTTGTGTGCTGCCACCAAACAAGCAACAGGAATTTGGGAACTGAGCTCTGGTTGCAACATCTCTTCAAACCATTCACAGAATTACTTGTTTAACCCAGTCACTGCTGAGTGCCTCTGGAGGTGCTGCTTGCCAACCTGCTGAGCAAGACAACTAAATGTTATTCCACTGTTTCCTTTGAGTTGGGATATTTTTCTTTCCTTTTTCCAAATACTAAGTAGAAACCCTCTTCATCTTCCTTGCATTTTGTCCAGAGCATGACTGGTATGTCTCCATTCTGATGTATTCTATGCCATCCTTACCCATGTCATACTCACTACATGATGAGTTTTCATTGAGAGGGATGTTTTTAAGTACAATTTCCAGGTTTTGCTCTACATTTTTATCTCTTGTTGCTTCATTTGCAGGAGCTTAAGTAGAGTTATTTTGGAATGGGCTTTTCTGGGAGTATGTGGCACTGATTGGAATCAGTGCTCTTTTCTCATGCTGATTTTCTTTTTGCAACAATCAACTTGTGACACTGTTCTTACTCTGGTGCTTCCAGCAACACCTGCTGTCACAACTAATTCTTGAGCATGTGTCCAGGCATTATAGTCTGTGCTAAGAGAATGAGACATTCCTTAAAACCTCTGTTCCCTTTACAGCCCTAACACCTTGCTTCGAGGCTGAGACTCTAAGTCCAATAATTGAATCAAGGTGGGATCCTAAATTGCTACGTCACATCATTTTGCATAGAAGATTAAAGAAATCTGAGTAGAATTCACAGATTTTATGTAAGCTATTTTGCTTGGCTTACAGCATGTAGCTGCTACTGTATTTTACAGGTCTGGTGAATGCCTCAGGCTCATTCACATCTGAAGTGAAATCTTCAACAGTAAAATCAATGAGATATGGCATGGGGATGTAAACCCACGTGTCCTTTTGTTTCAGAATTATCTGTGTTGAACTGTAGTTATGATGAATATGTCTCAAATTGAAATCTTCAGAAATGCTTCATGAGATGAGGCTGAACTGACTACAAAAATTTCAGATCATACTGGCTGCTTCAATTTCCAGGCTGCTGCACAGGTCCAATTTGAGCAGTAGTTTTAGCTCTATTCTTGCTCCAAGGCACAACTGCTTAATGATGCAAAAGTAGTTGACCTTTTTCTTTCTCTTTTATTACTCAGTATGTCCCTTCATATGGCCAGAACAAGGTCGGTATGATGGTTTTATGTTGATTACAGACTTCTTGTCAAGGGAGGAATCCTACCAGGTTTGATTAAATCTGTGTATGAAAGGCTCCAAAAGGCAGAATAGCACGGAGAAGCCCAGAATAAGAGTGAATTAGAGTCTTAAGTTGTAGTTATTATTAGCTATATACAGACAGCAAGTAATAGTCTTTTCATCAGCTCCCTTCTGGTCCTATCCTATTGCACAATGGTTCTCATCACTTCAAACTGAACAAAGTCCCACAGGCCTCAGAGGGTGCTGCTCATTTTGCTGTCTCCCTGATCTGCCTGACCACTGATCTGAGACATGGGAGAGGCCCCAACACCATGTCATCAGGATGTGTGGCTCTGCTTCCTCAGATCTGAACAAAGTCATGATATGCCATTATATCCCAATCAAAAAGAGGTTTGCAAGCTAGACATTCATGTATTTCAGTCCTCTTAAAGGTTTAATTAGGGAACATGCAACAGAAAGCCAAACATTTACAGGATGGATTCCTCCCTTGAAGAGTTACCATTATCACTTTTGCTGAGACAGGGTGTTAGAGATAATACTTATCTTGCATGTAATAGCTTCATATTTACAGCACTTGGTCAGGAGATTGGAAGCTTGTCTTCTGGATTCTCCGTGGTCCATTGGAGACTGGACTTTTGTGTCTCAAGCAAACTCCCTAAACCCAAAATAGATTGTAAAAAAAAATGTTAAGAGGAGAACATAACTCCTTGTTCATCCAGGCTGGTGTACATCCTGTGAAGCAGACTACACTAAGATGGAAATAGAATGCTAAACACTCAGTGGAAAGGCTGTCTGAATGGCATGCAAAGAGGTGTTGGCTGGATTTGTGGCTCTCCTCAGGAACTGAAATGGTTGTTTGTATGAAATAGTCATTATGCAGAAAATGAAAGCAAGGACTAGCCATCTTACTTTATATCATAAAGTTGCTTTCTGGATCTACTTTTAGTCACATACTAAAAATAAGACGAGCAAAACAAGCTTAAAAAGAAATGCAGAAATTAAAGATATTTCTGAATTTGTATTACAGAAGGTTGGAGTCCCACTGTACAATACTGTGGGCAGCTATTAATTATTTCATGCCTTAGAGGACACAGTCATGAGCTGACACTTCAATGTACCCTACCACAAAACAGAAACCATTAGGACTGTCTGTCTTTTAAGAGATGGGAGAAAAAATTACGTCTGTCACAAAGTTCACAGAATCTCAAACCTTTTGATAAAATGAGACAGAGATGTACTGCCTTACATCTATTTCAACTGAACTGAGGTTTATATACTTCAACCTAGATACCTTCTTTTGTTCTTTATTAAAAGGAAAAAATAAATACACTTCTGTTAAATTTTTCATAAAAATTCTCATGAAGAAGAGGTATTATTCAGTTTCAACTAAGAGTTTGCACTGTCCATCACTCTAAGCAGCTATAGCAAAAGTTTCAGGGAATAGGATAAAACTAACATCTTATTCTTTATAAATTACTAGGAGAAGTTTCGTTTGCATAATCTGAATTAAGTTATGATACAGCAGGCAATTCTAATCATCCTTCAATTTAGAGCAGATGACAATTAGAATTAAAATTGCTTTACGGAAGACGTCTAAATCAAATCCATAGTACTTTTATAGTTGGTTCTAATGAATCAGCATCTTACACAGCACACATGTACATCAGGAGAAATCTTCGTTTTTCAAGAATAAATCTTTGAAATTAAAACCAGAAAGAACAGATGCTCCTTTGTAAATTCTCAGGTCCAAGGAGTTCTCAAATCTGATGAATTCCTAGCATCAATGAGAGCTCTGTTTTAATAATGTGGGCTTCTTAATGTACTACTAGGTCAAGAACACCACAAGGAACAGTTTAAACAAAGTGCACCAGACAAAACCCAGCATGTTCTGCTGGGAAAGGACACCAGATCAAAGAGATGGCATTCTGGCACCATGGTTTTTCATGGAATGATAGATGCCTATTGCAAAAGCAATAAATATTAGTAAAAGACATGCTAAAAGAAGATGAAACTAAAGAGAGTCACTTGAAGGTTGCTCAATGACCATGGTTAGCCAACAAAACCTCTATTGCTTGAACCACCCTGCATTCCACCACCCTATATTTGCTAATATAAATAGCACTTCTGTAATGTTTCCTTTTAGATTTGGAGTTGGCACCACTGCTACATCTTTTCTTGAACGTTTTACTGTTGTCCTTTGGCAGTTATAAGCATCCTAGAGAATAAAGTAAAGGAAAATTTATCCCTCTCACATAGAACTAACTGCAGTAATTTTCTTATGCTTTCACTGTAAATTACCTTCTTTTTTCTTTTTTCCTTTTTTTTTGTGGTCACAGTCTTTAGTTATGGCTTTCTTCCTTTTTTGAATTTATGCTACATATGCCATGAAATTCCAGGTCAAATAATTCCTGAGTTGAATTTTTTTTTACACTTTGTCAATGTGGCTTCATTTTTGCTCTATTATTAAATTCACTTTTGCATGCCTGTTTTTACAGCCAAGACCTCCTTCAGTGCAGAAATACTTTCAAGATCAACAAACACTAAAGTAAAATAAAAGCAGAATTCTCTGTTATCTATTGGAAGTGTTGCACTTTGAGCTGAGCATATACGTAGGTTGTTGGTTGTATTGGTTTTGTTGGATGAGTAAAAAATACATCTTACAACGTTAATTTTTTTCAGGGAATGATCCAAGTATTTTCTGCCAAACACAGTCCCATGAAAATGTCCCAAGAAAGTTGACAACAATCTGCTAGAAAACACCAAGAAAGCCATGAACAAAAGAGAAATAAAACTAAACACCTCTTTTATGTTATCCATACCCTCAGTCTTTCCCCTATCCCACGAGCTGTAATCAAAGCCTTATATTTTGTTTTGCTGTCAGAATCCTCTTGGTAGCTTGACTTCTAATTATTTTAGCCAGAGAATACTGATGCTATAGCCAAACTAAATATAGCTTTCTGAGTAACATGGGGATGTTGTACAGGCAATGTTCTGTAACAGTAATTCCCAGTTTTTATAAGCCAAATTTCACACCAGCCAGAACAGATCCCACTGTGAGAGTGTACATCAGAAGAATTTATTAGTTTCAGTTGTGTCCATATACTTGGCTCATACTTCATAGTTTGGGAATCTCTGCCTTAGATTAGGAAAATAACTCCTATTTAGGTGTTTTCATGTTTTTCTTCCTTTTTATAACAGTTCTTGTTACCATTATCTTAATTTTTGTAATTTAGAAACAATTAAAACCTCTGGGACTTTTAATTGCATGAGTACGCAAACCTGACATCATTTTTTTTCCCCTCAAGATTTTCAGAGGATTAGGCAGTGAATTTTCTCTGTGAATTAAAGTTATATGTTTCTTTTTAGAAACTATTGTTATTAGTCTCATAAGTTTTTTCCCCCTAAATTCTTATTGCCTAATTCTTTCTCATCACATAGGCACTTTGATTCCAGAACACCAAGCAATTTCAAAAGCTCTTTTATCATTCTAAACTTTCTGTGACTAATATAGGCATCTTAGATAAAGTTGTACTTTTATTTTAGAAGCCTCTCTGAGATGAAAAATCCTCACAAAATACTTAAATTTCCTTTACAATCCTTTTGGCAGACCTTTAGAAGGCAGTCTGATCTATAAAAGACCAAAATATAAGAATTCTTCAGCTGTATCAGACCCTGGCTGCTGAGTCTATTTTGAAACAATTCTTATAAGAAAAGTACTTCTGATTTCTCTTTTATTTTCTGAAGGTGTTGGTTAAGGCAGTTTTGTCTCTTCATGTCCCCACAGCTCTTCTTCATCTTCATTCTTTATGAGTTATTCAAGTGTTTAAAAGAATGATAAAAATATAGATGGATATAAATAGATGAGTGACAAATACAGACAAACATGAGTGCTTGGGTTCTTAACCTACAAAGAGTTCAGAAATAAATTCCCAAATACCAAGTATACTCTGATCATTGCTATCACCAATTATCTTTCTTGATTAAGAAATCAAATTTATTATCCCACTAAAACTAATTTCAATCTCATTCTTCCAAACCTGTATAGGATTGGACAGTCCACAGTATAGCAGAGAATTTAAGAATATAAGTTCAAACTAAAAGCCTCACATGTAATAAAATACTATGATAAGATAATCTTATTTTAGAATCAAGCATAAGAATATTTACAAGTTTCTAAACTTTTGAGAACTATGAAATTATCAGCACAAGTTACTTTATTTTTATTTCATCAGAAGTATAGTCCACACCTCTTGTCACACGAATACTGTGTGGATAGACTCTCAGTTGTTACACCCTACACTATTCCAGCCTAATGGATACTCTGATTTACTGTCAGAAAGAGAGAAAAAAATCCAAATAATTGTGTAACCTGTGGCTTCTTCACGACATCACTGGCCTGAACATTAGGTGGAGCCATCTGCACGATGCCTCGTCAGACCTCAGTTGTGATGGCATTTTATCATCGATAGCATCTTGCCTTTAGGTATTTCCTCCCAAATTAAAGTATATTTACCAGTCAATCTCTGTAAACAATGGGAAGAAATGAAAGTAAAACTGGTCTCCGTATACCACTAGGTTCCTGAAAAATTCTACATTGGCAATGACTTGGTTTTTGTTTGTCACAGCATTAATTGCACCTTTATTTTAGGTTTTCCTGTGCCATATTACTTATTGCAATTCCATTTCTACAGTGAGGTTAAGGAAATCTAAAAAAAAAGAGACGTAATGCAGTATGTGGCCTATTTATTTAAGGAAAGTGATGTTTTGCTGATATGCTCAGGCCCAAAATTAATTATTGCTGTTTTCTTACACCAAGGTTAATAGAATCATAGAATCATTGAATGGCTGGGGTTGGAAGGGACCTTAAAGATCACCTAGCTCCAACTCCCTGCTGCGTGCAGAGATGCATGTTCTGCCTTTTTCCTCTACATTTACCATGTAGACCTAATTTTAGCTCACGCACCATGACTACATGGACTAAATTACAGTTCACTTTTGTCCAACTCTGACATTTCTGTCTCAGAGTCTGAAGTATCTCTATTTCCAATAAGCAGTCACCCCTCAAGGCTGGGTACCATGCAGTCCACCCTCTAAGATCTCCACCAGCCATCTGCAGCACTTGAACTGCTGTTCTACCACTACTACATACTGCCATCATTTCAAACGCAGGATTTTTTCAGGCTGAGCTTTTTTTCTATTTATTTACCCAACAGTATTTCCTTCTTGCCCTTCCTACAACAGCCTCAAGACAACCACAACTATGGCAACAGAACAAACACAATACATTGCTAAATTTTTGCCCCACTGCACGGGAGAACACGCTTTTCTTATGAATATTTATTCTTGGCTGGGCAAGTGTCAGCAAACGCTGTCGTTCGTAAGCTTTGTGTTGCTGCCCACTCACGGACCACAGGAGCACCTCAGTGCCAGTGGTGTTTCCTTGCATAGTATATTCAGAAGGAAGGACTGCTTTGCTCTCTCCAACAGCTGGTTTTCACAGTGTTTGTTCATGCCTTTGAGACCACCACGGATCTGTTGAACCTGCTTCATGTAGGCTGTTTGTAAGATCCACGAGATATTGCGGAAGGGGAAGGCTACATGGAGTGATAGCTTGATAGTAAGAGACATATCTCTGGAGAAACACACTAAACAATAATTTGTGGTAGAATGTCACAGTTATTTCACCTGTGACAAACCAGCACAAACCTCCATCATGTTCACCCTCCTGGGAAGTGCATTCAGCTCCTCTCTCCCTCCTGTCAGGATAGAAATTGATTTGTCAGTAAGTGTCTTAGAAGTTATTCGGAGCTAAATCTCTTGCAGCCTCATTAGTACTTCTACTGCTTAGAAAACATCAAAATGTTCTCATGGCACCTGGGGATGTGGTTTAGTGGTGGACTTGGCAGTCCTGGGTTAATGGTTGGCCCCAATGACCTTAGAGGTCTTTTTCCAGACTAAGGATTCTATTTCCAAATGTAATGGTCTAACCACCAAATTTTTTAGTCATGTCCATTCACACTTCCAATTAATAAATTAATGCCGACAGGATTTTATTAAAAAATAGTATCAGCTTGATACCTACAGGAAAATTAATGCCAAAAAGAGATCTGATGATGAATATTTGCTTCATTTTATTAAGTAGTATAAACAATTTTTCATGCCAGGATGTTGAATACAACAGGAACTAAGAGTCATCATCCAATAAAGCCTTGGCATCCTTTGTTGAGGTACTCAGAGTTCTGGCTGATACTGACAAATGAAAATAAGTGAATATATTCTGGTTTATTAAGAATAACCAGGACAGTTTTAATGCTGAATTTTAAAAAAAGGAAATAAATAAAAGTACTTAGACCATACAGTATATTTTATTTTAAGCAACATAGATTTAAAAATTATAAAAAAAAATACTCAGTATAAACAGGTAATTTTTACTTAATTATCACAGAGTTGCAGTCAAATAAAATTATTTTAAATATCTAGGTTTCATACTGTCAGCCATTTTTGCTGAAAGAGTTGTCTAGTAAGAAAAATCACAAAGGCTTTGTTTCAAATTCATTGGGATTAAATTGACTAGAAAAACTATTTCAATAGATTTTTGAATGAAAATTAATTAAAATTGGCATGCAGGTTCTTTCTACTAAACTTTTAAATGTCCCTCAACATGGAGAATTGAGGGGTTTTTTTTATTTATTTTCTTCATATTGTTTCCTTCCCTCTACTCTGAAGCCTCTGAGACTGCTAACACTGGACCATAGAGTGCATTTTTGAAAAGTTCTTGTAAGCTTTCTTGGAAAAGGTCAGGTATGTCCATTGATTTACTATTCTTAGTTACTCTTGAAGTCTTCAAGTGATTTAGCAAAAGCTTATGGCATGAAAAATTTTTAAGCAAAACAAACCCTTTCTAAAAATTCTTTTTTTTTTTCTCCTTAGCATAATTCTATTTAAAACAGAACTTCTACCATTCTATAATCACAGAATTTAAATTACATCACTCTGTTGAGAAAAGCTGCTATTGACACTTGCTGTTACAACCAAAAGCTCTTCTGGCACTTACATGATTTTGTACTTCCAACTCACTTGGTCATTATAGCCCTACTAGTATTAACCCTTTTCAGAGTCACTTCTCACTTTACCTTTTCTCATGCTTCTCCTAGTTAGGAGAGCAAGTCTATGTCATCAACCAATATTTCTTTTATGCCAGGGAAACAGAAGATTATCCATTGACACCTTGATTCCAGAAAGTACATTCAAATGTTCAACATGGCTTAGTGATCTGCTTTGGCATAGATGCCATCTTGACTCAAATATTTCCTTTTATATTTTTTATATTTCCTTTGTTGAAAACAGTTGCCTGGCAACATGGATGTGGATTCAGCACTTTACATTTTTTCTAGCTTTGAAAGATTACTTTTTTGTTTGTTTGACAAAGACATCTGTTTCTTCAGTATTTGTAATGGTACCAAGATATTCCCATAAAATTTTATGAAATATCTAGAGTATTGTAAGCATTGAACTAAAAGGAGGGAACTAAATTTTGGGACTAAAAGTTCAAGACAAATGAAACAAAGCTGTGATATAGAGGCTTGGTTGTTCTCTGTTCATGCTGACCAATGCCAATCAAATTTCTGGAAAATGTTCTGTCCATACATAAAATTTGGAATCAATTTTCCAGTGGAATATTCATGTTAGGATTTGGCTAAAATACAGTTTAACAAGAAAATTCATTAAGCTACTCTCAGCAATAAATAGTGCTTGTGTTGCCCATGAAGCTGGTGATAAACAGTTGCAATCATCAAGAGACTTGCCCTTGAGTAAGAACCATGAATGAAAGTGTTTTAAATGCAAATGTGTAAATAAGATTTTATGCTAGGGATATAGCCCTACAATTATCATACCATTTACAGAGGAATAGATAGAAAATGTGTTATCATATTTGAGCCATTTTAGTTGGAGATATGCTTTCACTACAGTGCTGTCACAAGGAAAGGTCTTGCTATGCATGAACTGATAAATCATGATAGGTTAGTCTCTACTATCATAAATTATCATTGGTTTAGGACATGGATACACTAAGGAAAGCAATAAAAATTTCCTGATGGAATCATATTACCTTGCCCTATGTCTTTCATGTCACTTTGAAATATTAACAAGGCATGTCTCAAATCTCAATTTTCAAACAACAACTTTTTCCAAATTCTCAGATTTTTTAAATCTGTGACATATAAATTCAAGCCAGATCTGCACGTACTTCATGAAGTTACAATTTATTTTACAAAAAAGAATCAGGTATTGATTTTGCATCACTATTTCCTAAATTTATGTCATCTATATGGTCTTTGTATAAGTTAATTTTGGAACATATTTGAAAGAACTTGTCAAATAATAACTAATTGTGTTATTGTACTACTGAACAGATGATAAGGATTTTTAGAAAACCCCAGCATACTATTTATTTTTTATGGGCCATTAAAAGTCCTTTATTTTCAAAGCTTTCTTTTAATAGATTTAAAACCGAAATCCCCCAAACCAAATCTAAATATTTGCAGATGAGTGAGCAGTTTTAGTGACAGACTGTGTGCTTGGAGACAGACATGGAGGTGCTGACAAACTTCCCTTACAGGATTCACTGGTGGCAACCGTAGCCACATTTCTGAAACCTAAAGTCTGAATATGGGCTTTGCATGAGTATAAGCATTGTTTTCAGTAATTTCAACAAAAATAATTTAAAAGTATATCCTAATCCTTTCTTTGCAGACTTACAGTTAAATATAGATAGCGTGTTAAATGACTTTTTTTTTGAAGTATGGTCATCTCATCACATTTTTGTGCTTTTTCTCTCAGTATATTCTGGATGGCATTTGTTTTCAACTTGACACATTGACTACTTGTATTTTTAAGCAAATTTCTAATACAGAAGACACGCTTAGGGTACAGAACACCCATGGGCCTCATTCAATTTCTGTTAGGGCAAATCTCTGTCAACTCAGTACAACAAAGGAGCCATAAAAGTGCTGTTCAATGAGACTCAGGCCCACTTGAGCAGAGAAATTAGGAAAAATGTAATGGTCCTGATCTAATGGTCTTCATATCTGTGAGTTCTCTCACCTCATTTTAAAAATGTTCCTCCTCCACATGGATTACCATGGTGTAAAGAAATCTCAACAATGTTTATGTTGAGAGGATTTTTTTTTTAATGACATAGCAAAACACCAAGAGGTGTTAAAGAAACCATTGACTGTGAATTTTTAAGGTTTCCTATACTTGTTTGGAAAGTGGTATAGTAAACAGGTCTTATGATTTACAGTTTTAACTTCACCCAAATCGAAATGATCCTAAAGGCCACTTCAAATCAGACTTCTACTGCTTCATGTTGCTGGCATAAATCCTCACCCATTAAAATGGTAGAACATGTGAGCTGGTGCTTGTTAAACTTACTCGAATTCATCTTCTGGGCCTTGACTGCATATAAATTTTTTTTTTTTACTGAATGCCATTAGGGAGAGATTGCTGGGTTTGATGAGTTTTGGTTTGAGCATAGTAAAACAAGTTCTATCACGTCTGTGTGGATGGCAACACAGAAATCAATCCCTCACTGTGGGAGTTATAGTCACTTACTTGAAATGCCTGACTCCAAGCTCTGGGTGACTCAAGTAGTTGATATAAAATTAGTTGAGTGAATAGATGTGCATTGGCTTTTGAAAGTGATTGTTCTTAAGCAAAATAAATCATAAAATCATAGAATGGCTTGGGTTGAAAGTGACACCTTCCTCTAGACCAGGTTTTGAAAGAGACCCAATTGCTTAAAGAAATATAACAATAGAAGTCACTGTTTTCAGATTACTTTGTGCCACCAAGATGTAAATATATTCCTGTGTCAACTTGCTCTGATTCTTGTAAGAGATATGTGATTTACTGCAGTGAGGAATCCATTCATCCAGACTTCTCAAACCTTGTGATGTACATATTGCATCTTAGCTCAGAGGTATCAGCACGTTTAATATGACACACTCTGTTCAAGAAGAAGGTGGCTTTGAATGCTGTAGAGCAAGAGACAGACTGCAAGGTCTCTGACACAATTTCTTCCTCTGATGCCAACGACTGCCTAGTGATGTTCTTTCTCTGACAGTCATGAGAGTTGTGTCTGCCTCCTCAAACAGTTGACTGGAAGAACGTCATGTTTACAGCCCATGATGCCTGAATTATTCTGAACTGAGCTTTAGAAGATGAAGGGCATATAAAGCTGCTCTATCATTCAGTTCTCTGTGTATCCATGGATAATACCAATGTGAGTGGAAGGGATGAGCTAGCCATCACACAGTACATTGCCTGAGGGCAGGCACTGAATCAGTTAGAGGAATATGTCTTGGTCTGAGCACAAGGCAGCCCTGAAAGATGACAGTGGCAAAGCTTCAGCTGGTTTCAGCAGAAGGAGAATTTCAGTATATTTACACTCTTTGTGTAACTATTCTGACTCTAGCTTGATTTCCTTTGCCATATTTGGCTCCATTTGCTGAACAGGATGTTAAAAACATTACTGAAATCACTGATTCCCTGGGGGACTGTGAATATTAATTTATTTGTATTTTTGATTAATTAACTGTGTGATAATTATTGCATTTATAGGCTTGAAATTGTTTTTTCTTTCTCTGAAAAAATCCTACATAACACCTGTCATTTTAAAACCTTTGCATGTCAGAATTCGCTATGCATTGTACAACTAGAAATTTTATAAATCTATTTTATTTTTAGCCCCTCTAGATTTACTGGAGTACATACCGAAGTCTGGAGATTAAAGACTTTTCAGAAAGCAATATTCTGCTTACCTCTGTGCTATTAGACCAGTGGAACATTTCTAGGTAGACATGGTTTTAAAATAGGTCCTAAAACACAAATAATATTGTTAACATACCATCCTTACTTTTCTGTTCCCTGTTCAAAGGTTCATCCCAAAGTTTCTGATTAGTCATAAACAAATTCCCTCCAAAATAAAAAGGTTTAGTGTTAACATATGCATTGCTATTAAGAGTAACTACTGAAATATATGTTCTAATGCTTCTTTAAATTTTGTGTTGTCCAATTTTAAACTCATTTTTGTTTAATGTTTACTTCTCTATAAAATACCCAGATATGTTCATTTATAATGATTTACTCATACTGTTCCTTGTTTATACATTTAGTATATTATTTATTACTAAAAGTGTTATTCTACAGAAATAATAAGAGGTAACATCTCAAGGGCTGTTTTGAATTATATTTCATAGCATAATTTAATAACTTCACAAATACATGCTAAAGGCACATAATAGCTGGCATTCAGACAAGAGTTCTCTATTGCATGCTATTTTTCAGGATAAAAATGCTGTAAATATATACTCAAGAATATAAATTTATATTTATCTATACATGTATGAATTATATGATTATGTGCGTGTTACATTTTCTGTCAAATAAGTAAATGGCTTCACTTAAACCATTTCTTTGCCTATTTCTGAAATATTTTTAAAGTAGTAAGGCTATCAGTTACCTGTTCATTCCTGTGGCTATGTTTGGATTTATCTTAAAGATTGTTGTTGCATGTCCCTAAAAGTGGTGACTGGATGTCTAATGGGGACTCATTCCATCACTGGCAGACTCAGTAAATTATTATCATAAGATAATTCTTATTCAGAATAGGTTATTTTTCTCCTGGTGGACTTGATGTAACGAAAAATCCTCTGAATCAATGCAAGCAATCATGTAGAAATGCAGCACTAGTTTATATATCTGTGCTGCTGTAGAACAAACTGAGGATCTTCCTGCTTTCAGGGTGATCCTAGAGGTGTTTCCATTCCACGGGCATGAGATACACAGAGAATAGCCTTGTGACAGCATTTCAGGCAGAAGGTATTTTCTTATCATTTTTGCCAAGCCCTGATTTCTGTTCATTACTTGATTTGTTTATATAGATATGCTTATTTGTTTATATAGCCTTTGTAGATTACATAGTATAGCAATGGACACTACTTTTTGGTGCCCTGAAGCTATCCTGAAGTTTGGCATTCTGGAGGATATAAAAATCAGTATTTTCACAGAAAAAAATAAATATGGAATTGAAGTGGTTTAGACATGAACCATTCTTTTTCCTTTCCTGTTTTTGTGCTGTTGCTGACATTATGTAACTGGTGGCTTTTAGGCTGTCACTAGGAGAAGTTTAGAGTTTGAGGAGCTTAGAGTGAATTATAAATATGACTCAACAGCATTAATATTGTTGAAAAGAAAAGCTGCTGCCATATTTGGAAAAAACACTTCAAGGATATGGAGTAATCTTTTTACCCTGTGAAAAACCAATGATGGAAGCAGTCCTGATATCTGATGTCCAGTTCCCAAATACATTTTAGGTTTTCCTACAGGGCATATCCGTTCCTTTTGTTTTACTCTCTTTTGACTATGCTTATCTAACGCAAAATCTGAAGAAAAATGCTTCCTACTCCCCTTTTCACAATATGATGTCATGAAAAGCTTCTTTTCTCCTCCCTTCTTGCCCCTTTAGGCTTATCAGTTTCTCCTGGTAGCTGTAGGGAGGAAATTGGAGGCAGTGTGGGAACACGGACAAGCATTAGCTGGAGGTAGGACTCTCCATCACTGCCCTCCCATCTTTAGCCCACAGAGCTCTCACTTTGATTCCCACTGACAGCAGCACCCAAGTCACATCTGCAACACCGTCAGCATTATCAGAGCATCCCAAGGTAGCACTGAGTCTGCAGAGACAAGGACCAGCTGAGCGCTTCAGGAAGAATGACACCCTGAGTGACAGGAAATTTAGAAATCAGCTTGTCAAAGGAAAGTTGGATAAAACTGGGTTTATTTAGTCTTGACAAACCTCAAAGCCTTTACAAATAATTGATCTAGAGTGAACGCAGTGAAAAAGGACTACAATTGTATCACAACTTTGCATTCAATCCTAGGAAAACCAAGTTGTCTAGCCATCCAAAATGCCTTTCTTCTTGGCAATATGTCAAATATTTTCCTTCTCCACATGAAAGAATTATTTGAGAATCAATAGAGCATACTGCGCAATTTGAGTATTCTTGGTGTTTTCAGGAGTTTTTGGGCAAATTTCCCTTCAGTTTAGGGGACAGCTCATATGACTTGTATGTATGGATATAACTTCAGTTAGAATGATAAGCTTTGACATCTGCAAGCATGAGGAGATAGGAATCACACATCTTAAACTGTATATCGTTGAACACCCGAATACAGTCAGGCTGAATTACTTTGCAGCTCTGAACTACAGATGAACACAGCTGCAAAACTCTCTGTTTTCATGCAAATTAGATGTTGCTATAGGCTACCGATCTCTCAAGTTGCCATCACAACCTTTCTCAGCTTGGGGAAGTTTGGATACTCAGCAAGTAATTAGTACCAGTAATCCCCTGTGTAATGTATCTGCCAAATTCACTGCATAGTTACTTCTAGCTACCATCTTGTAGAAAACAATGTGCCATGCTGCATAAAAATAATCAGGTAATTTCTTCCCTTTGAATTACCCTTACATTTATTTATCTTCATAATATTAATGAAATGGAAGAAAAAAATGAGGATCTGCAATCCAAAAAAAAACCAGGCAGCAAAACAAGAATTCATTGCATGCACAGTTTTTGTAAAATGAACTCATCTAAATGCAACAGCTTACAGTTGATCAGCAAAAGCAATGTCACCCTCCCCTCAATATTAACCAAAAAAATTTACCTTTGCAAGACTGGTAGTGCTTTGAGAAGAGCGTGAGGACTTTTAGAGCTTTTAAAATTAAACACGGCCACTTAGACAAAAACTCCTACACAGGTGGAGAAATATATTTTCAAATGCTATCGGTCAGATTTTTGGCAGAAGAGTGATTAGATGTGGGCAGAACAGCAGTTTCCATCATCATTATGTAGCCTGCCTACAAACAGATTTTTGCATAACAAAAAAAAGACCAGTCTACAGCCTAATGAATGCACTCATTAACTGTAATAGCGTTAGCTATAGCTTGAAAGGGACTTCCGAGAAAAAGAAATCAGCTCGACTGATTCCAAGACCCTGAATTTTTCAATGCAGAAAATAATTGGAACTGTTTGCAAAAGGGAGTCTATTTTTGTTGCACACATGTGCCTCTTAGTATTTTGTCTAATCTTAGAACCAGAGGTTTAGAATGTGTGCTGAATTTTCCAGGCGGTTTGCACAGGAATCCTAGAGCTACGTTTGCCAGCTCGCTGCTACTGACTCATGATGTTTCACTGATTGTAGTTTGTCCAGAGCCAGCAGCTGAAAAGTTTCTTTCAGTATAGTGAATCATTAATGGACCAATCTAGTAGACATCTCTGCAGCTTTCCACACTCCAAAGAACTGGTGTAAAAAGGCAGGGCATGAGGTAACACGGGGAGGAGCTGCTACAGGAACTCTCTTCCAGATGGTGTTCTGGTTATCCACCAGATTGCAGCTGTAGCTGGCTTAGCCTTAGACCTCTCCCTGCTACCTTCTCCCACTCAGGACTGGCAGCAGCCTAGAACAGGCAACTCCACCATCCTAGTTAGCTAGTTAGCTAGTTCCCAAAAAATATTTATATCTGGGTAGCATATTAATAATACCAGATAGATCTTGATACCTTGATAACTTAGCAATGATAACATTTTTTTAAAGCGAGTAGCTAACAAAAGTATCCCTAATAAACAAAATACGTATTTGCAACTCACTGTTGTTTAATTTATTAGTACAATAAAATTAGAATTAGTTGATTGTCAAATATTCACAAAATAGTGACTGAAAAGGGTTGTAGTAGTTTCTGATGCTGATAATTTGCACAGTGTACCTGTTTGTTCTGCCCCTCTTGTATTATCCAACCCAATTTGGCTCTTGCCAAATTTTAAAGCAGACTCTAGTTATCAGTCTTCAAATCACATGTATTTTGTTTTCTATATATTTGATTCTCAGAACAGTAAAGTTCCAACTCTGCCAGGTTACTGCCTGAAATGAAATAAAATCATAACAGGCATTGGCATTGTTCAAGAATACTCAAATCTGAAGCTGTCCTTCAAGGTATTGTGGTGCTGAATGGAAAAATAATCAGTTATAGTATTTATTAAATCACTTTATCAGCTTGGGATTTTCTTCTTTGAAACTTTTTTAGTCCAGCTGTCCCTAAAAAGTGGCAGAACTTCCCTACTTCCTTGGGAGGCTTCTCAAGAATCTGAAGATATTCACTGAAGTCAATATTATAAACCCTACAGTTGAGATTTAAGAAATGTCTTAAACAGTATAAAAGACTTGTAATGTTTAAAAATTAAATGTGTGTCTATTCAGTGTGTAGCCATGTCAGTTTGTGCAAATCATTTTACAGTTGCTCAGATGTGATTTGGACTATGGAAGTAACAAGTCTTACATATAGGGCCAATATTACAGAATTGATGTTATGGATATTCAAAACTGAGCAAGCAGCTTTAAACTGCCAAACCTGTGTTTACTTCAGACTGTCAGCCAAAATGTCTAAATTAGGGAACACAGAATTTCTATTTTGTTTTAAAACCTCAAGGGATTATCTTAATTATACTGAGATAGTGTTATTTGGGGATTAGATCTAAAAACCTTCCTTTCACATAACAAAAGAGAGATAGAACAGTTTCATTTTCATTTGGAGTAATTTTGACCCAGTGCACACTCCTGCCTACCCTGACTGCATCACAGGAATTAGCTATGTGTATAGTCTAGCACATCATTTAGCCTAAATAAATTTCTCTTGCTTGTTGCTTCCCATAGCAACTACAGAGAGAGAAAAAGTATAATAACGAAAAAATAAATACGGTAAAACCTTATGAGAAGCTGGGGAAGCAGTAAAAGAGGGGTATTATTTTAAGTTACTTTGTATTTTTTCTCTAACCTGCCGGGTTTTATGGAATCATCATTCCCAGACATATGTCAAATCTCAACATAAACTAATGCATAGTGGATGTCAAGAAGTCAGCCTACTGTCATCCCTTCACCAAGGCAGGGACATTTATATCAGATTGATCCTTGTCTATCTTGCTCTCTGACACTGCCAAGAGTCTCCAAGCTATTTTAGTTCCTCATTCTCTTTACTGTGAGGAAACTTTCCTGGTGTCTGCATCTTTCTCTTTTCAGTTTAAGTCCTGAATGCTTATCTCAATATGACAAACAATTTGTGGTCTTTTTGCTGATTCTTTAGGTGTATCTGAAGACAAATATTACATCTCTCCCCCAGTTTGTGTTTGTTTCTTTAGGCTATAAATCTTCAGCTAATTCAATTAAACCTGTTTTCTAGATCATCTTCTCACTTTTTGGTTCACCCTTTATCTCTGTCACTAACCACTAGCTTTTTTTTATATTCTTTTTATCCCGTGTACCCACTCCACTTTCACCAGTTTTTGGATAGTAGTTTAGCATTTGCTTGGCCCCATTGTCCATCTGAGGCTTTGTTATCTCTACATTGTTGTCTGCACAATACACACTTCAAGTAGATTTTATATAATATTCCTAAGTGTCTTTTGCTCATGAAGCTAGGCTGAAATACTTGTTTGAATGAGAAGCAGCTCTGTTGAATTAAGAAGCTCTCCTGCAGAAAAACTGAGAAGGAGGGTTATGTAATACAAAGTTGTCATTTCCAACTTTTTTAATAATTTAAAGGTATAAAATGGTATCTCTGTTGCAAATCTTCTTAGAGGGGATAGCTAATCATAAAGCAATACTGTAAATTTTATAGCACCCTGCTGGATTATATCTATAAAACTGTTCCTTTGAAAAGGATAAAGAAATTAATTACAAGAAAACAGGCTTTTTTCCAGGCTGTCTATGAGACAACTCATAAAGCTGGGATGCTGACAGCATGGTTTTAATTCTTTTAAATTCTACCCAGTTAAAAAAAAAAGAAAAGAAACCCCACACTACAAAAGCTATCACTTCCTGCATTCAAAAACTTGTCAGGTTTTATGAGGGTGGATAAAACTGCTTAAAAACTTGCCAAATATTAAGATGAATCTTTTAAAGGAAAGGTTAAATCAGTCATAAATTTAAAACACCTTCTTCGGCTTTTATCACAAAACAACCCATAATGGGTTTTAACTCTGTCCAGTAAATATTCCTGGTGGAACTGGGGGGTGCTTGTCTTACTGAGCCTCTTGAGTGCAGTTGGGAACATCAACACCTGTGTTCGTACCTAAGCTGGAAGGTAAATTTCCAACTGCTATATTCAAGCTGAACAGCAATGTTCATCTTTCTCCTTTTGTGAATGCATATTTTACTCTTCAGTGCTGAGTAAATCAGTGCATTTGAAATCTGAAGCGTGTTTAATGGTTCCTTCATTTTGATTCCAGACACTGGATATTATTTTTCTCCCTGGTGGAGATGCTATTTACTGACATTGCAGCTGAGCTAGGAAGACATAGTCAAGAGTCCAGGCTCTGCTGAAATAGTGTCTTGTGCAGGAGTCACTCTCTGAGGGCTTTTCCTCTGTGTGAGGACAGCTGAGTACACAGCATAGAGAATACTGGGGATCAGGTGTCTGCAGCAGGACTCCTGCCTGCTCTGCAGTACAGAAAAAAAGTTTAAGACAGGCAATGAATGATCGAAATAGAACAACAGATCCACACACATAAAGGTCACCTACATCACTTACTGCATGACTAACTCACAGAAGGGCTAGCCTTAAACAGATCATGAAGTTTTAAAATAAGACAAGCTGAGCTTATTTTTTATCCTTCAGTTATTCAACTTTTAGGATTTAAAGGTGCTCTCTATAGTCAACACCAGTGACTTTTTAGAGCAGGGGAAAGTGCTAATCTGAGTATCTTCTCCAAGCCACTGACTGCAAGACCTGGGGCTTTTGAAAAACTGAAATATCATGTTCATGATAAAACAGAAGAAATCTGAAATAATCTAATGTGATATGTACATATTTAGTGTTGAGTAAAACTTCATAAATGTCAGTACTTCCGAGAAAATCCATCGTGAAAATGGGGAGAGGGAATTTACCCTGAGAAGTTTGTGGCATTTTGTTTGAACGGGGTTTTCAGTTGCTTCTGTCTCCTTGCGGTTATTGCAAATGTTGCAAGTGAGAGTGTTGCAAACTGAAAGGTTAACAGAAGGGGATTAAACTTCTGTGTGCAGTACAGTATCCACAACTCCATAAAGCTCCAGCCACAAGCAACCAAGAAATAGGAGCAACAACTGGATGTGCATAATGCTCCGCCCAGCTTCATTAGTCATGCCTGCAGAGAGGATTTATTGCTCCAAATGCAAAGCCACATTGTGATGGTGTTTCAGCTCGAGCAGTGCCAGCCCATTCAAGGCTTGCTTCTGGCTCTTTGTGCTGTGCTCCATCAAGAAGTATGGACATGGTCTGCAGCACAGTCCTGCCCTTTGCACAGTAAGAGGTCCTGTTCTCAAAATCACATCCTCTCAGGTAAGAGTAGTGTCAACCCAGTGTCAGAATCCAAGGTTTTCTCACCAGAGCTCAAGGAGGTTAATTGATGCAGAGATGCATTTGCACACAGCAGATTTCAGGATCTGTGATTTTTAATGTTGTTTCAATCACCTGATGTGGAGGATGTGGAATAGATAATTTAAGTAGAAGGTGCTGGTGTCAAGCAAATGTAAGTAAAACATTGAATTCTTCTTCTTCTAGAAGAATTACAGGTGCTTTCCAAGACTCCACTCAGAACCACAATTGCTAGTGTGTGTGCTCTTAGGCCCTGATTTTCAGTGTTAGGGAAACTCTTTTCTTTTTCCTTTGCATGGTTAATGCTGTGTCCCTTTCCTTTACCCCTGTAGTGATGGCTGGGCAGACAGGTACGACGTGACAGAAGGGTACCAGAACGAAGCTGTTGGTGGAATAACAATCAAGCTGCAGTCTCCAGATGTGAAATGGTTTGATGACTACTACCTACAGCTTCGGCCAGAAACCAATCACCGAAATCCATGGTTTCAGGAATTCTGGCAGCACAGGTTCCAGTGCAGGTTGGAAGGGTTTCCTCAAGAGAACCCTAAATACAACAAGACTTGCACAAGTAAGTGAAATTATTACTTCTACAGTGTGAAACAATGTGACTGCAGGTCCGGTCTGATGCAGCATGGTCTGCATCAGAAATAGTGAGTTGGGTTAGAAGGAAAAGAAGCTGTAATTGCAATTTTTGCTGTTCCAAAATGATGAAAAGCATAGTTTTAAAAGCATTCAGATTTCTAAAGAAACAGAGAGTGCTTCAGTACCTAAGTGCTCTCTGTATTTGGAAAACTTGATGCTACTCCACCTCCATAGGCATTTAAACACTTTCAAAAATGCTGCAACACAAAATTAAATGTGTCTTTTCAGAAAAAGAGCCAATCATAATGCTTTGGCTCACAAGAGCAATGAGAGAGCTCATATACTAAAAGTTATCTGAAGCCCTTGTGGAAGTGATGATTATTTGCAAACTTCAGATAAAACACTATATGATTTGAAAGATGTCATTAGGTTTTCTTTCAGCCATGGGTCATTTCAGGATATGCCATTCTATTGTACTAATTTTAGCAAAAACTGCTACAGCATTTTGTCATTCCTGCGTGACAGATAGATGTGCATTTTTCTGGGGTTTTGTTGAGTTTTTTTTATTATTTATTACTTCTGTTAATTGCTCTTTATTTCATGAGATGCCAAGCAGTCCTAATGTCTAATGTACTAATTAGTTTGCATGATCTGCAGGCTCAGTCCTTCTCTTCTTTTGAGTGAGTAGTCCCTGAGTTTGTGGTCTCACTGGAATTAGCATTTACCCAGTTCTCTTGGTGTGCAAGATGAAGACTGAGATCTGAGGCAGGAGACTGTGAACTGGTACTCATCTCTTGCATTCCAAAGGGATTCTCTGACCCTTGAGATATCACTAAAACAATGGGTACTCTGGCAGTGTAGGGCATAACGTGGTGTTGTACTGTTCAGCCACAGCTTTAAACACCAAGGGTTCTTCCCTCCTAAAAATGTCAGGATCTTCCACACACCTATGAGACTAAGAAATGTCTTAAAGGATCAGAGTCTTGGATTTACACAACACAAAACCCTACCTAAATCCCACTTAATGATTTTAAAGTCTTTCTTTTGATTTGGACAAAGCCGCAGAGGAAGGTTTTGAGTGAGATGTAAATTGAATCTAGGAATCCCAAAATCTCAGTGTACACCTTCAACACTCAACAGACTTTACCACATTATTTTTGTTTTGTTACCCTTCCAACACAGTCTGAGACAGGTTTTATTTGTACTGTTGACAGGTACTGCATATTGAGCAGTAAGCTTCATTGATTTCCCCATGATAATGTAGACCTGTTTCCTGAGATGTCAATGCAGTGGGCATACCTGGATGCAGGCTAATAAAGATCTGTTTTCCACCAGTGTGCCATGTAAAAAACATTTCAATTTGACTTTTTCTGGTTTCTTCTTTAGCTTACCTCTTACCAACAATGTCAGAATCTAATTTATGTTTTAAGTGAAAGATTGGGAACTATGAAATGTAAGTGCCTCAAGAGTCTTTTATAGTGCCTAAAATAAAATTCACCACCACAGAAAAATTATCGTGGGGATGCAAGGAGATGTTATTTTATACACAAAGTCACCCAGTCATGGATATAAGACAACTTAATCATAAAGCTTGAATAAAAAAAGCTTGGAATGAAAAGCACTCATGGCTGGAAGCTTTCTCACAAAGAACCACAGCTCAAAGAGGTTCCTAAAATCTGGGAATGCCAAAGACACACAAAAAAATGCAAAAATCCAAATCTGCTGATTTGCAAATCATGAATAGAGAAAAAGACTTTTTTCAAATAGATTGCTTTAATTTCTTTTTATTCGGTTTTATTATAATATTCAATAGTAGACTATGATAGATATAGTAAAAGAATGAAAACCAGATTATAATAGCTTTAATTCTTTCTTGTTGCTGTAGGGCAAAAAAATGCTAATTCAGTGGTGGAATTTCCCAAGTTAATGGCATTGTGCTCAGCAGTCAGTTAAAACTGTGCCTTTAGTCAGGGTTTTCACATAGGAAGTTGTTAGTCATCATATTACTTGAGTTTATAGTTTTGATTTTTATCTAGACCATCTGTCAAACTTCATATAAAGGAAATTCAAAGATTGGCCTGAAGGATGACATGCAGATTTACTTAATGACATTTTTTGAACCACAAGTGCTAAAATACTGTATAAAGTCTCTGAGTCTCAGGCGGGGGGGGCGAGTCCCTGACCTCCGCGAGCTGGTGGAAGTCCTCCTGTATCCTGGGTGGCCTCGAACCCTCTAATCCGTAGGTCAGGAGGCCGCGGAACCCCAGGGTTCCCCAGGAACTGGAGGTGCTGAAGGGGTGGTCGGGGTTCTTGGTTTAGCTGCCCAGACCTCAGGAGTAGCGGCGGAGAATAAGGAGCGACTCTCAGTGAAGCAGCTCAGGGGTTTATTCCAAAGCTACGGGCTTTGCCTGAGAGCCCCGAACTGGGGCTGAACGTTACATTATATACCACACAAACAACCAATCAGGTGCTACCAAAGGGGAGGAACTAGGGAGGGGTCAGGGACGTTCAACCAAAGGGAGAAGAGAAGGGGAGGAGACAAGGGTAAACAACCAATCAGTAACCGAGTAACATAGAACTTTCTAGAACAGGGTATAAGATTGACAAGCAACTGACAAGCAACCTGACCAATAGTAACTCATGTAGGAGTTGTCAATGTCTCGGTCAGACCACTGTTTCCTCTAGTGTAGGGGGAAGCTCTCCTCTTGATGGACTAATCCACCAGGGGGTGTCACCACTGGAGGCTTTCCTCGATCTTTCCCCCAGGGAAACCATTCCTACAAAATACCTATGCTGTTTTTCTTGTAATAGCTCCAAAGCTAGGCAAGGGTGCATGGTGAAGTGAAGAAACTTCAAGTTACTCAACTCTGTGGATTAACCAGCAAGAAAGATATAAATATATACACTGAGAATTGCAAGAGTGAGAGATTTGGACGCTGTGACTTTAAGGTCATAATTAACAAGAATATTTGAGATTGGCATGGTAGTTGTTATTTCTCCCTCATTTCCTATCACCCATATGAATTTGAAAATTATGTCTTTTCAATTCCTAAATTTCTATTTGTTTATTTCAAGCATTCAAATTTGTGAGTCCTAAATTCCCTCAGTTCAGACTTCACAATTGTAAAGATGATACTTGCCCTTGATGGTCACAAGCATTTCACAGCTGTCCTAAGAGTTTCTGCATGATGAGGAATTAGTTTGGTTCTGATTTCACCTCGTAAGAAAACAGGGCTATGTTCTTTAGTTTATCTAAATGCATGGTCTTCTCCAGAAGCTGCATAAAAAAAAAGAAAACCCAAACACACTAAAAGAATAAATCAAGCTAAAGGTGTTTCTCAGGATTACAATTAATGAGATTCATTTTATTAAGAAATGCTGGAGTGAAATCAAAACTTACTTTTTACACCAAAAGTCAAGCAAATCTTTACTTCTTGTAATAATGATTAAAAGATAAACATAGAGCTGATTGATGTTAATAGACAAGGTCATTATTAAATTAATGTGTCTATATAAAAAGCAATAACCATTATATTAGTGAGAAACAAAATTAATTGTACTCTGTAATCCAGTTGTGTTATCACAAAAACATAAAGAATGGTTAATAATATAATGAAGTTTATTCAATAAGAAAATAAGCACAGGAAGATATGGTTGAAATCTAAGTAATAACTGGCTTCACCTATGCACCAGTTATGAATTTAGTTGTTAAAATTTCTGCATTTGCTTTGATGAAGCCTGCCTAGTAGAACATTAGGCTAAGTTTATCTCTGTGACAGAAAAAACATGAAGTCATAAATCATTGTAATCATCTCCAGTGACTTGTGTTTTTCTCACTTTTTAACATAAACTATTCACAGACAGTTTCAGGGCAGGTATTATTATAGAGAAATATGTGATTTAGCAAGATATGCATAACAAAATTATGAAATCAACCAAACAAAGAGAATCCAAAAAACAATTTAAAAAATGTTTTTTCTCCATTCATTTCTATTAAGCACGAAAAAGTTTCCATCCCTTCACCTACACTTAGTTCACACTGAGACAAAAATTTCATCATCCAGCTCATTTTTCACTTGCAGATTAGAACAAATACTTAATCCAAATGGGTGTCACTGCTGTCATTGTTAAGAACATCGATTTTCTGCCCAGCTGGAGCACTACAGAAAGTGAGAAGTTCACAGACTTATCTAACTTGATTTTCAGTGTAATCAGTTCCATGCCACAGGAGAGCTGCTACAAGCCACCTCTGAAGAACAAGAGTCAGAACAAAGAATTTAAAATGCATGTATAAAAGGAGACATATAATGGCCTTCAGACTCTAGAGATTTTACATGATTTGGGATTGGTTTCACCTCTAGCATCAGTCAGAGTTTTTTTAATATCTAAAACCATAATTCAGTGGAGCTCATAAACAGGTGTGCAAATTGATCCAGATGAGTAACTCCACTCAATGACCACCTTCAGGTCTCAAAAGACTAATCTGATCCTTTGGTATTGATTGCCTTTAGACCTTTAAAGACTAGGCATTTATGTGCTTGCTTTCTTTCAGAGTTCCCACTAATTCCTAGTACTTTTTCATCCTGGTGAGGGTGTTTTAAAAACACATCTTAACACCAAACAGAAATGAAACCCAATATAAGCTAATTATGTGATGAAGCTCTGTCTCAATGGATGGCAGTGGAAAAAGACAAGTCCTCAAAGTCGCCAGGAGCAGAAGCATATTTATTACATTTACCAGTCTGTTAAATTATTTATTTTGCCTGCACTGTTAAGTGAAATTATTTTTCCCATGCTATGCAAAAGCCAGAGGCACGGATGGAACTGCATTTTTTATGGTGATACTCAAACACAGAGCAATACCAGAATACACATCCCAAGTATCTGTGATCTAAGTCACAGACAATGAAGAGTAAATAAATAGAGGCTAATGCTGCTGAAGCAGTGCAGTATCTTACTTTGATTGGCAAAGGTTACAGACTTAAGAAAAGAATAGCGGTTTCATGTAAAGAAACAGTAGGAACAAGAATCTGGAGGGAGATGATAGGTCACTTGTGCAGGTACTTACAACAGGTCCTGGCATTAAATACTGTGGTTCAAAGCAGTGAAGTAGAAAACAAAGGGAAATAATGGAGGCTGGGTCATCACAGACAAAGGTCAGCCACAAACAAGACACAGAGGGCACTGAAAGTGAGGAAAGCAGCTTATGTCTGACATGGCTGGGAGCAAGGACCCACTGACAGGGTTCATAGGGAAGAAGAGCACACAGTGGTGTACAGGTGTCCTGGTTACAGCCCCCAGGAAAAGGAGATTTGCAGCAGCATTATGTATGCATCTTAGGAGGATGCAAAAATCCCAAATTCCATTCATGATTTAACCATGTGGCTTCTCTGAGATAAAAGTGCTTTTTTTGAGGGTGTAAAAATTCTCGTAGAAGAAGGATGACCAATCTTTCTTCAAGCAGTTTAGAAGAGGATTAAGAATGAATGAGTTTATTTGCAGAAGGGGAGATTAGGGAAATTTGGGATAAATGCATGAAAAGTTTTGCAGCTTAAGGTGCAAACATGCACATAAAATGAAAGTGCAAAAATACCTACCTGTTTGCTGAATCTCATCCAGTTCCAGCTATTTTTAATGAGTACAAAAGGACACACAGAATGTCCTATGGTTTCAGATGAACAGAAATTTGGTTTAACAAATGGCCCTTCTGGGTTTCCAGATAGAATGAAGGAATAAAACACGACTGTCTAGCCTTTTGCACTGCAACATGCAAATCTGATGATTAAATGTAAGCTCGAATGCCAAAATTGGTTTAATCAGAACTCAGCCAACAAAACATAAGTGCTGTCAGAACGGAAAGGTATTTTCCATATTTCAAGGAATGTGTCACATTTAAATATCATATTCCTCATACTTAGCATTCCTATACTTTTATTTTTAGATTTCAAATAAAAGCAGAACAAATTTAGCTAAAATTAATTTCTGTTTTATAAACAGTGAATTAGAAAGTGTTTTAATTCTCCTGAATAAATCTTGTGTGTCATTCAGTTTGATACTCATGCTTGGGCAGTGGCAAGCTGAATTATGGTCCAGCCCTCATTTTTATGTCCCACATTTCAGACCTGGAACTCAAACACTGTTATTACTACTTTTACAGTGATGCTGGATCAGATCCAGAAATTTCCAAATGCAAATCAGCTGTAAGGCATAAATCCAGATCTGAATTTTCTAGCAGCCTAATATAATCTGAGCCAGGAGCCCACACAGACATGTTGCTATTTTTTTGATTCAGAGAAAGAAGCAGTGTGACACTAAAAACTGCTATATTCTCTGGTTTATATTTTTGAAAGCCTTTTTGATATAAATTGATCCGGATTTTAACACACCTGTAACTAAAACACTTTAATAGCTTGAATCTTCTCATTGTTGTTACAGAATTCATCAAACTACTCCAAAATCTGAGTACAAAACTACCTTAGTTTTTCCTTCCCTTTGTGTTCCCTGACTTCTTCCTTCAATACATTAGATGTATGTGATGATGCACCTAATGTGACTTCCTTCTTTATATTACAATTCTTCTTCCCACTGTCTTTCTGAGCCTTGGAAGCTGTCTGGACCATGTCTCTCTAGCCTTAAAAATTAAATTATAATTAAATTTATTCAGATTAGATACATTTCATATTGGATGTTGCAACTGGAGTAGCTGCTGCCATTCTTTTCTCTCAGAAGTTCAACCTCCTCTATAGATTCAAATATTTCATATAAGCATGTTTGCAAGTACAGAGAGTTTTATGCCACCATTTAATGTGTTTTTGCACCTGTAGCAGTTGTGCTTTGCTGCAATTTGTGATCAAAGTAACTGAATTCCATAGAGAAAGAATAGCACTTTTCTTAAGAAAACAATATGGAGAAATAGGTGTCTATTTACTTACCTTCTCCTAGGACTACCTGTTGCTGTAATTCTTTTTGCTGATTATACTGAACTTGACTAGAGAAGCCAGACTGCCACTGTTTTGTGGGCACCCAGGGATGAAAGTCCACCTCTCATCAGATTTGTGAGAGCTCTGAAAATGCCTTGGGCACTCAGGCTCAAATACACGTAGAACACCAAAGTCAACTAAGCACTCCAAAAAAACCTTTTGAAAGTCATCTCTGCATTTGAGTACAGTGAATTTGGTCTCTCAGTCATTCTCAACGTTTTGGTGCTATTCAACATATAAAATGTAACCATGCTGATATTGGCTTTCAGTTGAGAAGAGTGAAAGTTAGAACTGGTCAAAAGCATTGGGCAGGCAAATTGCACTAGAAGGTACTTTCTTGTCAGATTTCAAAAATGTCCCATAGCAGCATTGAAATGGGTCAGTTTTGGTTTTTTATCTCAGCAAGACTGAAAAGCTTTGTTTCAAGTTTTTAATTTACCTTCACATTGTTTCAGTTTTATGCTGTGTGTTTTGCCTCAGCATCAAAATGACATTTCCCAGGGAAAAAGGATATTTGAACTGCATGAAATTTCTCATAGAGCAAAAAATATTTCTTTTCTTCAGTCCAATAGCCTGTAATAAATTAAAATAAAAAACAAACAAATAAATAAACTACTGCAATTGATTTTTTAGCAGAAAAATCCACCCAGAACCTTACAAAAAACACATAACTGGAAGTTAATTTATCATTTCACATTGCTCTGATAGAAAGCCCTGATAACAGATTTTGGAAAAGGTTCCCAAATCAGTCCTTTTCTATATCTTTAAACAAAGAAAATTTAATCAGATATGAACAATATGGTTCTTATGCACAACCTTTCCTCTGTTTTATAAGATACCACACATGTTTTCAGTGGAGAGACATGGCATATTTCTCGGATGACTGACTTGGTGGCATGTCATCCAGAGTGCACAGACCCAGGGAAAGTTACATATGCGTTCCCAAGGAGCACAACAGGGACAGCACAGACCTGCTGGCAGAGTTAATAAGCCCCACACTAGATCCTGCAGTAGACAGACACTACCATGTCTTTGTTGGAAAGATTAACCTATTGTACTGATTTTTTCTGAGAAATTCACTAAGGCAAAGGAAAGAAAATGAAGGAAAACACATTGGTTGACAGACTTCAGGTACCACAAACAGAATGTGAATGTGGGACATATTTGCCAGCAAAACTAGAACTCATTTCTGTCAGTCTCTTGTCCCTCAAAACAAAACTCAGCACAAAGAAGTTTTTAATGGCATATTTATGGTAATGGTATAGAAACTAAATGGTGAAATAATAATGGAGAAACATTATGAAATAATTGGAAGCTGTAGAATATGCCTGTGGTTTCCATTGTAACGTCTCTTATGACTTTGTCATAAACAACCTTTTGATCACTGAGAAATTTTTTAATAATAATAATAATAATAGTAATAATAATAATAATAATTATAATTATAAAGAAACACTAACAATTTCCCTTCATTTAAACTCATTTCAGAGCAAACTGCTCTGCACTTTGAAAAAACTATTCTCCCATATTGTGTCTCATATTCTGTTCTACTATTTTATTCCTCAGAGAATAAAATAAAGGGGTTGAGGGACTGCTCAGAATGTAAAGTATTTTCACTCTTCCTTTTACCCTTTATTCATTCTTTAAAATGCAAAGTATTGTCATTTTTGGAAAAGTTAGAAAGCAGAAAAAGCATGTTGAACCACAGTAATTTTGCACTCTTTAACATCCTTGCTCAAGGAGGCTTTTTAATATCACCAGCTGGCAAGCTGAAAAAATTGTATTTCATCTTCCTTGGGGATAAAAAGTAGAAAAAAAGAGGAATGACAAGTTTTACATAAAAAAAAAATCTGCAAAATAATGAAATCTATTGAAGAATGCTCATTTTCATGCTCAGTACTAGAAACAATAGACAAATTTCAGAATTTGCTGCAAAGATGTGGGTTTGGTTTGTTTTGTTTTCCCATATTTGGAAGGATGGAGACAGTCTTGGAAGAACTGTTTTATTAGCCTCACTGGTAGCCAGGACCACCAGTTCTGGGGGCTGCTGGAATAGCTCTGGAGCATGGGAAGCAGTCCAGAGCTAGCTCACCATGCACAGGGACTAACAGCATCCATAAGTGCTTTCTTGGATCACTGCCCATAAGTACACTAATTGTTTCTAAATAGATCCAAGAAATGAGCTGTTGCTGGTTGGAATCACCTTCTTGGTGAAAGAACATGTTTCTTTTTCATCATCTACATATTTGTGTGCTTTGGAGACATGACAACAGAAAAGAATAAATTTGGATGAGAAGTTTAGTGCTGGGCCATGTGTCTACAGTTAATCATACAATAGAATCATAGAATAGAATGGTTTGGATTGGAAAGGAAAGGACCATAAAGATCAAGTAGTTTTGGTCCCCCTGCCACAGGCAGGGACACCTTCCACTACACCAAAGCCCCATCCAACCTGGCCTTGAACATTTCCAGGGTTGGGGCATTCACAGCTTCTCTGGGCATCTTGTTCCAGCGACTCACCACCTTCAATTAATTTCTAATATTTAATGAAACCCGATGTCTTTCCATTTCAAGCCATTCCCCTTTGCCCTATCATTATGTGCCCTTTTAAAAACTTCAGCATAGGTTCATAAATAGGTTGATATATTCCAAACACTGCTATTACCATTAAATTCATCCATGCCACCTTTCCATGTCATGATCACCTTGTGTCAGGAAAGGTTCTTGACTGAAAACATCACTTATGGATGAGTAATAAGGATAAGAATATGTGCTAGAGTTCCAGCAAGAACAATATGCAAGAACTCTTAAGTAAACAATGTGTTTAAGGCTACCTAAATCGTAATTGTTGCAATGATAGATTTAAAATATTTTTACTCTTTTTTTT